>OVBL01000654.1:0-411859 GCA_900406555.1 Pseudoturritis turrita | reverse complement strand
AACATGTTCTGGCCCTGAAATGACACTAAAACCATAAAAACGACTTGAAAAACCGTTAAAAACATATGTTAGAGTGCGTAAAAATGCAATACATCAACAATGAAGGTGAAAAAATGATCTTATTAATCTCTATTCTCAATCTGGATTACAAAGGAGAAAGAAGAAGAAGAAGAAGATCAACTAATGATTATTGAGAAGTTAAAGTCTTATTCCTCGTGAGGGTGAATGGTGTAAAAAAATTGTCTTCTTTTCTTGTGATCCTCCTCTTTATAATCTTCATTCTCCGTAATTGTCATTATTTCTAGTCAAAATAATGACAATTAAATAGACGTTTCATTTTGTCAGGATCAAAGAGACGAAAGTGACAATAAAGATATTGACATCATCAACGACCTTCTCAGAAGAAAAACTATATGGACAACACCAATAGGCTGAAGGATAACCTTCTGGTTAAGATCTTATTATTTCTTCCAACAAAACTGGTTATATCCACTAGCTTTTTGTAATGAGAATATCTCTGGGAGTCGTTGCAAAGATTTAAGTTTGATGATATAGAATTTTCAAAGGCTGAATGCTATAGGTTATGACCGTTTCTCGAAAGACTTACAACTAGAACTCTAGTTATATATGTCGTTCGTCTCCAAATATGTAATCCATATTTTAAACCTAAGATCTTTTCAATTGGGTACAATTTCCAGTTCGTTGTGATGCATGTCACCTAGAGATTTCATATCCGTTTTATCCGAATGATCCAGAGAAATTGCCATCTAACTTGTATAACAACGCTTTCCTTGTGACCTTGAAAGTCAATGGCTCAAGGATTCTTGTGCATGTTTGAAGTGGGTCTCATCTCCCCTCTTTGAAAACTCTACATCTTCAAAGTGTGGCATATTGTAAGGATAATACTCTTGAACAACTTCTATCTATATGCCCTCTTCTTTAAAATGTATTGGTGGTTTGACGTAGAGGTGATAATATGCGAATGTTCGCTGTTAGTTTACCCTCTTTGCTGAGTTTGACCATGTACATACCTTGGGACTGTGAGTTTGATGGGCTTGTGATAGATACTCTCGCTTTGCCCTACTTCAAAATTGTGGATCACTTTTACAAGAAACACTCCTGTTCGGTTGAGAAAATGCCTAGGCTGAGGGAAACATATGTAGATGTTAGCTTTACAACAGTCTCATTGCATCACTAACATATGTTAAGTGTTCTGCATTATGCATAACAACCAATGCTTCCAAGGTAATCAATTTACATTTATCAACCGTAAGTCTTCAATCAAATCTCACTTATAGAAAAATCCTATGTTAATGATTTCAATATTGTGTGCATGCTTTGTATGGTGATTATGTTGTCTTTAACCAACTTGAAAACCTGAAGCTATGTGTTTGTCATGAGTACTCGTCGAATGTCCTTTTGCAGTTGCTCAAAGTGTCTCCCAAACTACATAGTGAATCATGAGACTGCTCCGATAATAAACCCCAAAAATTGATTAAGTAAGCTTTATATATGAATGTACTAAAATACGATTGTATATACGGTGTGAAAATTCCGTGCATGGTTTATCGTATCGATTTATGATACCGTATTTTTAAACGACTAGAAGATAAAAAATGCATAATACACCGATTAAACGGTCCAAACATATGACTACTGCATATATGTTATGTGTTTTTTAAATGCTTAAACAAAACAATATTTTTTGGTTGTTATTTTCTAAAAGGTATGCAAAACTGCGTCGTTTATTTAGTTTTTTTTCAGACAAAAAACAATAACAATGTTTCGAAATAACTTTATCAGTGATTAGTTAATTATCTAAGAATTTTCAAATATTAATTTCTAATCTGATTAAAACAAATTTATTGAATTATACATAAAATAGGAATGTGATTATCTGTCATTTCATATGGGAACTGATACAACATTTTCATTTTGTAACTTGAAACAAAACTTTCGACTACGTTATTTTTGTTATTTGAGTTAAATATATTAGTTCAATATTACTTAATTGAGACCATTAAAATATTTTTAGTATCCATGGTTATTTGTTTATCTCGTATAAATTATAAAATTTAATTTAATCATTTCTTACCATAACATTTTTGATATATATATATATATATATATATATTTTTTTTTTTTTTTTTCGTTTTCAAAATGATGTTCACCGTATAATTCCCGTGTAAGCAACCGCGTAGAAGCGTTTTATAAAAGTTTGATCCCTTAGTGTATTAGGATTTATAGAGTCTTCTCAATTTGTATGTAAGCTACTCATATGATGTAATTACTCGATGAAGAAAATAGAGTAATAAAATATCCTTTCTAAGTTTTCTCTTCCCAAAAACACACAATCTTCTCAATCTTCTCAATGAATATCTCTGATTCCCTTGTGTTTCAATATTTTACGATTATTGGAAGCAACGACAAGAACAATATAATTGGTATTAGTTTGGGGCCATATAGATTTACAATATTAACGATTTTATCCAATTTATTGTTTTGTAATTGTAAATTTTCAAATTTCATAAGGTTTTTTTTACTTATTACTTCAAAAAATGTTAGTTTTCAAAGATTTGAAAATATAAGTTAATTTTCAAACTACAGATTTTTCTTTCTAAATTATTAAACCAAATTTATCTACTATAGTTAATGTACTATTCTTTTAATGATATG
The DNA here is from genome assembly GCA_900406555.1 of Pseudoturritis turrita. Taxonomy (NCBI): domain Eukaryota; kingdom Viridiplantae; phylum Streptophyta; class Magnoliopsida; order Brassicales; family Brassicaceae; genus Pseudoturritis; species Pseudoturritis turrita. The sequence goes on along the minus strand of OVBL01000654.1, from coordinate 409,183 downwards.
AATAAAAATTCGAGAGATTTCCATCTTTCTCTATGATTGAATAATTTTTGTTTGAAATAAAACGGAGATTTCAATCATTTTTTTGTTATTCTAAATATATTTTATGATGAGATCTAGAATAAAAATAATTAAAGAAATTATCTTTAAAATTTATTTCCATATTAATTTTTTGTCAAGGTTGATGAAATATCCTATATTTTGAAAAACTTTCACATATTTTGAAAGATTAAATCGATGATCTACAAGATATATGAAAAATTAGGTTAGCATCAACAATGGTTTTAATATAATTATTTGTTATGACCAAATTGACTAACTTTCATCAATGGACGATTACTTTGGATGTAGTAGATTTTAATTCTATTAAACTTAAGATATATATATATATATATATATATATATATATATATGGGGAGAAAAAAATAGAAAAAATTTCTCAACATACACATTTTAGCAAAAGCAATTCTCAACTTAATCATTGACCAAATAAATCTCAAACTTTGCGTTCACCAGACCGAATTAGATATAACGATAATCCCTTTTTAGTCCAGTAGTGTATCCTAAACGCAAATTTATACAGTAAAACAGAAGAATTAAATTTAAGAAACGAAACATTTAGATTCTTAATCTCTGAGGAGGGTGCAACCGCAAAAGTATGCTGAATGTGGACTCAGATCATAAGCTGTTGCAAGACAGGTGAGAAAAATCTAACAACATGTAACAAATCTAGGACAAAATAAGACAAAAGAGTTGATTTAAAATTCTCAATTCTTTTTTTTTTTTTTGTGTTTATTTATTTCAGATTGTACCTCAGAAGAAAAAAGAAGCTCCCGTGTGGTCCATGAGAATTGGTTGGTGTATTGCCTTCGAAATTTCAGGGCCGGTACTGATGATGTGCTTCTGATATTGTTCTCACTGAGCCCACACGGTGAGTGCTTCTTTCCCCCTTTTCACCAGTTTCACTTGTACTCAAAGATTTTTAACCTTTTTACGTTTTCTGATGTTGTTCTCAATCACCATTCGTACTGTTGTAAGTGATATAGCTCACTAGTTTCATCTTTGTAAGATTCAAGAATTCATCAAAATATAATATTTTTTTTCATCAAATTTTACAGTTTGGTGTTCATGTTCATTGCTGTAAGATTCAAGAAGTTTCATCAAAAGTATAGCTCATATGTTTAAAGTACAGCCTCACAAGGTATTTTCAGCTAGATACCAGGAAGACCTCTATTACTTTGATTCGACTGAACAATGAGCCATTGAACGTAAATGAGACTTTAAATCGGAAACTAAGCTTTACTTCTAACAGATACTATAATACTCTTTAGATTAGAGGTAGAAAGGCAAACCTTACTTAAGTTTGTGAGAGTGTGCTGTAAATTTGTCCATTGAGTTTGGTCAAGCTGATATGTAGTTTACCGTCGTGAGACCCAAATCCCAATCATTTATTTTTTTGTTTAACATCAACAATATTAAGAAAATGTAGTACCTAAGACCTAGGCTAATCAGAGATAAGAACCATGATCAAGGAAGCTATAACAAAATCTTTCAAAGTGTCCTGCATTATGAATAGAAACAGTCGGGAATTGATGTGAGAGAGGATTAGCCCAACCCTCATTGTAACATTTTTTTCCTTTTTGAGGAAATGTTTCAAAAATCGTCCAAATCGGTTAAAAGTGAACACATTGATGAGTAATGGTCTAACCGGTTGTACCGAGTTGATAATTTAAAAAAATTATTATTGAATATAGAGTAATTGCATCAACTATGGATAAACTAAAAACTGAAAAATAGCAGTGATAAAATAAAAATTAGAAAACTAACAAAGATAACTTTTTTAAAACTATAAATATCTTTTAGATTTAGTTTAATTACGTAAAATGCTATTAGTCGCCAACATTGTTCATCTGCCGCTACCGATACTGTTCATCTACCGCTACCGATACTGTTCATCCAAAACCGTCGCCGACACTGTTCATCGCCGGATACGTAAAACTTACTGTGATTGTTAGTAGATAAAAAATTGATTAACATGCTAAGTAATATGATATCACAATAAGTTTACGTTTATCGGGTTAACTCAGTTGTCATATCATTCAAAATATGAAAATTCAAATTAAGATCGTGAATTCTCTTACAAAATTAACATGATAACAAGTATAATAACATGTTGTATCGAATATTAACATGCTAGCAATAATATCGGATGGGTGTTAGCACATTACAAGTGGCAGATATTATTGTTAGCATGTCACAAATGTCATATATTATTGTTAGCATATTAACATGCTATACAACAAGTTATTATAATTGTTATCGTGTTAATTTTGTAAGAAAATTCATCCGATATTTTGAATGATATGACAACTGAGTTAACCCGATAAACGTAATTTTATCGCGATATCATATTACTTAACATGCTAATAAATTTTTTATCTACTAAATTTTTTATCCGGTGATGAATAGTGGTCGGCGATTTTGGATGAACAGTGTCGGTGGCGGCGGATGAACAATGTCGGCGGCAGATAAACAGTGTTGGCGACCAATGGCATTTTTACATAATTAAACTAAATCTAAAAGATATTTATGATTTTAAAAATGTTATCTTTGTTACTTTTCTAATTTTTATTTTATCACTGCTATTTTTTTAAGTTTTCACTTATCCATAGATAGTTTTTAAATTCATATAAATTAATAATGTATGAAAAAATTAGAAAATAAGAAAATATGGTTTTTTTTTTTACTTTTTAAAAGTTACTTGTTTAACGTAATTTAAAAAAAAAAATTAGATACATAAGTTAAGATATTTTTTCATTTGAAAGATATCCAAGTTAATGTTAACTATTATAATTTTTATATAAAATAAATGAAAAAATGATAAATCATTTGAAAAAACATATCAAATATACATGTATTGGTCAACCACATGCAATGCATTATGCCATGTCATGGGTAAATTATAATGATATTTATTACTATATTAATTATTTTGACCTAACTACTTTTTTATATAACGCTGAAGAGCTTACTATATATTAAATTTATATAAATTATTATATTCTCTCATTTCAAATATATTCAAATCAAACTGTTTTGTTTTGGATAGTATAATAAAATGATTAAAATCTTATTAAATCTTTGAATAAACGCAATAAATATGTTGAATTAATTAAAATTATACTATTCCCATAAGTAGTTCCTTTTTTTACTATATATTCCCATAATATATAAAATATTTATTATACCCACAGACTTTTGACCCCCCACGACAACGATATTTATTAAATACACCATTATATAGGGACATTGGTTCTTTTTCCCTCATAATTAGTTAATGTTTTTCAATAGTCAAAAGCCTATTTTTTTGGTTGACAAATAAAGGAAAACCCTACAATTTTCAAACTCTATCCACTTTTCTTTTATGCCCTTGTATATTTCCTAATCTATACTTAATTTTTTTTTTGGTTGATAAGTGATAACAAATAAAAAAGGACACCAGTCATTTTCTTTTTACCCCTTGTCTATATATATACACACACATAAACATTACTACACACAGTCATTTAAAAAAAATATCAAACAAATAGAATAGCTTTTCCTTATCCCCTCTATTTTACAAAAACATCGGTAATATTGATCATGGCCAAGTTATCATGTTCTTTTCTCCTTGTAATCATGCTTGTGTTCTCGGGTAATTTCATATTTTCCATTTCCAAACTTCTTAAATGGTTTCATTTTCAGTTATAAGTTACACAAAAATATACAACTACACGCACACACACACATATATATATATATATATATATTTTGTTTTTGTTTTTAATTTTTGTTTATACTTTTGTAGCATTTTTAATGGTTGAAAGAGCTGAGGGAAAGCGATGTCATACGACCATTGACCCAAGAACTCCATGTGATCTTGTCGATTGCCGTCTAAGCTGCTATTCGGGATACAATGGAGTTGGAAAATGTTTTGACGATCCTAAAGTTCCTGGACGTGCTAATTGTGGCTGTCTCTATAATTGTTAGAGGGATAACTTTTTAAAAAGTTGTGATATTGTTGACAAAACAAAAAAAGTTGTGATACTATAATTAATTCTGCGATTTATTTAATCTAAATAAAATTTCGAGAGATCTCCATCTTTATGATTGAATAATTAATTTTGAAAAATACAGAGATTTTCAATCACTTTATTGTTATATTTTTGTTTTTCATGATTAGATTCAGAATAAAAATAATTAAAGTTATATTTTCAATCACTTGAGATGATAATTTTCCTAGTCCATTTTCAAAACGAAACTTACTTTAAGATCAGAAAATAACCAACACAGATCAAACATAAACTCTGCTAATATAATGTCATACAGATCTAAAAATCAATTGACAATTACTGGATAAATCTATACCTTTGATATACAAAAACTTTGAAGTGATTTCGTCCAAGTGCGTTGAATATGTTGCCAACTATCTCATTGAAGACCAATTCATATCTGATTACGATGCCATTGCCGCTTATGTGATTGCCTCCGCTAAAACGGTCAAGATAGCCGGAGACGGTAATGACAGTTAGGTCTTCGACATCTACAAGACGTTCCTCACTAATATGGACTACTACAAGTCTACTAGGCTCATGGTTACGGATATACGTTTTCATATACGTTTGATTTATTTTTTGATGTACTTTAAATGGACGGTCTTTAATAGTTTGTTTGACTTACTTCAGTGATCCTTATCAAACCAAACGCCATGATTATGATTAATGTGGTTAGCACTGATTTTTGACTGAAATCGAAGGTTTTTTTATTTAACCGGAGTTGCATATTCAGATCCGGTTCTCGGTTTAATATTTACGGTTTAATCATAATTCCATAATTTTTCCAAAGTTTTTTTTTGATAAAACACTTTTTTGTGTTCAAAGTTCTGATGGTGGAAATCGTTATTTGAAGAAAACATGGTCTTGACTAAAAGACAGTTAAAGTTATTAACTTGAAAAAACAACATTTCTAATAAGATTTAAAGTCTTCTAATAGCTATATACATGCATGTAAATATGCTCTGCAGAAAAATCATTGAATTTGGACCTGCCAACAATGGAAATTAAAATCTCACACATTACAAAATAATGCCTCAATTCATGAGACAGGACTAGACAAAAAACATTTATAAATTGTCATATGTTCGAGAGTATTGTTTATGCTTATCTATGTTTTTCATTAATGTAGGAAGTAACTTATCCTATATGAGATATTATATTATAATCCCACTCTTCTTGAACAACTTTTTCTTCTTCTCAGAATCTCAAGTGTCAACTTCTGTTTGTGATGATGGATGGTAACAATATGATGGACAAAGTTATTTATTTGCCTTATCAAGCAAACTTTGATGAAATAATGAGCCTAATTAAAGCCTCTCCCGAATTTCAAAATTCTGAGCAATTTTAGATAAACGGCGAATGGTCAAAATAAAAAAGATCCAAATCATTTTATATAAAGTTTCAAAGCAACTCAATAAGATCGAGTCTTGATTCTTAGTGAAGACCAATGCAGATCAATGCGATCAACCGGTCTAACTATTTCGACCGAGTTGATGATTTTTTTTTTAGTTATTATTGAATATAAAATTAATAATTTATGTAAAGATATATAAAAAGATTATAAGTTTTTTACCTTTTTATAATTTAATTGTTGAACATAATTTTTTGAAATTAGATTCATAAGTTATAATATTCTTTTATTTAAAATATATACTAGCTAATGTTATCTATAGAGTTTTGGATAGAAAATGAAATATTGATAAACCATTTTGAAAAAACACATCAAATATATTTTGAATTAAATGAAAATTATAGAAATTATACTATTATTTATTATTATATTTCTTTGACTTTCTTTACTTGTATAAAAATTATAGAAATTAGACTATTTTCTCATTTTAAATATATTCAAACCAGTGAAGTGATCGTAGTCTAATGGCATTGTAAGTTCACTTAGAGCAGACACCATCACACCCGAGATCGAGTTCCCTTTCCTACTAATGTAAGGATTAGACTAATGGACAAAAAATAATATATATATTCAAACCAACATCAACTATTTTATTTTCATAAAAAGATGAAAACATTAAAAAAATCAAAAGATCCAAGAGATACAATGGATCAATATTAGCGGTCGTGGAAATCGGTCGTAAAGGCCGGGATGGACGAGGAAAGACTAACTAGTGACCTCTTGTGAACTAATCCCTTTGTCCCTTTTCTCTTTTTCCCTTTCTCTCTTTAGCTTATGTTTTTCACATGTAGCCAAAGTGTTCACTTTCTCAAATCTCTCTAATCAACTCTTAATCTCTATGACAAAAAGTCATAATCTCATATCGTTACTTTGCACTTTTAATTGAATACCCTTTATAGAAAGAAAAAAACTAAATTAAAAGATTTTCGTCCACATACTTTTGACCCACGACGACATCTCTTTTTCAAAAAATACACCGATTATTTAGGAGCATTGATTTATTTTTTCCTATAATTAGTTAATGATTTTTTCAATGTCAAAGACTCAAAAGCCTATGTTTTCGGGTGAGCAATAACGGAAAACCCTACATTTTTCAAAATTTATTCGCTTTCCTTTTATTGTATATTTTCTCATTTATGTTTAGATACTTTCTTTATATGATAACAGAAAAAAAAACACCCCGTACCTGACTACTAGTATATATAGTACACACAAACATTACACAGTGATTTAAAAAAAAAATCAAACAAAGAAAATAGCTTTTCATTATCACCTCTATTATATCAAAACATACGAAATATTTGATCATGGTCAAGTTATCATGTTCTTATCTCCTTGTTATCATGCTTGTGTTCTCAGGTAATTTCATATTTTCCATGTCCAAACTTCTGAAATTGTTTCATTTTCAATTATAAATTACACAAAATATATACAACTACACACACGCATATATTTATTTATAATGTTTGTTTGTACTTTTGTAGCATTTTTAATGGTTGAAAGAGCTGAGGGAAAGCGATGTCATACGACCATTGATCCAAGAACTCCATGTGATCTTGTCGATTGCCGTTTAAGCTGCTATTCGGGATACAATGGAGTTGGAAAATGTTTTGATGATCCTAAAGTTCCTGGACGTGCTAATTGTGGCTGTCTCTATAATTGTTAGAGGGATAATTTATTCTTTTTAAAAAAAATTATAATGAAATGTGCGATTTTTTTTAATTGATATGAATAAAAATTTGAGAGATCTCCTTCCTTATGATTGAATGATTGTATATTGTTATTTTATATTTTTTTTTTCTTGATGAGATTCAGAATAACAATAATTAAAATAAATTACCTTTGAAATTTATTTCCACATTTAATTTATATATCTACTCTGTGTATATTCAGTCACTTATATGTACACTGTGTATGTTTTTGAAACCACTAATCCTTTTTACATTTCTCAACAATCAATCACTTAGCATAACAACCGGTATCTTTCAAAACTCCTCATTTGTTATTATTTACTTCTTTTTTTGTGATGTATCAATTTTTTTTTTTTTTGACATCATTTTAGTAATGTATCATGTAGTGGATGTGTTTTGTGAGTTTCATACTCTCTTCTACATGCTCGTGAAGACAATACAGCATGATGTAGAGACTCCGAAGGAACAAAAAAAGTAAAACTAAAGTGGTCAAGGCGCATACACGTACTCTCGTTGATATACTAGACTAGAAATCAATTTATTGTCAACGTGACATGTTTTCGTAGTCCCTTTCGAACCCAAACTTCCTCCTCTATAAATCCAGTGTTGTGTACTGTAGATGAGAGGGTTAGTCCTGGGTGTACGGCAGGCAGGCCTTAAGATTCTGATCCTATAGGCAACAACTCACCTTTCTCAGCTTGCAGGACAGACAACTCTGGTTAATCACTTCTTTCACCAGCTGCAGCTACTGCTTCACCAAGCATCTGCATCCTAATTGCTCAACTCCTTTTGAGGTACCATCATTCTCTCTTGATGATTTTCCTCCACTTTGTTCTTCCACTTCTGTGATCCCATTGCAGAATGATCATCCGATGAACACCAGAGCAAAATTTGGGATATCGAAACCCAATCCTAAATATGCTCTACTTATGGTCAACCACAACATTCCTAAGGAACCAAAGTCAATTGCAGCTGCCCTTAAGCATGAAGGCTGGACCGGGGCTATGCATGAAGAAGTTGATACATGTAATGAAACTCATACTTGGGACTTGGTTCCTCGCACTCCCGAGATGAACATCCTTGGACGCAGATGGGTTTTCAGAGTTAAGTTAAATGCTGATGACAGCCTTGATAAAACTACGAGCTCGCCTAGTTGCCAAATGTTTTTCACAGGAAGTAGGCATTGATTATGTGGAGACATACAGTCTGGTTGTGAAGACAGCAACGATAAGGCTTGTCTTTGATATTGCCACTGTCATGAAGTGGAATATTAAGCAGTTGGATGTAAAGAATGCATTCCTTCACGGTAATCTAGAAGAAGTTGTGTTCATGGATCAACCTGCCGGCTTTGTTGATCAAGAACATCCTGATTATGTATGTCGTTTGAATAAGGCAATATACATATTAAAACAAGCTCCTCGGGCTTGGTTTGATAAATTCTCCAACTATTTGCTTGAATTTGGCTTTACTTGCAGCAAAGCCGGTCCTTTTTTGTTCACCTACCAGAAAGGTAATGATGTGATCCTTCTTTTGCTATATGTGGATGACATGGTGGTTACCGGGAACAAGACAGAACTCTTAAACTCATTTATTGCAAGTTTGAGTACAATTTTCAATATGAAAGATATGGGACAGTTACACTATTTCCTGGGAATTCAAGTTACATATCCCTCTGATGGAATGTTCTTATGCCAACGAAAATATGCTGAAGATCTTCTTCGAGTCGTGGGAATGACTGATTGTGCTCCTCTGCCTATGCCTCTTCCTCTACAATTAGACGGCGTTCTTCACCAGACGGATTTATTTTCAGACCCGACATACTTATGAAGCTTAGATGGGAAGCTTCAATACTTAACCTTGACACGTTCCAACATTCAATTCGCTGTTAACTACGTATGTCAGAAGATGCACGCTCCTACAGTTGCCGATTTCACTCTCTTAAAACGAATCTTAAGGTAATTGAAAGGAACATTCCACATGGGTCTTACCTCTGAGACAGATTTCACTTTGGGCGCCTATACTGATCTCGTTTAGTTTTAGGCTTCTCATGGACCGCATGTGGATTGGACTTCGGTTGGGCCTCATTCTGGGCTTTGGTGTTAATACAACACATATCAACCTAAGCTCTAACACATTATTTAAAAATCAATTGATAATGACTTAATTAAATCATATTTCTTATATACCAAAACTTGAAAAATGAGACGTGTGTGAAATCTGTTGCCAACTATCTTAAAGGAGATCAGTTCGGTCCGGTTACGATTCCATCGCCGCTTATGTGATTGCCATCGTTAAAATGGTCAAGATAGCAAGGACAATTAGGTTTTCAACCTCTATGAAATGTTCCTCACTAATATCGACAACTACAAGGGGTCATGGACTCATGGTTATTACATTACATATATGTTCTCTGTTTTCATAGGTGCTTGATTTGTTTTTCGATGCGTTTAAAATAAACGGTCTTTGATAGTTTATTTTACTTAATTCAATGATCTTATCAAACCAAAATGGTATGTCTATGACTGATGCGGTCTCGGGCCTCCTCGTTTTGGTAACACTTATTTTTTACTGAAATCGAAACTCGTTTATTTACATGGATTTGCATATTCTGATCAAGTTCTCGGTTCAATATTTCCATTTCAATTATAATTCCATCAATTTTCAAAAGTTCCGATGGTGGAAATCATTATATGGAGCAAAAATGGTCTTGACTGAAAGACACTAAAAGTTAGAACATCTTCTATCAAGACTATCTTAGTTTATTTTCGTTGCTGCAATAGGTTTTCTAAAGATAAATCATTTTTTCTTTTAAATTTCTCGGAATTTGGTTTGAGACTTTTTCTTAGCCGATTGAGAATTTGGTTTGATATTTGTTCTTAACATTAATTAGCCGATGGGAAAATGAGTTGAGTAGGAAGTGGGTTATCAAATTCTATCTCAAAATCAATAGAACAATCTATGTGTTTAAAATATAATTATTTAGATATATTAATTTAAGCTAACTTATTCATTTATGTATGTTGACTTAAGCTTGAAGAAGGTTGAGTCATAAGCTATTCATAATCCTACCAAGTTATGGAAATCAAAGAGATTAGGAAAATAGCTATATTTAGGAGTTATCTAAATATGTAAGTTTTCCTTTTGTGATTAGGAATTAACCTAGAGTTTTCTCTATAAAAGGAGATGCCAAGTTGTAGCATAACTTAGAGTTTTGAGAGAGATTGTGAAAGCTTAAGTTTTGAGTTAGTTTCTTAAGCAATAAAGAGAGTCATTCTTTATCAATCTCTTGTGTCTTAAACTTGCCTTGATTTAATATTTGGTATCAGAGCCTTGTGAGATCGTTGGAAAAAGGATGGGAGAAACTACTCCCACCGGAGCTACTATGAAACCTAAAGAAGGAAGAGGATCTTCTGCGATCACGTACCCTATGCTCAATGCAACAAATTACACGGTATGGGCCATGAGAATGAAGATAGCACTTAAGGTTCATAAAGTTTGGGAGGTCATAGAATCGGATGAGAACCAAGCTGATGGTGAGAAGAACAACATGGCCATAGCTTTGTTATTCCAATCAATATCGGAGACACTGATTCTACAAGTCGGAGAGCTAGATACAGCAAAACAAGTTTGGGAAGCAATCAAAGCTAGACACGTAGGAGCTGAAAGAGTCAGAGAAGCTAGGTTACAAACTTTGATGGCTGAATTTGACCGACTTAAGATGAAGGATTCTGATAAGATCGATGATTTAGCTGGAAGGTTATCCGAAATATCATCAAAATCCGCTGCTTTGGGAGAAAACATTGAAGAATCGAAATTGGTTAAAAAGTTTCTCAAGAGTCTTCCTCGACAAAAGTATATACACATAGTTGCGTCACTTGAACAAATATTAGACCTTAATACTACAAGTTTCGAAGATATTATTGGACATCTAAAAGCCTACGAAGAGCGTATATTTGAAGAAGAGGATGTTCAAGAAGATCAAGGCAAACTTATGTATGCGAATATGGAAACTTATACAAACCAATCAAATCGTGGCTTTAATGGAGATTTTAGAGGCAGAGGATGAGGAGGTCGCTTCTACTACAGAGGAAGAGGTCGTGGTCGTTATGAAGGAGGAAGAGATACATCAAAGGTGACATGTTATCGGTGTGACAAGGTAGGTCACTTTGCTTCGAATTGCCCGGATAGGCTACTTAAGCTTCAAAAAACACGAGAGAATGAAGATGATGATACTCATGAAGCGGATAAGTTAATGGTACATGAAGTAGTGTATCTTAATGAGAAGAAAGTGAAGCCAAGCGAGTTTGAGACTCATGGAGACAATGTATGGTATTTAGACAATGGTGCGAGTAATCATATGTTTGAAAATCGGGATTATTTTTGCAAACTTGATAATACTGTTACGGGAAAAGTAAGATTTGGAGATGATTCTCGTATAGACATAAAAGGAAAAAAGGCTCCATTCTTTTTGTGAGCAAGAATGGTCAACGTAAGGTCTTGGCCGATGTCTACTTTATACCAGACCTAAAGAGCAACATCATAAGCCTTGGACTAGCAACTGAAGCTGGATGTGAGGTAAGAATGAGAGATGACTACCTTACACTTCATGATAGAGATGGGAACTTGTTAACTAAGGCAAACAGATCAAGGAATCGATTATACAAGGTAATCATGGAAGTTGAGGATAAAAGATGTCTACAATTGTCAACGATGAGTGTTTCGATGAAGTGGCATGCAAGGCTAGGACACATTGGTGTCGAAAACATGGAGAAATTTTTAAGGAAGGAGTTGGTTATTGGATTACCTCGCATCTCAGTTGAAAAAGAAACATGTTCATCATGTTTACTTGGAAAGCAAACAAGGCAAGTATTACCTCAAGAAACATCTTATCGGGCTACACAGATACTTGAACTTGTACATGGAGACTTGTGTGGACCTATTGCACCTTCCACAGCCGCGGGAAACAGGTATATCTTTGTGCTTATTGATGATCATTCCCGTTACATGTGGTCTATTCTCCAAAAAAGGAAAGATGAGGCATTCGAAAGGTTCAAGATCTTTAAGGCGATAGTTGAGCAAGAAACTAGAGAGAATATCAAAACTTTTCGAACAGATAGGGGTGGAGAGTTTGTGTCTCATGAGTTTCAAAAGTTTTGTGAGAACTCCGGCATCAAGAGACACTTGACTGCACCTTACTCTCCACAACAAAACAGAGTAGTGGAAAGACGAAACAGAACGTTAATGGAGATGACCAGGAGTATACTGAAACATATGAATGTACCAAACTTCTTGTGGGGAGAGGCAGTAAGACATGCTACCTATCTTATAAATAGAGTAGCAACAAGAACTTTGGTAGCAACAACTCCATATGAAGCATTCAAGAAAAGGAAGCCGAATATTGAGGACTTGCGTCTGTTCGGATGCATTGGATATGCAAAGGTAACAACTCCACATCTGAAGAAGCTAGACGACAGATCACAAGCTTTGGTTCATCTAGAAACTGAACCAGGATCAAAAGCATATCGCTTACTGGAACCATCACGCCGTAAGATAATAGTAAGTAGAGATGTGGTCTTTGATGAAAGCAAGAGCTGGAAGTGGAGAAACCCAGATACGGAAGCCGATAATGATACGGGAACATTCACAGTTGAGTTTGGAAAATTTGGAAACAACGGCATAAGAGAGGATAATCATGGTGTAAAACCAGAGGAGAATGGAGAAGATAATGGTGGAGATGAGAATCTTGGAGAGGGTGAGATTATTTCCCAACAACAAGATGAGACAGTAGAGACGCATGAGCAATCTCAAGATGGTTTAAGAAGGTCCACAAGGGAAAGGACGACACCGGCATACCTAAGTGACTACACCTTAATGGCTGAAATTGAAGGCGAACATCTCTTGATGATGATCAATGAAGAACCATGGGATTTCACTGAGGCTGTGAGCATGAAAGAATGGAGAGAAGCGTGTGGAGAAGAGATATCATCTATTGAGAAGAATAACACTTGGTGCTTGGTTGATCTTCCTGTAGGAGCTAAACCAATCGGTTTAAAGTGGGTATTTAAGCTAAAATGTAACTCTGATGGGAGCATAAACAAGTATAAAGCGAGACTTGTGGCAAAAGGTTATTTGCAAAGATGTGGCATAGACTTTGATGAAGTGTTTGCTCCAGTGGCACGTATTGAGACCGTGCGTTTCATTATTGCTTTTGCAGCTTCAAATGGTTGGGAGATGCATCATCTTGATGTAAAGACTGCGTTTCTCCATGGCGAACTAAAGGAAGTGGTCTATGTTACACAGCCTGAAGGATTTGAGATGAAAGGAAGTGAAGACAAGGTTTATAAGCTAAATAAAGCTCTCTACGGATTGAGACAGGCGCCGAGGGCTTGGAACAACAAATTAAATGAAATTCTTTGTGGGATGAACTTTGTGAAGTGTTCAAAGGAGCCCTCTCTGTATCGGAAACAAGAAAGAGAGCATACTCTTTTGGTGACTGTCTATGTAGATGACTTGCTTATCACGGGATCTAGTTTAAGCATGATACTTGAGTTTAAAGAGGGAATGTCAGCAAAATTTGAGATGAGTGATCTTGGAAAGTTGACTTACTACCTTGGTATTGAAGTGAGTCAAGACGAAGGTTGTATCGTGTTAAAACAAGAAAGATATGCATCTAAGATCTTAAAAGAATCAGGAATGGAAGAATGCAATGCAGTTCATATACCAATGGACTCGGGTTTGAAGTTGTCTAAAGCAAGTGAAGAGAAGGGTATCGATGAGAAGGAGTATAGAAGGAATATTGGGTATCTCAGGTACTTGCTCCACACACGTCAAGATCTTTCGTTTTGTGTTGGTGTGCTTAGCTGATACATGCAAGAACCAAAGGAGTCTCATGGAGCAGCATTAAAACATATACTAAGGTATTTGAAGGGAACTTTGTCACTCAATCTTGTGTTTAAACGAATGGGCAAAACAGAGTTGGTGGGTTATAGTGTTAGCAGTCATAATGTGGATATGGATGATGGTAAGAGTACGACGGGTCATATCTTTTACCTCAATGAGAGTCCCATCACTTGGTGTTCACAAAAGCAAGAAACTGTGGTCTTATCATCATGTGAGGCTGAATTCATGGCAGCAACGGAAGCGGCTAAACAAGCAATATGGCTTCAAGATCTTCTTGCTGAAGTTACTAAAGGATCATGTGAAAAGGTGACAATTCGAGTTGATAATATGTCCGTAATAGCTCTCACTAAGAACCCGGTGTTTCACAGACGAAGCAAGCATATACACAGAAGGTATCATTTTATAAGAGAATGTGTAGAAAATGAACAAGTGGAGGTTGAGCATGTTCCTGGCAATGAGCAAAAGGCTGACATTCTAACAAAGGCGCTTGGGAGGATCAAGTTCAAAGAAATGAGAGATCTTATTGGTGTTCAAGATGTGTCAAAGGAAGAGTTCAAGTTTAAGGGGGAGAATGTTGACTTAAGCTTGAAGATAGCTTGAGTCATAAGCTATTCCTAATCCTACCAAGTTATGGAAATCAAAGAGATTAGGAAAATAGCTATATTTAGAAGTTATCTAAATATGTAAGTTTTCCTTTTGTGATTAGGAATTAACCTAGAGTTCTCTCTATATAAGGAGATGCCAAGGTAGCATAACTTAGAGTTTTGAGAGAGATTGTGAAAGCTTAAGTTTTGAGTTAGTTTCTTAAGCAATAAAGAGAGTCATTCTTTATCAATCTCTTGTGTCTTAAACTTGCTTTGATTTAATAATGTACATATTGTTGGTGTAAAAAATTCAACATTTTTAAATTTGATAGTAGATTTGATTTAAAAAACCGGGTTGTCTTTAAATCATAAGAGATTGAATGCTAGACGAAAGATAAACAAATTATATAGAATAATAAAATGTATTTATTTGGACAGAAGTGAGTCCAGGGTGAAAAAATAAATAATGAGCAAGAGAGTACAAGAATTGAGTTCAGAATGAATATGTAAAAAATGTAGCGTAGAAGTATATGTATTCGGATCTCCCCTCTCCCTTTTTTTCCTTTTTTTATATTCAAAACCTCCATTAATTTCGTAATTAATTTGTTTGATTCGCTATTAATCCTCACCAATTCTTCACTTAATTCTCATGATACGCTGTTTCACCATATAGATTTACTATCACCAAAAGCTTTCACATCGAATCTTCCCGCACTGCTTCTCAGCCTTTGGTTTTACATATTCGTTTGGGATGTTTTGCTTGGGCCCAATTTCCTTACTTATCGGGTCGAAATTTTTACACCACCACATATACACGAATATACAATAATCAATCTTTGGGTATGCCGACAAAAAACAATTATTAAATTCTCATAGATGAGAAAATTGTGTCTCAATCCCTCACTATAACATTTGCTCACAAAAGAGATACCTAGAAAAGAGCATTTACATAGTTTTGGCCCCTTTGTCTACGTAGGGCTCTAACCAGGGGCCATTTGGGATATATTTTTTTATTCGATCCATATTCATCACAAATTTTGTGTTTTATATTTATCTGAATTCATCAAAATAATGATACGTTTTTTTGTGCAAATCTTAATTTCACTAACTTAAATTTTCGGGATAAATTGAGAAGAGAGAATTACATGCTCTTTGATTGTTACAATAAGACATACTACAATAGAGAAAGCAGATAGATTTTCATAGAAGATTGACAGCAAATTTGAGACAAGTCTCGAATGTGTCGATAGAAATTTCACGGCAAAGTCGGAATATTGAGACTTTGTCACTTTAAGATGTGACTGTGAAAACCAATCCCCACCTCCGAATTTCATCGAGGCGAACTCAATTGCCTCTTCTGGCCCCGTGAAGGCCGCTACGCAAGAAGACATATCGGTGAGTGTGTTGGACATTTTTTCCGGCATTGAATCCGAGCAAGAACCACCTCTCATAAAAAGATGACATGATGGAAAAGTTCTCTCTCCGCGAAAAAAGGAATGTGGAAAAGATCTCTCCCCGAGAAGAAAAGGAAAACAAAGGTGATCTCTCTCCAAAAGAGAAAGAAGGTGTAATCGATCTTGCCCGAAAGGGAAGGAATGTTGAATTAGTCTCTCTTTTAAATGGTTGGTAGAAGAAAATCTTGGGCTAGTACTCTTGATGGGCCAGTGCTTATACTGTGCCAGCAGAAACCCATGAACATTGACGGGCCACAAGGAACTGTAGAAGAGATGGGCCATGTCCATTTTCTTCCCACCTCTAAGACCATCTCCAACAGGGGTTCACAAGAGGTTTACAAGGGGTTCTTAACTCATAAAAAAAAAAATTAAATGAAAAATGAGTTCTTGAGCAAGAACCGCTCCTTAAGCAAGGAGTTTAAGAACCGGTTCTTAACCTCATCTGTCCACAGCCTCTGAAACAATCCCCTCTCGGGTCATCGATCGGAGGTCTCTGATGAACAAATCAGTCGTCGGAGGTGGTTGCGCTTCCACCGGAGATACCTCCGCCGCGCTATCCGCTTACTGCGCTTCCGCCGGAATCCTTTCCACCGGAGCGTTTGTGCTCAGCATCGACACTGATTTCGACGGATGCATGCATCTGATCCGAGAAGTCACGGCGGAGCTTCCGATCTACTTAGCCAACTCTCTTAACAGCCGCCCTAGGATCCCCGTCCCTTTCCCAGATTCCGCCGGAGATTACACCGTCCTCATCGGCGACTGGTACAAATCCAACCACACGGTAATCGATTCTCCTCCTCCTGCGTTTTGATGCTTTGATTGTGTTTGGATTTCGACTAATTCGATTAGGTTTTGTTCGCTTGTTTTGGGTTTTTCCAATTTCGTGTACAAATTGATCTGTGTAGGATTTGAAGGCACAGCTTGCTCAAGTTTAAATTGCTATTTACATAAAATTCCTCTCAAACTGATGAAAATTCTCCTTTTCGTGTTGTCTCTCATTGATGCTTCAGGAATCGAAAAGGAAATCGGATCTCTTCAATCAGAAGTATGAGTGTGTGTCTATTGTAGTAATGTTTTCATCCAATCTTCTTTTTTCAGGGTACATATTCTGACAAGTATTTCTTTCATGTATGATAGGAGAAAAAGCTCGTTCTCGAGATAAAAAGAACTGCTAAAACAGGGAATGAAGTATTTTATTTCAAGCATTCCTTGTCGATCGGTCTTTCTTTTTACAGGGTTCTTCTCGGGGATTTTGTGTCTGTGATATCATCTAGTTAATGTGTTCGACATCTTTTGTTTTTATGCAGGGAGCGACTAAGATTCTTGCCCGACAATTGATCCGGCTAAGGCAGCAAATAGCTAACTTACAAGGTAGTCGAGCTCAAATGCGAGGCATAGCTACTCATACGCAGGTCTCTTGATTAAAAACTTCTCTCCTTTTCATTGTAAAATATTTCTAGTTTGTGTTTCACTTTGATATGATTAGTGTTTGAATTAAAAAAAAAAGATAGATTTCTTACTAGTTTGTTTTTCCATGGCAATTAGGTATATGCCAATGATGGAGTTTGGTGTGTTAAGTGACATGTTTGATATGAAGGATAAAGCATTGAAGAAGCTGTTTAAGCAACAGGTTGAAGATTTTGCATTTCAAAAACTCTTTCTTTTGTCTCTCTGTTTTTTCATTTACATGTTAAGTTTTTCTATGTTCAGAGTTTCTATCGAATCGAGCTTTTATCGTCGTACAAAGAAATTGTGAGTGCGGTAGATAAAATCTTATGCTGATCATCTACAGTCATGTGAACTGGGAAATTTATCCTGTTGTAATTTGGAATCTGTAAATAACTCTGTAGAAAACATACAGGTAGCTCTTGTTGTTGAGATGGTGAATGCAAGTAGATCTCTGAGATGTTATACGAAGCCAAGCAGCGGGTCACTTATACAGTTCTCTGGCTTTAAGGAAGATGCAAATGATGCCGGAGATTGCGGTGGCATCACTGTGTTTAGTTTTTTGAATGTCTCTGCATTTGGGAAGATTCAAATATTATTAAAAAGTTTAGTAGTTATGATTACTTGATTCTCTTTTTTATGTTGTTGTCTCTAAAGTTTGGTACTTGCAATGTTGATAATAATCACAGAGAAGATGGCGGAGGAATTTGTGGAGATGTTCAAACGCGAAGTAATGCTAAAGGTATACTCTCCTCCTAACTCTTTTCTGCATATATCTTAGGCTCTAGATTAGCTTCTGATTTACATGACTATTAACAGAGATTGCTCATAATGGAACTGGTCTCTTTAAGCTCCCAAGCTACTCAACCGATGAAGCTCAGTTGGTCAGTTGAGCTTTACCATGGGGAATTTGATGATCTCACCAAATGTTCTTTATATTCCATGGAAGTATCTGAGCCAATTCTCCCGAAAGTGAGAGAAGATAATCTCACCAAATTTATTTATAAATTGTAACAAAATAAATTTTACATATAAGAAAAAAAAAATTGAATTTTTTTTTCATTAGAACCCCTAATGAGATTCACTATTGGAGCAGAAAATAATTAAAGAACTTTAGTGAGGTTCTTAACTTTGAAATAATCAAAATTTATAATAAAATAATTGATTAGAACCCCATTAGGGGTTCACCTATTGGAGATGCTCTAAGGCAGCTGTCGGAGAAGATGGATGGGAAGAAGGATAGAGGACAGGCGGGCTCAACGGATGCGGTCATCGGGGCCGGAGCGTTCACGGCGGAATAGGATAATTCATCGGAAAAATCCAGCCGACATCATGAAAAGAGAATAACAGGGCCAATGGTCGAGCAACGAGGAAAGGACAGCGGTTCCGGAGGAAATGGCAGATCTGTCTGCTCCTGCGGCATGGGAGGATTATGTTGCGTCAATAGGACCAAACACCGAGGGGGAGAGTAAGACGTCGGATCTAGAGATGACTTTGGCCGAGTAAACGAGGAGGTTTTGAGGCAGGTCATGGTTGAGATTTGATGGGATGACAAAGGATCACTAATGTCCGACTGGTCCGGAGGGTCCGGCAGAGCGGGAGGGTTCGATCGAGCTTTCATCGAAGGCGGCAGATCTGGCCAAGGCGAGAAGGAGCAAAAAAGATATGGTGGTTCCGTTAGAGAGGAGACCACCGAGAGAGGTGTTAGGTTCAATGGCGATGTGAGCCGGTGGCTAGGGCAGAACTCGCCGAGGGTTCTTCTCCTAGAAAGAGAGATCGAGTTTTTGAAAGAAAAAAAATGTTTCTCTCGCCGAGGAAGAGTGGCCGGTGGAGGGAGGTCGAGGCTAAGATTCAAGATTGGAGGCTTCATTCCGAGAGGAAAGATCGGTGGAGGTGGAGGAGGAGGAGGAGGAGGAGGACATGCGGAAGTCTATTCCGGAGGGTTGCTTTTCAGAAACGTTTGTCTCAATCTCCGTGTCCGGGATAGAATATCTAAGGCGAACTCGCTTGTTTTTCTCTATCAAAATAATGATCCGTTTAGATCAATTTTTATTCTTATGAGTATGGGAATAAGTTGCATATTGGAAAACGATCCTGAATTACCCATTTACTTAACTAAATTTTTGAAACTATTAAAGTAATATCCAAAAAATTCAAAAAAATTCTAAATTTACAAAAAAATAAATAAATTGAATTACTCAAAATAATTGATTTTAGATTTGACACTTATCCAAATTAGTTGGAATTCGAATAATGATTTAGCTACTCAAACATGTTACCCAAATTTTCTCTATCGTATTTTGTTAATACAGTTCAAATATTTGAATTGGACACAAAAAACGGGGAAAAAGAATCTGATGAATAAAACGTTTTGACATAGTATCTTATTTGTCAATTAGGATAATCAAAGAACAAAAAGACAATATAGCTATGTATAGATGCTTTCCTATCATAATATGTTTACCTTTTAACAAATCTGTATTATTGGATTTTTTTTGGGTTAGGAATGATCCATATATATCATAATGATCTATATGGGAAGTGAGATGAAATCTTAAATGATATCACTACAAGAATTGGTGAATATAACTACAATTTTTTTTGTAGTTATGACTGTTATTTTGTAGCAAATCTGTATTTGCTACAAATTTCTGGCCGAAACTATACGTTTGAAGCAAATATAATTTTGTAGCAAATTGCCACAAAAAGCCACTGTATTTCTGGTGTAGCTATTTGAATCAAAATAGTTACAACTTTGTTCGTAGTAAATTTGTTACAACTTCGTTACAAATTACTTGTGGTAAGTTGATACAAAATTCCATAAAATAAGTGTAGAAAATACCCACTAATTGCGACAAAATAATCGTGATAATTGCCACAACTAGGTACAATGTAACTAATAGTCACATTTAGTTACAACTTTCCTGTAACTAATAGACACAAAAAATTACAATATGTTTGTCACTAATAGCTAGAATTTGCGACAAACATTTCATTGCCAATTACTAAAAATGGTTTCAAAAATTCGAATCTAGTATGCTACAAATTATTATAAAACCAATGTACCTAATAAAAAAATATAATTAAAAATTATATTATTAATATGAATATTATGTAATATATAATAAAACTAATACAATTATATTTACAAACTATAAAACAATAATAAAAACGAAAATGGAAAATACAATATGAAAAATATATACATATCATAAAGCATAACATATCATTACACAAATCCAAATTTCTAATCACCTAATTTCCAAAATTCTAAAAAATGAAGTAGCATACTTCTTTGGTTTGTTAGGGTCAACATTCTCGTTCTTGTTCTTGTTCTTCGTCGTCTCCTTCTTCTTCTGCAAGAACAAGATACAATGTTGTAAGTGATTGAATTATAGAACAAAATGTTTCCTTACATGTGAGTGGTAAGTAACCTTGATGATATTGCATGTTTTCTCCTTCTTCTTGAGAAGTTGAATAGCTTCTTGTTTATGGAGTTTCATGAGTTTCTCTTCTTCTTTCTTCTGGCTCATTACTTCTTCCTTTCTCTTTTTGTATCCTTCCATTTCTTCTAGATACATCTCCTTGTTTTTCTTTGTCATCTGTTACAAAAGTGTCCATTATATCCCATTCCACAAACATAAGTTAAACTCATGAGACAACAATGGCTATTGATGAGTATGGAACCAGACCTTATCATAGGGAGCCTTTTGTTTCTCGGACAAGTTCTTCCACTCTTCTCCAGTCATCTTCGCAACTTATAACCATCATTCATCCGAAACAACTTAGCTTCGAGGGTTCCAGTCATCTCCAGCCATCTTCGCAACCTTTAACTTCCTATAAAACGACATTGCAGTCAAATTTTTTGCTTATTATTCAATATCAAAATCAGAATAATATTAAAATAATGGGATGTAGTCAGGTTTTACCTGACCTTTTTCTTGTTACAAATTGGAGATACTGATCAAGCAGTTCCATGCGATTTTCTGCTTTCGATCATCTTCCAGAAGTTTCATGGTTTCCCTCTTGCGTTTTTCCTTTGTAACAACATGAAGATAAGCTTCTTTATTTTCCGGGTACTTCTCCTCGCAAGGCTTCTTCTCTTCTGCACTTAGAGTCTTCCACTTAGCACCCATCATGTTTGAAGTCAGAATCTGGGGTTTGCTTCTTCACTTCATATCGAAAATTATGTATCTATTATGATACCCTAAATCCTAAATCAAAAACTCACGACTTCGCCTTTTAATTTTGTATTTTTAATAAATTGTTTTCTTTATATTTTATGTTTTTAGGATGAGATAATAATTTTTTTCTATTTTTATTGTTAATTGAAAAATACAAATTATGAAATAGTTTTTTAGTAATTTTGTTTCCTTTATATGTTCTTCGTATGTATTTTGTTTATGTATGTTTGAGAATTTTTATTAAAATGTGTGTATTTTTTAACTCACTTTCGTAGCTACTATTATATTTTCGGTGTCACAAATTGTAATAATATAGCTACAATGATTTTTCAAAACCAATTTGTAACTATTGCTACAAAAATCGTTGTAGCTATTCGTCATTAATACACTAGTTGCTCTAAAAAAATTTCTCGGTTTTTATGTTAGTATTTTCCACAACACTTTTGAAGCAAATTGTAGTTTTCGTACATATTTTTTTAAATGTGTTCGTAGCAATATTGCCCACTACTATATCATCACAGTTTGAAGCAAATTAGGTACAATATTAAATTGGTAGTAATTTCGTAACAAATTACCCACAAATAATTACGAATTTGGTACACCTGACTAACTTCATAAATTAGTCGCAAAATTGTATCAATTCGTAGCTAATTTTTGCTATAAATCGATGATAACAAAATTTGTGGCTATGTTGATCAATTATTGTAGTGTATATAAGAAATATTATATAATTCATTAATCATTAATAGTTTTGAGTTAAAAATTTGTAAAACTTAACATGTTTAATCTGAACCAAAATATATTTTTATTTGTATTTCGTTTTACGACTATAATTTTTAAATAATGTTTGAAAAAACACAAAAACGCTATTGTTTTTCAAAATATATAATACCTTATTTTATTTTTTTCTCATATGAAATGTAAATAGAAAAATTTAATGAAGGCCATACTATACGAAGTATGTACATATGGTTTCAGTATACAGTACAAAACCGATCTGATTCAAAATCAGTCAGTTGATTTGACTTGAAATCGGTATGATACGATCTGAAATCGGCATGGCTAAAAAATATACTATAATGGGATATTTTCGAAATGAGTGTTAGGAATAATATTTAACATCCAAAGTAAAATAAAAATATACAAGAGATATGAGTTAATCTAATATTTTCAATTAGTTTTGAATTAAAATTTTCTATTTTTAAAGTAAATTAAAATATCATCATTCAAAATATAAATACAATTCGCTTTATCTAACTAAAAATGGTTGTGGTAAATTTTAAACCATAAAATCAGAACATAAATAAATACTTTTTCTGATTCAAAATATATAATGTTTTATGTAAAAACGTACAAATTAAAAAATATTTAATTTAAAATAATTCAACTAATCATAAATAATACTGTAGAATACAAATGGTTATAAACTATTAAATCAATTTATATTTTGCATAGAAAGTTGAAAACATCTTATATTATAAAATGGAGGGAATATTATATATACACTAGATTAGGATCTGTGTGATACGCGAATAAAAATAGAAAAATTATTGATGTAAGTATTTAGATTCTAAAATTGATAATCCCGCGTGATTATACTATTCGAGTAATAGAATTGATAAAATGTGTAATTAGTTTAAATTGATAACCCATGTGATTATATACTTAGACAATATGTATATATTCAATAGTCAATACTCACATCCATACTAACCATATGTATATACCAAAAAATTCAAGGGAGAATTTCAAAAATGCCATTTTTGGAGTGTTTATTTTTAAAAATGCTATTATGAGTTGTCTATTTTCAAAAATGTCACTTATTAAGGATTTTTAAACCTTAAACCCTAAAATCATAAATCTTAAAAAGAGTTTTGATCCCTAATAAACCCTAAACTCTAAAAACTAAATCCTAACATAATATAATTAACTCAAATATAAATGATATTTTGAATAAATGATATAATTTTAGTGACATTTTTGACAAAATTTTAGAAATGTGGTATTTTTGAAAAGTGGTATTTTAAAAATGATATTTTTCAAAATTTCTCAAAAACCAAAGAATAAGATTAATCAAGAAAAAACATTTTGTTTGAAATTTGAATCAATTTCTAAACGGTTTATATACATCCTTTCACTTTCTTAGTCTTTTCTTTTTTTGGTCGGAACTTTCTTAGTCTTTTCTTAAATTAATCTTTCTTACATCTCACTTCTTTTAATAATGTCAATCCGATTATTTTTCTCTCTATCTTCCTCCTTCCCTTTGAAAGAGAAAGACATGTCTTTTCAACTAAATTTTCATAAGAAATACATACTTACAATATATACATGTGCTATCAAAGGTTCTAATTTCCATATATTTATAGAAAATTAACATTTTGATAATTTAAAAAAAAAAAGTCATGTACCAAAACTTATATCGTTATTCAAACAACAAAATATTGATTTAGAAATTTACCAAACATTGAAAAATTATTTTCGAAGGGTATTTTTTTCTGAAAATTCACACATTGATATTTTCTCAATATTTTCCTATATATTATCATAACCTTGACAAATCATGGTTTTTATCATGCAGAAATTAAATAAATAAAGATTTTCGTATTTATCTTTTTATTTTTATTTTTTTACTTTTTCTTCTATTTTTTATTTTCATTTTTTCTCAAATCGTGCTGAACATTAACAAATTATTCAAAGATTTTTTTTTTAATATGGTATTTTTCAAATTGTACATAATGTTGAAAAAATTTGATTGGTTTCATTATCAAATATTTTATGTATATATTATGTAAAATGATATATTTAACCATCAATATATCACTTGATCTTTTCCCGTGTTTGGGAGGCTCGAAAGACTTGTTTACTGACCCTGCAAATCACCACGTGATCTTTCCCCGTGTTTTGTCCTCACTCCCACGGTACTGGAAATAACTTCCTAGTAGATCACACATCCTGAAATCCCTTCAGCTCAAGCACGCTTAACCCTGAAGTTTTGTCAGGATGAGTTACATACAAGATAAGTGCACTTTGGTGATATAGGTATAGGCCTATCAATTTGGTTCTTTAACCGTGGGCCCCTCCCTATTTGACCCGCCGCGGGGCGGGTGCGGGTCAGCAAAATGAAATAAAAAAAAGTTGCGCGTCAAGCGGATCGGAGTGGTATAGGGCGGGGCGGATGCGGGTCATAGGAATTTAGGAAGCGGATTATGCGGGTACCTGCATAAAATCAAAACTGTCGTTTTATTCTGTTTTAATTAAAACTGTGTCATTTTTGACACAATTTAAACTGTGTCGTTTTATGAGACATAAGGGAAAAAACCCTAATCTCACTTTCATTTCTTCATTCACTTCCGCCGTTAGCCTTTATCTCTCTCTCTCACTGGAAATTGCTTTGTCAAACCCTAGATCGTTAGCCTTCATCTCTCTCTCGCATCTCTGCACATCGACTCTCCCTCTCTCTGCAACTCGTCCCTCTTCGTCTTCGTATCCGAAAAACTCCCTCTCTTTGCAACTCGACGACTCTCCATCTTCTTCTTCGGTCTTGACTCCCTTCATTTTCGTCTCCGAAAATGAAATCTCTCTCTCTCTCTCTCTCTCTCTCTCTCTCTCTCTCTCTCTCTCTCTCTCTCTCTCTCTCTTTGATTTTTTCCCTCGAAGCGGGTCACCCGCCTGACCTGCGGCGAGGTGGGTCAGGCGGGGCGGATCCAAACCGCATGACAGGTCTATATAGGTAGCCAAATCAAATTTTTAAGCCTCTCCATATGCACCACATATTTCCAGAAATCGGGATGTTACAATCTCCCTGTAACATCCCAAAAATTACAAGAGAATTCACAAGAACTGGTACGGCACAAGGACTTAGACTTTCACGGATGTACCCCTTTGACATTAGATCTTAAACTTGCTTTTCCAGTTCTTTTGCTTCTTCTGGGTTAACTCGATATGCTGGCCTATTAGGTAATGGCACTCCCGGAACAAGGTCAATCTGATGTTCAATTCCTCTTATAGATGGTAGTCCTGGTGGTATCTCCTCGGGAAATACCTCTTTGAACTTCCCTAATAGCTCAAGCACTTCCGGTGGTAGCTCTTTCTCTTCTTGACCTGAAAACAAACCTTCCTTAAAGACCATTAGTAACACCTTTTCTTGTGAGTCAAGAGATTTCAAGATAGTAGTAGGTGTTATGTAAATGCTGGTTTTACTTAGCTTAGCTCCTTTGGAAATGACATGTTGTATTTCATGTACTTCTTGAGGAGTGAGAGGAGCTAGAGTATGCTTTTTGTTGTTGTGTGAGAAGGTGTAGTAGTTGGTTCGACCATTGTGTAGAGTTTCCTTGTCAAATTTCCATGGCCGTCCTAGAAGTAGGTGACCCGCTTGCATTGGAACCACATCACACACGACTTGATCCGAGTATTTGCATATGGTGAAGGGTATGGTGACTTTCTCGGAGATCCTTAACTCAGCCTCATCATTGAGCCACTTAAGACGGTAGGGATGGGGATGCTTTGTCTTTTTGAGACCTAGATTATCAACCAAATACTTGCTGGCTACGTTAGTGCATGAACCACCATCAGTGATTAAACTACATACCTTGAAGTTTATTGAGCAACAGGAATGAAAGATATTTTTTCTTTGAACCGCCTCAGAATCAAAAGAGTGCTAAGAGCTCTTCTTATGACTAACAGTTCTCCCATTTCTGGATAGTCCACAACATCCTCTTTGGATTCCACTTGTTATTCATTTTCGTCTTGTGATTCATACTCTCCTTTAGCCTTGAGGATCATTACTCGTTGATTTGGGCACTTTCTTGCATAGTGTCCTTTTCTGATATTTAAAACAAGTAATGTCACGAGTTCTTTGATTAGTAGGCTTACCTTGCTCAGGTTTGGTTCATTTTGATGTTTCAGGCATAGTCTTTTTGAATCTTTGGTCCACATCACTAGACTTTCCTTTGTCTAAAGCTTTTTGGGGCTGCGGTGTCCATGGGCTTTGTTATGGTTGTTTGAAGCAGTCTTTCTTTTGATGTGTTGCTCAGCCTGAACCACTAAGTGTATCAACTCATCCATATCATGGTAAGCTTGCCTTTCCACCTTCCTAGCAATCCGGTCATGAAGTCCATCTAAAAATTGTGCCATTAAGTTTTATTCGGACTCTTCAAACTCCAATATGTTCTTGAGTGATTTGAACTCTTCAAAGTATTCCTCCACAGATTTGCTTCCTTGAGTGAGTTGGCGGAATCTCCTTTGTAGTTCTCGATGATAGTAGGCTGGGACATATCTTTTTCGTAGCTGAAACCTCATGTCATCCAAGTAGTAATAGGTACATGTCTATGCCTCCTTCTTTTGGACACATCTCTGTCCCACCAAGCTAGAGCATTATCGGTAAGTTGAGCAGCAGCTGGGGACACCTTTCTTTGGTCTGAATAATTGTAGTACTCGAAGATATACTCCATACGTCTCTCCCAATCAAGGTATGCGTCGGGATTGACCTTTTTGGCAAAGGTTGGGGCATTGAGTTTAAGATCATGGCCTCCTTCTCTTATGTTGCCTTGGTGGTACTGTCTCCTTGGCCTTTGGTTCTGATTGAGACATGGCGGTTCTTCTCCGAAATCAAACGGATCATTATTATCAACTCCTTGGTTCGCTCTTGGTATACCGCGATTAGGTGTTATTGGTGCAGGTGGGGGTTGTTCGATCTGATTCATTCGATCACCAAGCTCTCGGAGTTGAGTATGAATAGTCATAAGTAACTGAGCCATATTCACGTCTCCTTGATCTCCCATCTTGTTTTGTGTCCTGTCTCTTAAAGAGCAAACATATCAAGTGCACGGGAAGTTGAAAGGGTTTAACAAAACAAAACAAATCTAGGTGAGATTTGAATGATTGTAATAACTAAATGAACAGATCTAGAAGAAATCTTGTAGGATTTTCTTTGGAAGATGAAAAGAAAACGAAAACTGAAACAACATTAATAGAAACACACAAACTGAAATAATACAAATAGAAACACACGAACAAACAAGCGAAATGATGAACTGAAATAAAAAGGAATAGATAAACCTGATAATGAACCTTTCGGCTATTATACCAGATGATGTAGGAACCGGTATGAGGGATCCCACGTGATGGAAGGGTTGGAAGAGGCAACTGGTTGTAGAACACTCTTTGCCAATTCGCTGGATGATCAGTGGAGTGAAGTGAACAGTTGGTGAATCAATCAAGGGTTGTACGACACTCTTAATAGATCCGATAGTGATGAAGATGAATAGATCGATGGATGGAGTGAATGACGCCACACAGAGGTTGAAGAACTATGTGATAAGTCAGATCTCAAGCTTCAATGAATCACACACAAGAAGATGAGGGGTCAATATGTTCTTCATAGAAGAAAATGTCTCATTTTATTCATTATGGTAACAAACTTGTCTACAACGCTGAATGGGGAGCTTTATTAATAGCTCGACAGCGGTGACCTTTTAGGGTCGAAAATAGCCATAAATAAAAGTACTTAACTCGCAAATACATAAGACTTAACTAGGATTTAAAAGGGAAATACTTGAAACAAAAGGAAAAACCTGCAAAAATAACAAATGTTAACTTAATTAATTATTTGAATTCAAACACGTATCTTGGGACTATTTTTTATGCATGCTCCAACCCTTCACAGAATGCATTGGAAATGATGAAAAGAGTGGATTCCTTAGTTCCTTGCAAAACCGGCAAAAAGGAAGCGGCTTGAGTCTTGAGTTGCACACAAGCATTTTCTTTGATGATCTCGGCTTCTTGAGGTGTTCCTATCTCAACAAAATGGATGTCTTGATCATTCTCCAAGTCTTGAGCCTTAGATGCATTTGGTTTGCTTTGGGGTTCAATGGGCATCTCTTGGGTAATCTCCTTAGTGAATAGTTTTTCTTCGAATTATTCATGTTCTATGAGAGTGATTAGGCTTTCAATGGACTTGTTGAACTCTTTCTTTAAACTCCTTGTTCCAGACGTTGTCCTTGGTGTATGCCTCATAGTTGGTATGGTGATATCATCGTTGATTTCGGGTAGGTTGATGTCGATGTCCGCATCATAAACTAGACGACGTGAGCGATTGACTATCGCTCAACAAGCAAAACTAAGAAAATAAAACATATGTACCAGTACGACCTGATTCAGCAGCAAACAATGTTCATCTACTTATACACCTAAAACTATTCCAATTTGCAAATGATACGCTTATAGATTTACGATAGTATTATATAAATCTCACCAGCATGGGTATCTTACACGTAAAGCCACATTGCTCATTTACATAAACCTAATTGCTCAAATTGATATATAAGTCGCAATGCTCATAATACACATATTTATATACGTATAGATAAGCCTAATTGCTCATGCTACATAAATAAGCCTACTTGCAGATATGGATAAACCTAATTGTTCAGAAAGATAAAGCATAATTGCTCTTTATACATAAATAAGCCTAATTGCTCTTATAATATATAAGCCTAATTGCTCATTTATATCACATAGATATATAATCTAAATCATCGTACAATTCTCTAATCCAAATTACATAATCTAATGAAATTTCAATTAGATCAATTAGCACATAATCAAAATAAAAATAAAAAATCCAAAATCAGAAACATTCCCTAAACAATATTAATTATTAAAACTTTCTAAATTTTCTCCTGGCACATCCAATCCATTAATCGCATACAACAGCTCTTCAATAATCAAATAAAACATTAATCACTCAGAAAGAGACTTGCTAACAGTCACGATTTTGTACAAAGCAAATAGTGAAGCAAAATACAAGTTACTAAATCCAGCAGAGGCACAAAAACACCTTAACTTAACGATGAATAAGTCACAAGGACGAGGAAGACGGAAGGAAAACTCCCTTAAGTCATTGAGCAGCCACATAATAGTACCTAAAGATGGAAGAGAACAAAAACCCTAGACCCATAATTCAAAGCCCATATAATAAAGAGAATATTAACAAAAATACCATTTATTTTGAAAGATATTTTTAATTATGGTAGATTTGGAAAGAAGTTTTTCAAAAAAATGGTATTTTTGGTAAAAATTTCTATAATAAATTACTAATCCAATTCAAAATAAACAATTAGTAATGACCCACGTGCTAAATACGTTTATTTAGTCCAACAAAGTTTTGAATTAGACTTGGACTCACGCTTCGACAAGTAACTCATATTTTAATCAAAGCTAATATAACAACACAATTTAAAAAAAAAATATATATATATATATATATATATATATATATATAAATTTTACTCAATTGTTATCAAGATAAAAAACTCGACCAACCTTAATAATTAAATAGAAATAGAGTAGCCGACAAAAAAAAAAATAGAAATAGAGAAAAGCAAAATATATTAAAATTCACCTATATTATAACAACTTTTTTTTCTTTTAACAAATTCAAAATTTAAATTTTGGGTCTTTACATATATTGTGGAGAAATCCTAACAATGTTAAAAGATCTTAGGACAATTGTAGAGAAGAGGAAATCCATATTAAACCATGCGCGAGTGCCAAGCTGAACTAAGATGGACGTAGGCTTAGGTTCGAGTTTATGTACGGGTTCGGATATATGGGTCTTGGTCCAAGTTCCTATCTTTCTGTATCAAGTTTTTATTTGTGTAATTGATCACTACATAAATTTAAATTTGATCAAAAAATTAAATAATTCTTTTAAAGAATTAATCTTTGTCAAAAAATAAATAATTCTCTTAGAGAATTAATCTTGGTCAAGAAGAAAAAAATGCTCTTCAATTTTGTAATTAATTCTATGGTTAATGCCATAATTAATTAATTCCACTCTGAACAAAAAACTTTTTTGGTTTTTGAAAGAGATATATTGATCTTTCTCTCATTCTTTGCATGATAATTTTTATTGTCTAAAATCTCCTTCATCTTCCTTTTTCTATATTATTTTATTATCTATTTTCTACGAGAATACAATACAGAAAAATGTTCGTAAGTTTATGATCTTGAGTGATGCAAGTCATAAGAATCATGCAATTGTATCCTGGGATTCAGAACGCCATGCAACCGTCACACTACAGAGCGTTTTCAGAATTAAGAAAAAAGCGTCTCGCCTTTGCAAATCCGTTTTTCTTCCTAATTCATGTATCAGTATTGTTGTTGGTTTATCAATTTATTTATATATTTTACTTTACAAATATCAGTTTGTCCATATTATAGTAATTGCGTTCTTACAATCTTAATTCTGAAAATTTTCGTTTATGCATTATTGAACTAACGAAAACTGATTTTTTGTGAAGTGTTTTTGTCATGAAAACAAGAATCAGAGGATTCATTGTGATCGATAATCAATCTCTTTCCATCAGATTAATTTCGGTCATTGTTTAACAGTTTTGCAATTTTTCAATTAATTGCTGAGTTACTTAAATTAATTTTTCTGATTTTCCGTGGTTTATTCTGATTATTTTGTAATCATTATCGGACTTAGTCGTTTTCGTAACGGTCACCGGCTTGATTTTTCAATTCAGTTTTCCGATTGCTCTTTAGTTGGTTTCCTTCATATAAAAAGGAAAAGCATGTTTTGTCAAACAGGGCTGTTTATTATACCGATTTCTTCTTACCGGAGGTTCCGGTTTGGTTTGATTTGTTGTGTTATTTTATTAGCACTTAGTAATTGTTATGCACAAATTATTTATGCAATTATTAGTGATTTTTAAATTGCATACGTTTTTTCTTTGCACTAGATTAAATTATTAATTTCTGAATATATTAATTCTGGAAATTTTAATTTAATTATTTATTGCAATTTATTCATATATCTTTAAATTATCGAGTGTAAATCCGATTGAACTTCTAAATTTTTTGTGTTAGTGTACTAATTTGGTCGTGATTCTTTTGAACATATTTAATTTTAAGTATGTCTATCATTGAATTAGTAGTTTAAATATGACATATGTATATGAATATACATTTGTGTTTTCGATTTTTAAAGACTGTCTAACAAAGAAAACGTTTAGATAAACGTTTGAGAAGGCAACGGTATGGTGAGTCGACATCCCAAATTGGAAATGGTCTGCCACCTATGATCTTGTGCACTTTATAGATTGGAATTCTGATATATAACTGAATGTCAATATTCTATTTACACCGGTTGCGGTGGAGGCGCTATTGGTTACGAGTCTAGTGAGTCGACATACCAAATTCAGTTTGATAGTGGTCTGCCACAAGTAACTGTACCAAGTTCTGATGCTTATCAGATTGTCATGTTAGTACCTAATGTTGTAAACATATGACTATACAAGACAAATTCGATGGAACTTGATTCATTACTATAAGATGTTTATTTCCCTGACCATGCTGAAATTAGAGAAGTAACTCAAAGAGGATAGCATATGCTTTCTCTTGAGAATACTAATGTTATAACTCTAGTCAGTGTTGAATTTTGTACTATTGATAATGTTCTATACAAAGTTGGATAAATGCCGCCTGGGCAATTGCTGTATAAATCTACAGTGAATTTAATACTTCTAAGGAACTCATGTTTCCTTGAGATGAAGTACAAGTCTAAGAACACACGTTCTAAGAAATTCGCAATGACAAAATTTCTGGACTTTAAATTGGTGGGCTTTAAGTTCATCATATAAAAGTCAAAGAGCTGTGATTGTTGATGCATGAGATAATGACTGCATGGATATCAATTACTTTGACATACTAGGTCTGTTGTTTAATTGATTTTTTTCCACTAACTTGGAAATATTTCAAGAATGATCTCTGGCATAAGCGAAAGGCTGAGAGCCTTGAAGACTTGATTGTCAGGCAGCGGATTGAGTTTACAAAACGCAAAACATATGGTGCTCACATATGTGAACACAAGAACAAAGAAAAACATAAGGTTTCTATGAAAGTATCTACTAGTTTCATAAAGCATAATGCTTAAAAGAAGTTCAATGAAAAAAAATGTCCCAATTGTGGCATTATGGGTGGTGAAAAGGCTTACGCATGTCATAGACGAATGTCGTAGCAAGATTGAGCATGCAGAGACAATGGAAAATCCCAGACCAATCTGTCTGAAATAAATACGTGTAGTGTAGTTTTAGAAGTCAACCAGGTTGGGAACAATCGAATGGAATGGTGGCATTATGCTGCTACCATCATTGATATCTATTTTAATAGATATGTATACTTGCTAAGAAGCAAGAATATGTATTTGAAAAAGTTCAAAGCATACAAGATGGAAATTCAAAACCAACTTGGAAAAACTATGAAAATAGTTATATGTGCTAAAGAAGGCGAGTTTGATGAACATTAAATGCGTTCTTTAGAGAACATGGCATTATTTGTCGAAAAAACTACCCCTTGATCACTTGAATCTAATGAAGTTGCGGAAAAAAAAAAAATTCTCAACCCTTAAATAGATGATGAATGCAAAGTTACATGATTCTGAGTTGCCTTAAAAAAATGTGGAGAGAAACATTGCTTACCACATAAAGTCATTGGCAAGACGCCATATGAACTTTTGAATAGATAAAGTACATTCGTACAAATACCTGAGAATGTAGGGCTGCATGGAAAAACTATCGGTGTCACCTTCGAAAAAGGTCACAATAAAACCAAAAATGGCAGATTATATTTTATCGGATATGCACATAAAAATAGTGCTTATCGGTTTCTGATTAATAATCAGATGTACCGGATATCCATGTAAATACAATAATAGAATCAAAGAATGTATATTTCTTTGAACACGTGTTTCAGTATAAGGATAAACAAAATCCAAAACGAACTCGTGAAGAAAAAAACTTTATCACCTTTGTAATTGAGGCGAGTACTTCTGGCACATTGTGAAATGACGCAGAAGAATATGTAAATCTTTTAGTAAAGATTTTTAATGGTTTTTCTCTGCGAGAATGCACCGTAAACTTTCACTAAAAGTCATGTCTACATTAGACAATCCTTCGTGGAAGGAAAACTTCATTAGTGAGATCGACTCCATTATGCAAAACCATATATGAGAGATAATCGATTTGTCACAAGGGCTTAAAGTCCTCATGTGTAAATAGATTTTCAAAACTGAAAACGGATGGCTTAGTCGAAAAGGCACAAAGTCTATAGACTTGTGAAGTCTCTGTTTGGGATTACAAAAGCTCTGAAACAGTAACATGAAATATTTGACATTGTCAAATAGTTTAAACATTAATGAATGTGATAAGTGCATATACATCAAAAGTACACCAGATGGGTACGTTTTGCTCTGTTTATATGTTGAGGACATGCTCGTTATTGGTAGAAATAATGACATGATTAGTCAAACTAAGAGCATGCTCAGTAGCAAGTTTGATATGAAAGATATGGGACTAGCGGATGTCATTCTAGGGATTAAGATCACTAGAAATTCCAAAGGAAACATCCTGTCTCAAGCTCATTATGCTGAAATTATACTTGAGAGATTCAAGATCTACTCCACTGTGATCGGAAGTCTAGAGTACCTAACAAATTGTATTAGACTCAATTTGGTGGACTATGTATACGTACTAAGCTGCCACATGAGTGATCCAGGTTGTAAAGAATGGAAAACTATAACTAGAGTATTGAGTTACATACGATAAACTAAAAGTTATGGGTTGCACTATGGTAAATAACCAATAGTTTTGGAATGATACAATTATGTTAATTGGTTATCTGATTCCAGAAACTAAAAAATCCACAAATGAATTTCTCTTTACGCTTGGAAGCGAAACAACATCGTTGAAATCTTCCAAATTAATTATGTGAAACAGATTAATCATGGAACCTAAGTTCATAACTCGAGATAAAGCTAAGGAAGCTTAGTGGTTTCTAAACTTGGTGAAAGATATCATGATGTGAAAAAAAACTAGTGTGAGCATTACGACTATAGCTCGGGCATTGAGTTTTGTGTATAATGGGTAGTCATGTCTTCCAAGAAGACGACATAAAACCATTAGACAATTGATCTCAATGGAGTAGTCTCAATAGATTATATCCATTCGGATGACAAACTAGGATCCATTTATTAAAGGTGTGTCATGAGATCAAATTGTAAAATCATCAAGAGGAATGGGTTGAAAGCCTATGAATTAAGAGGAGGCTTGCTGGTAGGTTCAAAGGGAAAAAAATTTCAAGTGGAATCTGATAAGAGCACTGGGACACTTAAGTCTCTGCCCAGTTCCTAGGATGATTACCCGTGCTTCTTGTAAGTGTTGAGTTTAAGCGTTTGGTTTTAGTGATTTGAGTCCGTAACTTTGAGATATAAGTGAAGTATTACATGATACGTCTTAAAAAAAAGTTAACGACAAAATCACCTTGTGAGTGTGAAATGGGGCCGTTTCTAGGAGAATGAAAGAAATGCTTTATTTTCCAAGTTCACTCATAATTAACCAGGCATGTTCAAGACCAAAATGAACATAATAGAGAACCTAATTCTGTGAGAAAATGATGTTGTGTTATAGTTGTTGTCTTGGTTTACATCAAAGTCTTGGGGGGGGGGGGGGGGGGGGGGGGGGCGTGTTCAAGACATCATGTTCACCTCTGGTCGAATAAATCCGATAACTATTAACAAATGACTGGTTCAAGGTTGGAAAATGCTACCAACTCATATACAGTGAATTTTTCGCTTGTACTCTCAAAAGTCTTTTTTCGAGTCTTCATTTGTTTAGAATCATTTCTATTCATGTGAGGGATTATTGGAACTCAATTTTAAGACATGATACGCCGGTACATTTCTGGGCAACTTTCTGACATATTCCTGAGGGAATGATGAGATTATGAGAGCGATGAATGCATCACCGCGAACACTATAACAGAGTGTACTCATATGTCAAAATTGAAGTTTGTTTGAATGAGAAATGTTTATCCTAAGTTTGTTGCTTGAAAAGTACGAAATGGGCATATAGCAGATATTGTGGAGAAGTCCAAATAAGTTTGAAGACCTTAGGACAATTGTATAGAAGATTGAACCCATACTAAACCATACACGCGCGCCAAACTGAGCCAAGATGGACTCAGGCTTAGGTTCAAATTTAGGTGCGGGTTCAGGTATATGGACCTTGGTCCAATAACCTATCTTTTTGTATAAAGTTTTTATTTGTGTAATTGATCACTACATAAATTTAAATTTGGTCAAAAAGTAAATAATTATTTTAGAGAATTAATCTTGGTCAAAAAGTAAATAATTCTCTTAGAGAATTAATCTTGGTCAAGAAGGAAAAATGCTCTTCAATTTTGTGATTAATTCTATGGTTAATGTCATAATTAATACAATAATTATCTCCACTATGACAAAAAATATTTTGGTTTTTGAAACAGATATTGATCTCAGTCTTATTCTTTGCATAATAATTTTTATTGTCTAAAATCTCCTTCATCTTCCTCTTTCTATGTTATTTTATTATCTATTTTCTATGACAGTACAATACAGAAAAAGGTTCGTAAGCTTATGATCTTGACTGATGCAAGCCATAAGAATCATGCAGTTGTATCCTGGGATTCGGAACGCCATGCAACCGTCACACTACGGGGCATTTTCAGAATTAAGGAAAAAGTGTCTCGCATTTGCAAATCCGTTCTTCTTCCTAATTCATGTATTGGTATTGTTGTTGTATTATCGATTTATTTATGTATTTCACTTTACAAATATCAGTTTGTCCATTTGTAGTAATTGCGTTCTTACACAAAATACCCAAAAAGGGTTAGTCGACATCTTGAGCAAAGTTTCTCAACAACGATTTTGCTAGAGTTGGCGTTTCTTGATCAAATTTTAAATCTTAAAATTTGATCGGTTAAGAATGTATTGGTTCAATGATCATGAATTCGGTTTTCATAGACAATCAAATAGAATACTTATAAGATTTTTATTCATACGACCACATCCTCTGAGTACATGGAGTCAAGGGAGTTAAGGCACCATATAACATTAAAGTTTTGTGGCGTAGTTTAATAACATACTACTAGCTTAACAATTGTAATCGCAAATGCAAATATTGTTGTTACCTTCGGGACAAATGCCATTTCCCTTGTACTTTTTAAGACAAAGTGTTTGGCATTCTTGAAAACTGCATGGGTTGCTAATGTCTATGGTCTCACTACATTTTTTTATTCCTTCTCCTTGTGCACTTGGCAAAGCCAAAAAAGCTAAAAGCAAACAAACAAAAAATTAGAAGAAGCTTACAAAAGAACTTTAATGTATTAAATAAATAGTACGAACAAGCATATTTCATATATTACTAGATGATATCTTCCACTACGCCCGAAGATAATAAACTTAAAAGAATTAAAAAAATGATATTACGGCATAAATGTTAAAATATAAATTAATTTTCTCGACACTTGTCAAAAACTTTATAGATACATTTTTATTATCACATGTTAGAAAACTTTATTCGACATATATATTATCCGTGTTATAAGAATGGTTATATATGTATGTTGTTATTTATAAAATTTGAAGCGTACATGTCTATGTTAAATTATTATATAAATTTAGATTCTTCGATATGTAGATTTTTAGCTAACAATGATTATGTATATGAACAATTATTCAAAATCGAACCACGTTAAATAAAATTTATAAAACTGGATTCGAAGAAAAACTGGAATTTTTCCTAGTCATTTGGTCATCGAGTCGATTTGGTTCAACAACAAATCAGAGAACTTTTAAACTTTTAAAAATATTAAAATAAATATATTTCTTATAATTTTAAAGACATATTTAATGTCTTAGAAATCATTGATATAAATTTATGATATTTTAGATCCAAAATTATTTTTATCCGAAAAGTAGATTTTAATTATTTTTCTACGGAAATAGTTGGTTAAAATGATTTTGAAATTTTTTTTTTTTAAAGATAAAATCGCTAAATAATAAAAATAGATTATGAGATGATTTGCTTTAATATATATATATATATATATATTATGTTTGGAAACTGATTTAGTACCTGAGAGAACAAACATGGAGATGAACAGATACGAACACAATAGTTTTGCCATGACTTGTGAAATAATTAGAGAATTATGTTAATAAAATGATTGTTTGTTTGGAGAAACTTTTTAATATTGAGAGAACGTTTATATAGGCTACAATTGGTGAGACAAAACATAGAGAGAAACTCTTTCTAGGAAACATATTTTAAAACTATAATGTGAAGAGAACCAAAATAGTTAATACAATGATTGTTTGTTTGGAGGAACTTGTTGATATTGAAATTGGTATAGATTTATATAGATTATTATTGCTCAGAGAAACTTAGAAATTTTTGTGTGTGTAGGGAACACATTTTAAAACTGATGTGAAGAGAATCAAAATACTTAA
This sequence comes from Pseudoturritis turrita, assembly GCA_900406555.1. Lineage (NCBI taxonomy): Eukaryota > Viridiplantae > Streptophyta > Magnoliopsida > Brassicales > Brassicaceae > Pseudoturritis > Pseudoturritis turrita. Next base: position 371,092 of record OVBL01000654.1, on the reverse strand, counting down.
TTTACAGAATCAATATAGTAATGAATCATACATTTTTATCAAAAACAATTTCTTTAGAACTAAATCATACAATTTTATAAAATCATGGGAAAATGACTAAAGAAATCCTACTTTTTAAAAGTATTTATTTAATACCTAAATTTTTTCAGAAATTATTTTATTTTTCTAAAAACATAAAACTTCACAAATAAATATAAAACTATTCTAAAAGTGTTCGTTTAGTACCCAGATTTTTCAACAATCGTTTTATCCCTCTAAAAACAGAAAACTCCACAAATAAATACCAAACCTTTTTTTGTCAACTTATGAATTTCAATTAAACAAAAAAACTTAGTTAAACAAAAAAACTTGGTTAACCAAAGAGGTCAAACAAAGTTTACATACATAAAATCTAAGGAGCGAGAAGCAGCGCTGCGCGCTAAACGTCTGGATTTTGAGGAATATCGTATGGATTTTTAGGTGAAAATATATTGGTTATATTTATGGATGGCAAAAGAAAACAATGATAAAAACAGGAGACGGTTTCAGATGATATGGTAGAAATAGAAAACTAGAGAAGGTTAATGAACAGCTGCGTTTGAGTCTCTTTGAGTAGGAAGCATTGAAAAACAACTCAATGAATGTAAATTTAAGCACTCTATTTATTGCAATTTTTTATTCGTTTTGATTGGAATGTGTATTGTCATTCTGATTCTCATAAGTTTGATAAGTTAATAAGTATTGGTCATATGGAACATTCGATCACCCTCGCAGTGAACACTCTTTTTCTCCTTTACATGCATATGTTATTGATACCTAGGTTTTCTTTTTTATTTCCAAAATGAAAATAAGATAAGAAGAGAATGATATTTATTTTTTTTATTTATCACCAAAATGCTTAATTATAAGTCATCCTGGTTTATCATAAATTCAGTTAAGTGAAACATATCAGTTTTATTTAATTTCTTCAATTACATATACCATGTCATCTTCCATTAACGGATTAAAACCGATATTTTGACAATTTGACGAAAATAACATTTGAGGTTCAAAACGAACACTTTTTAAAAAATTTGGTATTTATTTGTGGAGTTTTATGTTTTTAGAGGAACAAAATGATTTCTAAAAAATTTAGGTATTAAATGAACACTTTTAAAAAATAGATGTTTTTTAGTCATTTTCCCTAAATCTACGCATATATATTTTTATTAGTTTTATTATTTTTAGATATTTTACTTTATGTGAATATCAAAAAGAAACAAAAATCCATTCATATTCCTTTCGTTATTTTCTTCATTTTATTTATTTAATTTTGTTTTGAATAAATATGAATTTAGTTTAGCAAAACGGAACAATTTTTTTTTACATGTGCTTTGCATTAGAAGTTTCATTAAACATTATTTTAAATTAAAAATTTGGATAAAATACTTTGAATAAGTATAGAATTTATCAAATAAATTTAATAATTATTGATATAAAAATATTAATTTAAAATAATAATAACTATAATCAGATTTAATAATAACTATTGTTCGGGTGGAATTTCGGATCCCTTCGTACGGATTATAAATCTCAAACATTAGACTTGTGGTGCCTCTTTTGGGATAGACTCGAGGTTCAGATAGGATGTTCGACCTCTGGGAGAAAGGGCGACGTGATGATTCGTTAAAATGCGTGTCAGGTTGTTTGGCCTGGTGATGTAGAATGTCGTATCCTGCACAAGTAACATGGTCATAAACGTCTCCGGGATGACGAAAAAGGGGTTCCCTTCTGAAGACTCTCTGACGCCCAAGTCAGGCTATCGCATGAAAGTGTATTTATTCGGGAGGTTGGTAAATGGTTTAATTTAACAGTACGTCCGAAGATCGTAGTGCCATATGCCGTATGAGCTTTGAGGGTGACAGAGTAAGAATTACATTCTTCGGGAGATTGGAATTGGAACTCTCTCATTCAAGAGTTTACCGGTATGTGATCCTCTCAGGAGGGTCTCTTTAGGTGTATCTGGTGTATTTATGTCCTCTCCTTCGGTCTCTCGGGAGCCTCTTCTCCCCGCCTTCTCCTCTTCTCTTTCTTGGTTTCCTTGTATTTATAGGAGGAGTTTTGCCTTGTTTTTTATTTTTCCGTCTACTTAAATCATCATCTTTTTTTTTTGTAGTGGTTGACTATTATCTCGGGCGGCGGCAGGTGACCTAATATGTCAGACGTCTCCCGGGACAAGCCTACTTCATCATTGCTGTCTAATGGCAGGGCTAAAGTATGCCACTCGATTGAGTGATACGCCTCCCGAAAATTATATTCAAATTTAAATATAGAATAATTTATCAACATCCGAGAAAATTAGAACATTTTTTAGTTCTCAACAAATTAGATAGTATAATCTTATATAATTTGCAGTATGGTGGGAATGTTTTTCTGATTCCACAAAAAAAATTTATTAAAGGATTCTACAACTTTTTTTATTAAAGGATTCCACAACTTTTTACCAATCATATTTCTTTTAAATCAATTTTGCAATTGCACAAAGTTAATGATCTTATAGTATACTACATAGCTTGCGGTGCTCATCACACAGCTCTCCTCACCTAGAGGAAGGAGACACCAAAAGGACCAAGCATATGCTGGACATTCGGCTTTGGAGAAAAGTACCAAGAGCTCATTGATTCCAAAGCCAGTTTCAGAGCTCCCGGAACACGCTTACTTAGTTTCTGTAGACTGTGGATTAGTCCATACAAGCGTGGTTTCATCTAAAGGATACGTGTGGTCTTGGGAATGGAGATGGGATTAGGGTTATGCCCTAATGTCAATTTCACAGAAGTGGAAGCAGAAGACTGTACCAAGAAAAATTTCAGGTGGGTCAAGATTTTGTGACCCGGTTCCGGTCCCACTCTCCCAAGGAATTCTTCTTTCTCTTTACGTTTATTCCACAAATAGCACACATGGTCATGATTTTTTGGACGTGGCACCAAACGAAACCCACACTCACTTCCCAAATAAATTTACTATCGAATGGATATTAGACTTGGGTGTCAGAGAGTATTCGGGAGGAAAACCCCTTCTCGTTCCTCTCGAAGACCTTTCTGACCATGCTACTTGTGCAGGTACGACATCATCTTGGATGACTTGCATTATCTTCTTTCGGAGACCATATCCGTGAGGGACGTCTCTCATCCCCACAGAGGACGAAACTCCTATCCGGTGCTTCTACGACTATTTCCAAAAAGCATCCCAAAATATATAGCACGAGATCTACAACTCCTGTACAAAAGGTGAGGCTATGGAAGCCATATATTGAGTTGGGGTGTGAAAACAAAAACTTTGGACTTGTTGTTCGAATGGTACATGATGGAGCCGAGTTGAGCACCAATCTTAAAGACTCGACCCGGATTTGAATCGACCAAGAAGCTCATCGGAATTCGACACGAGGAGACAAACGAACTGAGAAGAGATGGGCCGAGAAGTCTCTTTTGGCGAGTTCAACCCATGACGACAAACATGCCTGCGAATTCGGCCCAAAAACCCATAATGATCAGCCGACTTGGAGACTCCGAGAAAAAAAAAAGATGACGATCACAAAAAGAAATTCGCTAGAAAATATGAAAATTTTCTAGTTTTGGTTTAGGTTTTACTCGAACCGACTAATTGACTTGTATAAATATACATGTACCCTCATTATTGAGAGAAATGAAATCATTAATACAATAACACAAATTTACATCTTTTCTCTTCCGACTTCTTTGCTCTAGCTTTAGAATTGCTAGAGAGATCCAAAATACCTTACGGTATTCGGATTCATCAATTGGCGCCGTCTGTGGGGACACTTTTTTTTTTAGATCCTCTAAAAATTGTTTAAAAGCTTAGCAACGATGTCGGAAACACCACCTCCATCCCCCATCGATAACACCGGAGCCAAATACATCAACAACAGAAACATGAACGGATCTGATAACAACGAAGACAACTGCGGCAATGACAACGTCAACCTTCCAGAGAACATCACGGAGAATCAGCTCGATATCCCAAACCTCCTGAAGACGCTCCTCGAAAGATTCGACAAGCAAGAGGCGGAGGCTCGGATAACCAGAGAAAACATTACCTCCTCGAAAACGCCCAAACCGCTTGCCAGAACCAAATGGATAGCATCCAGCCTCTAGGAAATAAGATGACCAATCAACAACATCATGAGACTTCAGCTCAGCTAAACATGGTCTTGTTCCCTGAACAAGTTCCATCTAACACGCTCGGCTCGATCGACAACTAGAGAAACAACTCCCAGCCAATCTTTGAAACCCCTCCACGTTGACTCGATGACTCAACCCGAGATCAGGAGATAAAAGACATGAAGAACAACATCAGAAACATGAGCTCAAAGATGCACCGAGCTATCAGTTCGACCCCAGAAATTGAACGCGTCCTCGAAGAAACACAAAAACCCCGTTTACGGCATGAATCGCCAACACTCATGTTAGGCATACCACAAAGATAAAGATCACGGTGTATGAAGGGAAATCCGATCCAAGCCAACACATCATGGCCTTTAACATTTCAATGGGACGAGCTCACTTCGGCCCGGGAGAAAAGGAGGCCGGCTACTGTCAACTGTTTGTAGAACATCTAGGAGGCGTCGCTCTCACCTGGTTTTCCCGATTATAAGCAAACTTCATTGGCAACTTCAACAAGTTATCCACAACGTTCTTAAAGCACTACTCCATGTTCATGCAGAAAGGCACATCAAACACCGATCTCTGGGCTCTCTCTTAAGAATCACTACGTGCTTTCATGGATCGGTTCAAAGCAACAGTCTCCAAGACCGCGGTGGCAAATGAAGCAGTAATAGCATCACTATGTAATGCCTTGTGGTACAAATCATGATTTCGCGAAGATCTCCTCCTCAACGACCCATCCACTTTGGAAGACGCGATGCACATGGAAACTCGTTACATCGAAGTTAAGGAAGACCGTGCCAAGTTAGCCAAAAAATACGCATCATCCAAGACAACAACCTCGAAAGAAAAGGGGGACTACTACAAATCCGCCAAACATTATGAGAAAGATTACCCAAAGGATGACAGGAGCAAGAAGGCTACTACGTCAGTGACGGCCAACAACAGAAACCTTGGAACAAATACAACCGGGACGACGACCACAATGAATCTCAGTTATATTATGATTTTCATCAGAGATTGGGACATTCAACTGCGCAGTGCCGTCATCTGCAAAAAAATCCTTCTAAAAAATACCAAAAAAGGAAAATCAACGATGTCGAATTAAGGAAAACCACTGGAGATAGTGGATCCGGCTACAAAAATGAGCAGGCGATATCAACACATGATAGAGACAGGACACAAGCAGATGATGAACGAAGAGAAGAATGACCTCGATGGACCAACACCGACATCAACCCACCAAAGAGGGACCGAAATGATCAGTACAGAGCAAGCAACGAATCGGTCTCCTCGCAAATGAATCAACATGATCATGGGAAGACTCGAAGCATGTAATGATTAAGTTTGGTCAATTCAGGAGTATGAAAGGCAAGCCCTTACAGCCCAAAAATGGTAGAATACCGTACGAGAAGGCCTCTCGATAACTTTTGATGAATTGGACACCACCGGACTCGACATACCCCACAATGATCCCATAGCGATCGAGCTCATGATTGGAGATTGCGAAGTAACAAGAATACTTGTTGACACAGTGAGTACAGTGGATCTAATATACAAGGAGACCCTGAAGAAGATGGAAATCAAGGAAGACGACATCAAATACTACAATCGACCTTTGACAGGATTCACTAACGAGACGACCTCAAGCGTTGGTACAATCAAACTTCCGGTATATTTGACAAGGATGACCAAGTACGTCAAGTTCGTAGTAATCGACGCACATGTATTCTATAATGCGATCTTAGGAATGCCATGGATGTATGCGATGAAAATAGCAGCGTCGACCTACCACCAATGCATCAAGTTCCCAACCCCGATCGGCAACTACACCATCAAAGTTAATCAGAGGATAGCTCGAACATGCTTCATCAGAGAAAAAAAATTAGGAACAAAGCAGCTCTGGCACTATGTATCACCAACGAGTCAACCGATCTCGGTAAACAAAAACCAAAAGCCAATCCCGAAATGTAAATTATGGTCGACACAGAAAGGTCCGAATGATGCGTAGGGATTGGCACCAAACTAAGATAAGAAATAAAGAACAAGCTCGTCGAACTCCTTCGAAAGAATGTCTCAATTGAAGATATGAAAGATATCGACCCTAAGGTTGTTTGCCACGAGTTGAATGTGGATTAAATATACAAACTGATAAAGCAAAAAAGAAGAAAATTGGGCCCCGAACGAGCTAAAGCAGTCAATGACGAGGTGGAACGTTTGCTCGGCGCTGGGTCTATCACCGAGATCAAATACCTGGAATGGCTCGCTAATCCGGTAGTCATGAACAAGAAGAATGGTTTGCGTCAATTTTACCGATATCAACAAAGCTTGCCCAAAAAGATAACTTTCCTCTGCCACATATCGACTGTCTCGTAGAAGCAACCGCCAGAAACGAGCTCATTTCCTTCATGGATTCATTCTCTGGATACAACCAGATCCTCATACATCCTGACGATCGCGAAAAGACAACTTTCATAACGGATCGAGAAATTTACTTCTACAAGGTGTGCCTTTCAGACTGAAAAATGCGGGGGCGACCTACCAACGTCTTGTCAACAAAAGGTTCGCTGATTAACTCGGTCAATCCATGGAGGTCTACATTGACGACATGCTGATTAAGTCTTCTAACGCCGAGGACCATATCGACCACCTGAACAGATGTTTCGAGACCTTGAACCTGTACGGAATGAAGCTCAATCGGCAAAGTACACCTTTGCCGTTACAGCCGGTGAATTCCTAGGATACATCATCACTCAGAGAATAATCAAGGCCAATCCAAAGCAGATCACCGCCATCCCTGACCTACCTTCACCTAAGAACAGAAAAGAAGTGCAATGACTCACCGGACGGATAGCCGCACTCAATCGGTTTATATCTCGATCCACCGACAAAAGCCTCCCCTTCTACCAATTGCTTCGAGGAAACAAAGGCTTTGAATGGACTGATCAGTGCGAAGAGGCATTCAAGCAGCTCAAGGAGTATTTCTCGACACCCCCAGTATTGGCCAAACCCGAGGAACGAGAAACTTTATACCTTTACGTCGCAGTTTCCACCTCGGTCGTCAGCGAAGTACTTGTATGCAAAGATCAAGGAGAGAAAATACTGATCTTCTATGTAAGCAAAACCCTCAACGGAGCCGGAACAAGGTATTCTACTGTGGAAAAACTTACCTTTGCCGTCTTCATCTCGTCTAGAAAGTTGCGACCATATATTCAAGCATATTTAATTGTTGTCCTCACCAACCAACCTCTACGAATGATATTGCATAGCCCAAGTAAATCAGGCCAACTGACTAAGTGGGCAATCGAGCTCAGCGAATATGATTTCGAAAACAGAGGTCGAACTAGTGCAAAATTCCAAGTGTTGGCAGACTTTCTCGTCGATCTACCGCCCGAGCTGCTCGGTGCCGATCTCCCAAAAGAAAAATGTTAGACACTCGATGTAGATGGAGCCTCATCAAGGCATGGCTCGGCAATTGGAGTACGCTCGAATCTGCAACATGATAGGTATTAGAACAGTCATTTTGCCTCGGTTTTGCTGCCTCCAGCAACGAAGCTGAATACGAAACATTGATAGCCGATCTTTGTCTAGCCAAAGGAATCAAAGCAGAACAGGTCAGAGACTTTTGCAATCCCAACTCATCGCCAAACAGTTCATCGACGACTATGGGGCAAAGAATGATCGAATGGATGCATATCTCAAAGTGGTCCAAGAGATCGTCGAAGACTTCAGATCCTTCGAACTCAAGAAGATTTCCCGAGGTGATAACACAGCGGCTGACGCATTGGCCACTTTAGCTTCAACTTCAGATCCATTACGATGAGTCATTCCGATACTATTGACAGGCTCGACTCCTCAAGGATCACCTCGGCGCATCGCAAAAAAAATATATATATATATATATCTATATATATGCTCGCTATGACCGAGCTCATTTCTCACATTTTGTAAGTGAACTACGAGTGGCTTGATTCCTCTTCGAAAGATACGTAGGCAGCCTTTCACAAGGCACATCTGCGATTTTAATAAAAAATTATTTTTGCAAACCATCATATCGTCTACTTAGATAAATTCGGCACGACCAGTTCGTCCAATTTTTCAAATGCTCTATAGTTTAAATTCCTCACGTCATCACGTTGGCTAGGTGTTCGATATCATACACTCTCCTCATGTGTGCAGTGGTGAAATAATCCACACTTCAATCTATAAGTCTAAACCGCTTATGTTGAAGATAAAAAGCCGAGCCCAGTCTAGCATATGTTTCTAGGTCGGCTAAATAACTAAATGTCGAGATAAAATCACATATTTATGATAGATCTAGAACAACCAATAGGGTAAGCTAGACACCAGTATTCGCACCTAGACACTAGCTAAACTCTAGTCTCACATTAATTTTTTTTTTCAAACACTCAGTTCTCAGCATCTTAAATTAGGTATCGATTCTACCTATAAGGATAAGCCAAAATCGGCCACGCTCCTAATGACGAAGTCAACTAAGACAAGATCGAATTCTAACTCACGAAACAATCCATTCAAACTTTTGTATAAGGCAAAGTTTCAGTTTTTACACCCTAAAATTAGGAAATTATAAGGAAAATAAAAGAAGAATGAGTCAAATTTGACCATAATCCTAATAACGCAATCTAAAGAAAACATGGCGATCTAAAAGGAGAGCTGAGTTCATAAACAAATTAATGAAGCAACCAAAAAGGGCGGAAAACAACATAATGCTAAAGATCACCTAAAAGCAAAACAAACGAGACAGAGTACAATAAAGCAAGATAAGAACGAAGTTATACTTGAAACAAAAAGAAGGCATTGTATTTATACAATAAATAAAAATCCCACAAAAAGGGAGGAAATCATGTTCGAGGAGAAATTTTTTTTTTAAAAAACAACAAAACGAAGTATGCCACATACGGCCTTAGGTTTCTTGATTTGGTAGCTCGGTCGGATCAGCAGCAGTAGCTTGGGGGTCAATCGTTCCATACTGATCAATGCCGATGGGGACCTAGGTATGCACATCGCTGGCGAGAGTTGTTGCATACAGAACATCCTGTGGGAGATCCTCCACATCTAGAGCTTTGGCCTCGATAAGGAATTTCTCTTCATCCTTCTCAAGTGTTTCCAACACTTTGTGAGGAATCTAAATTCCCTAGTCCTCCTTAAACAACCGGAGGCCAGCCAACGTCCCCCGGCACTGACTGAGCTTCAAGACCACTGGGTGGAGCTTCTCTCGGGCATCGAAATAATTCTTAATTACTTCAAGCCGAGCTGCATGCTTAGCAGTGGTCTCCGCTCTAACATGGATCTCCACGTCATGCATTGCCTCACTCCGAGATGCTCAAACGCCTGCGCTCGGACTCAGCCAAGGCCTGCGATGATTCAAACCTTTCTTCAGCACCTCGTTCTCGGTAGAGAGAGCCCCCAGGCGAGCCCTCACCATGGCTGAGCCCGCTTCAGCTTGCTCTTTCTCGTCTTTAAGAGCGAGAACCTTATCTTTAAACTCATCAATCAAGTTTTGGCGTTCGATTGATATCGACTCGTAGTGACGAGCCTTCTCTATTTGCTCTGATAAGGATTTCTCGAAAGAGATTATCTCGGTGATTTTCAACGCGAGGCTCTTCAGCGCGGCTGCTTGAGCAGTGACTCTCCTTGCCAATTTGAGCTTTTGCTCGTATGACATTACGAGGATGTTGACCGAGCTCATTGCCTAAAAAGAAAAAGAGAAAACAACCATAAACACATGAAAACTATGAATAAAATTCACTCGGGAACAAAAGTCGAGAGCAATAAAACCATACCCGGATCAAGTCAAGGGCCAAAACTTCATACGCTTTGGAACCCTCTTGATTTGGAATGTCTAGAAGGAAATTATCTGTACCACCAGCTTTTCAAAGAAGTTCCGCGGCTGCTCGACGGTCGCTTGAGATAGGGATGGTCGTACTACGGCAACTGTACCACCAACTCATGTCTATGCCGGAACCGCGAGGAGTTCTGCGGACATCGGCAGTCGGATCTTCAGATATATATGCCTTTTAGCAGACGTGACCCACTCATCTACTGGCCTCATCCTTCGAAGGATCAGAAGAAGAAGGAGGTCGTGCCCTCACACCCGAACGTTGAGCAACAGGTGGATTTACAGGCGGACTCATAGGAGTACCGCCGATCTGAAACTGCTGCACTCTCCCAGCAGCTAGGCCGGCCTCTGCCTTCCTACACGCTTCCTCTTTCTTCTTTTTCTTGTCCTGGAGGCTAACCCTATGTTTGGCTCTTCTCTGCCTCCTCATCGGCCGCATTCTTCTCAACGACCGCTGTCTCGGCCATTGTTTCGTTCGAAACCTCCACTTCGGTCGCGTTTTTCTCAACGACCTCGGTCGTTGGCTCTTCAACATGTGTAGGCCGCGCATCGATAACCTGCTCGGAGTTCCTGGCCTCGTTGGTCGAAGAACCCCTTGGCTTCCTCAAACTGGAAACGTAGTCGGAAATATTTTCAAGTCTCCCCATTTTAATTCTTTGTCGGTTTTCACCCCAACGATCTCGAACAAGCAGAAGAAAAAAAAATTGTTAATTAAAACGGTCATACACTGAAACGAAAAATAAGATCCCAATATGTATCTACCGATCTGAATGTAGCTTCATCGGATCCAGGAGAGGTCAAATTGCGGCCACATGCGTTCTCTGATTATGCAGATCTTCTTTACGTCTTCAGGGAAGCTCGACATAGGGAAAGAACCGTAGGTAGGATGACGTACTTAAATAAAAAAAGAAATAAGATTAGAAAAATCTACGGAATAATCGAAGAAAACGATGAGCTAATTGGGACATCTACCACTGGTTTGATTCCATGCCCGCCTATAAGACCCTGAGACATCAGAGACCGAGGCGGCGTTAATCTTCGCGAAAAACATTTCTCCCAGCAGGGGACCTTGCTCTTAAAGTGGGTGATGGGCTTGTAACCCGGCTTCATGCTAACATAAAAGCGACCATGCTTCGATCTTTTTTTTATCGCTGAAATCTCTTCGAAAGCCTCGACGGTGACTTCGACACCACACTCAGCCTCCTAAGGTCATGAAACCGACCATATTGCAGACGCCCGCTACGCTGATTTGCGTAAAGGCAACATCGCGGTCGTCATAGTATTTAACAAACAGGAACGAAAAAGGAAACCAGAGAAGGCAGTACGAGAAGAACGTCTCGTACAGACAGATGTACGCTTCCGGGCATTCCCACGGACGCTCATTCGTTTCGGGAACTCTGAATTCCAGCTCGGGGGACATCCCATGTTCTACCCTCATATCCTCAAGAGATTGCTCCGTAGATCTGGTGGGACATATTCCGTATATGTTGTCGCAAACAGATTTTTCCCGAGCTTCCTTTTTACCCTTAGGTGCTTTTTCACCCTTAACAGCTTTCCTCTTAGAAGGTTTGGGCTTTGGAGCAGGTTCTGCTTCCTCCTCTTCCTTTTCCATTTCATCCGACTATTTGGCGTCTTGTTGATCGACGTCGTCTTTGTCCACCTCGTCTTCATGTTCCCCTCCAGGCTGCTCTTTATTCATTGAGCATTCTCCGCTTTACAAGTCACCTTCAATGACATGATATTCTCGGTCGTCTTCCAGATCCTGGTCCCCAGAGTCACGTTGGGGAAAGAGCTCATCCAGCTCCTCATCGTTGAGGTTAAGAGGGACAATATCGGCGGCTGTGAACGTGGATGTGGCTTCATCACCATTGGAGAGACGATGGCATCGAAGCAAGGGCGTCTCTGAGGAGTCGGATGTGCCAGAAGAACTGGATTTCTGGTAAACCGGAGATGGACCAGCAGGTGAATTAGCAACAGACGGAGTCGCCTCGCCAGACGTGGGAGCAGTTCTCGAGCTAAGGTGTGAATGAGACATACTTAGGACAAATCAAAGGGTTCGGATTTACTGAATAAATACGAAGGTATGGAAAAATACGACACATAAAAGTAAATGGAGATAAAGAAAACAAATAAAACAGAAAGAGCAAAGAGAGAGAGAAACTACCTTTCGGATGGAGAATACATGAAGAAAAAGGACGTCACAAAGAATATTTATAGGGGAAACAGCGGTTATTAGGTGCAATCATTAGACCAAGCCACCGTTTCGAGTTTCAAAACTGCGTGACTCTTCTACGTCCCATCATAATGTGTGGCCAGCATTGCGCCACGTATCTGAAACGAAAACACGCGTCTGTTCAAATCCATGCCGAGCCAAACTTTTCTAAAATCCGCCGATCTCCGTCTTCGACTTGATTGACGAACTGGGGGGAGGACTTATTGATGGAGCCGGGTTGAGCACCCACCTTAAGGACCCGACCCGGATCTAAACCGACTCAGAAGCTCATCAGAATTCAACCCGAGGAGACGAATGAACTGAGAAGAGATGGGCATGACGACAAACATGCCTGCGAATTCGGCCCAAGCCCATAATGATTCAGCTGACTTGGAAACTCCGAGGAAAAAAATGAAAAAATGACAAATCACAAAAAAGAATTTACGAGAAAATAAGAAATTTTCTAGTTTTGGTTTAGGTTTTACTCGAACCGTCTAATTGACTTGTATAAATATACATGTATCCTCATTATTGAGAGGAATGAAATGATTAATACAAAAACAAAAATTTACATCTTTCCTCTTCCGACTTCTTTAATTTAACTTTAGACTTATTTGATAGATCCAAAATACTTTACGGTGTCCAAATTCATCGGTACATAAATGTTCAACCCCTCGGAAAAATATAACATTATATATTTAGTTCTGTTGCATTCGCCACGGCCAAGTTATCAATTTCTCTTTTTTTTCCTTTCCTTTGAGGCTAATCTTTTCCACTTGTAAACATTTATATATTTTTTTTTTCAAATTATTACTAAAAGGTGATTGTTTCAAACGTTTTATATTCGGGTTCATTAGTTAAAATACTATACTTATTTTTTTCTAAAGACTACGAAATTTTGAATTTTCTTTTGAATATTTTTTATAACATATAAAAGCATATATATATAAAATAAAATTTCTCTCTCTGTTTTCATTTCATTTTCACGGTTACATTTTTTAAATAATATTTAAGAAAAACACCAAAACGTTGTTGTATCTATAAATTACAAACAATACTTTATAAAGATAAACGATAATAGAAAAAAACAATGAAGGCAATACTATACAAAATATATAAGGTGATTCTCAAAAATACTACACTTTTAAGTTTTTGTTCCAAAAATACTACTATTAATTTTGAATTTTCAAAAATAGCATAAATTCAGTATTGAAATGACTCAAAATCCATTGTAATGAAAAAAATCTAAACCCTAATTTAGAAAAAGAAATCCCAAATATAATGATATAATTTGTTTGTAATTTATTTAGGGTAAACAAGTATTCTTTCACAATAATTTGTGATATTTTTATATTTTTAAATTTGATATGTTAAGTTTGGAATAAAAACTACTTTGGGTGCTATTTTATGATATTTCTCAAGTATTATATATGTATGTACATATTATATTCGGCTTACAGTTCTATTCTGCCATTGACATATATTGAGCAGCACTTTTTCCTCGGTTAAGTTTTAAAATCTTGGAATTTCATCGGTTTAAGAATAAGCTGGTTCAATCACATAAAACCCGGTTTTCATTGGCCATCAAATATAATATTTAAAAGATCTTTATTCATATATGACCATACCCTCCACGTACATGGAGTCAAGGTAATTAAGACACCATAACTTTAAAGATTATTGGTCTAGTTTAACAACATGCTAGTTTAACAATTGTAAACGCAAGTGCAAATATTATTTCCGGGACAAATGCCATTCCCGTTATACTTTTTAAGACAAAGTGGTTGGCATTCTTGAAAACTGCATGGCTTGCTAAGGTTTATGGTCGTACTACATCTTTTTATTCCCTCTCCTTGTGCACTTGGCAAAGCCAAAAACGCTAAAAACAATTTTAAAACAAAAGCTTACAAAAGAATTCACATGTATTAAATAATTAGTACGAGCAAGCATATTATATATAGATTATATTCCATTTGAAAATGATTAGTTGAAAAGTAACTAAAAATATTTGATGTACGGTAGTGATCATCACATAACTAATCAACTATCTAAGTCGTCAAGTCACACTCAATCATTTTTTTTGTGAATCTAAAAAATTGTGTTTCAATAGTTTTTTTTTTCAAGAGGCTCAAGAATAACCCAACTCTGTTTAAGAGAACTGAAGATGCATCGATTTCAATAATTAATGTTTGATTTTTATAATATGTTCAATGAAAAACAAGGGACACGAATTTGTACCTAAGAGAACAAACATGGAGATGAACAGATACGGACACAATAGTTTTCCCATGACTTGTGAAACAGAGAGGATTATGTTAATATGATGATTGTTTCTTTGGAGAAACTTGTTGATACTAAAAAATGGGATAGAGAAAGAAAGTTTATATAGACCATGTTATTGATCTGAGAAACTCTTTGAAGGAAACATATTTTAAAAATAATGTGCAGGAAATCAAAATAATTAATTTACATAATCGATATAGTAATAAATCTTCTTTTTTTAAAATCTACTAAGATGTATTTTATTAGTTTTGTTATGTTTAGATATATATATATATATAAATACTTTTATTTTGATTAAATGTGGATTTAATATACCAAAATGGAATGATTTTTTTTACTAAAAGTTTCATTAGACCCTAGAAAACTTGGATATTTTTTATTATGTTAGTAAAGTAATAAATATCACGCCATTTATTTTAATTTTAATTTTTAACCAGTTAATGTTTTTGACATACAAAAACATTTTACAAAATACTGATTAAAAATTGAATCGAATCTATTACATATTTTAAAACAAACCTTTTAAATTAAGTATGTAAATAAAAATATTTAAATAAATCTAGAAGTTATCAAATAAATTTAATAGTTATGGAATGATTTTTTTACTAAAAGTTTCATTAGACCCTAGAAAACTTGGATATTTTTTATTATGTTAGTAAAGTAATAAATATCACGCCATTTATTTTAATTTTAATTTTTAACCAGTTAATGTTTTTGACATACAAAAACATTTTACAAAATACTGATTAAAAATTGAATCGAATCTATTACATATTTTAAAACAAACCTTTTAAATTAAGTATGTAAATAAAAATATTTAAATAAATCTAGAAGTTATCAAATAAATTTAATAGTTATTGATAAAAATAATAACTATAATCAATCAGATTTAATCATAAATGTAATCAGATTTAAATATAGAGTATTATGTCACCACCCGAATTAAAACGAGCATAATGTATGTTATTGAAAAAATATATAATATCAAAAATAATTTGGATATGAATATGCATAAATTTATATTAGGCATATTTCGATTCTCAACAAATTAGATGTATAAATTTATGAATTATTTCATTGGTAATTCCGTAATTGCGGTATTGTGGAAATGATTTTGTGATTTCACAACTTTTTACTAGCTAATCATATTTCTTTTGAATCCATTTTGCAAGTGCGCATGGTTAATGAAAATTATGTTTTGATTGGTAATATTTCTGAATTGTGCAACCTCAAGGTGAGCCTATGGGAGCATATATTGAGTTGGGGTGTGAAAACAAAAACTTAATTGGTTGTACTTGTTTTTTTTTTTTTGAAAAAATTGTTGCATTAATTAATTTTTTTTTGGGTTTTTTGAAAATAAAAATTGGACTTTTCCGACATCCCAGAACAGATCTGGTTTTGGAATCCATAACGAAAATTTATTGGGCCCAGTCAATATATAACCGGCCCAAAAACAGAAAACCTAAATCCACCAAACCCTAATTAGGCCAAGAGCACAACCACCGAAGAAAGAGCTGCCGCAGCCGCCGCACCTGATTCTGACGACTCAGAAGACTGTCGAAGGAGCGAAGGAACTGGATCCTCATGAAGAGGCGAAAGACCGAAGCCACCGAAGCTCTGATCGCGGCAAGGAAAAGAGGACCCCCTTTTGTACTCGCCAATTGACCGGAGACACCACTTGCCGATAGACGCCACAAGCCATTACAGGAGGGGCAACTTCAGGGGATCAAATTAGACCATCAACCAGAGCCACGGAGTCGAAAGCACAAACACACCACCACACAGCAATTGAGGAGATAGAGCCACTGCTTCGAACCCCATGAAGCTGGAAGAAACCAACTGGCGGAGGGAGCACATAAGACACAGCCTTGAGATATCATGGTTTTTACCCGTTTTCAACCATGATATTCGCTGTTTTCTCGAGTCTTTTCTGTGTGTTTTGGAGTCTTTTCAGGTTGAAACACGTTTGGATGGAATCTAAGGCATAAAGAGCAAAGAATGGAGCAAAGGACCAGAAAAGATGTCAGATCGATCGATCCACACTTGGATTGATCGATCCATCAAGCCGTAACATCTCAGATCGATCGATCCACCCTTGGATCGATCGATCCAAACCCAATTCGACCAATTCCACTTATAAAAAGAAAATTCAAATTTCCTTACTTTACTGGGTTTTGTCTTTTATTTTCAACCAAAAGGTGTTTATTATATATATATATCAGAGTTTTGAGCCATTGTTGAGGCTACACTTTATTTTTAAAAAGTTTTTACATACTACTACTATTCTATTCAGACTTTTGGTTTTCTACAATTTGTAAACTTTGGGGAGACGAAACTCTGACTCTACATCTTTGAGAAGATTTCTGAACTCTTTTGGATTTATTTTATTGATTATGAGTTTTTCTTTATCTCCTTCTTGTTTCTTTGCTTCTATGTCTGAGTAGTTTCATAGTTAGGTTTAGGGTTTCAAGGAAATTTATGAATCAGACATAGATAGAGATTTATCATCTTGTCTTCACCTATCGTTGTTCTCATTGCTTAGATTAAATTGATCACTTAGTTTCTGATTTAGGGTTTAATCTATTCATCAAAAGTGTTATAGATTGCTTGATAGAACATAGGTGAAAAAATTGTCCTTAGCCAACGAAAGCTGATGTTAAGGCAATTTGTGAACATCAAACCTGCCCGTTAATGCTTGTTTAGAATTTTAAGATCAAACGACAGTTTAGATTCTTAGATTGCTAGATAAAATAATTGATACCACGATAGTAGATTGGTTAAACATTCATGTTTGAGTTTGAGACTGCGCTTTATCGCTCCCTGAATAATTGTCTGGTTCATGATCTCTGAATTCCTGCGAATTTTCTTTGGCCTAAAGTTTGTTTTTAATTGATTTTCACACCGTTTAATTGCTATTTCGTTTTATCATTGCTACCAACAACTATTATATTGCCATCTTAGCTTAATTTCACTCATATAGATTCGTAGCGTTTCACTTGGTTCTCGTGGATTCTATCCCTAAATACTACTTCGTTTGTTGTGCACTTGCAGTGATATTTTAGGGTTAAAACTCGTTATATCAAGCCTCGATGGAGAAGATAGGAAACCACCAATAACGCCGAAGCAAGAGGACGGTTGAAGGAAAAAAGTCCCTCGGGAGGAAAGTCACACCGGGAAAACTATCCGAAGCGCCAGATCTCTTGTCCCCTAGAAGATCTTCAACTCCGGGAAGACATCCGTCGAGATCTCGACCTAAAGGCCATACACCGCCGCACCACTAGCGCCACATCGGAACCGCCGCACCTTCACCAAGAGCAAGGGACACAACGATAGCATATGGCAGAGAACAACCCAAGTCAAAAATTCGTCCGCACAGATCCGGCGAGGAGTCTCCACGAGATCCTACCACAGAGCCACCACGAGAGCTACGAACCGCTGAGCAACACCGCCGAAAGGACAAGCCAAATAGCTTTCGTTACAGGAGCTTCACCACGATTGAAGGACCGAAAGTTACAAAATGGTGATGGTCGAAAGTCCCTCACAATACCGGCAAACCGGACGTTGGAGAAGCGAGCGGAGAAAAATAGATCCGGTGGCTAGAACGAATACTTTTTAGTGAGAAGGGAGGGAAAGATTCTCTCTCTACCTCCTCTTTTCTTTTTTTTGTCTCATAGGATTTGTTTATTTCTTAACTTGTGAATAATATTTTACAAGCAAACAGAGGCCAAAGCAGAGCCTCAACTCTAGCTCAGTGGAAAGAGCAGCACACCTAACCAAAATAAAACAGAGCAACACACAGAAACAAAATTAGAAAACGCTTAACGTTAGGAGCGATACTCTCCTCATCCCATTAAGGCTAACTACATAACAGTATTAGCACCCTCATCATCGAATAATCCTCGTAACCACCGTGGTCCTCCAGTCTCTACATATGAATGTACTATGAGATCGGAGATTACACTTTGTGCTATCTTTGTTGCTCCTCTATTTCCTTGGGGATTCTCAAAGCAAATATCCCAATCTTCTTGATTCAACGTCATTTTCAACAAAGTAGCAATGTGTCCTCTAAACGCAGGCCATTCCTGCGGCTTGTGCAAAGCTTTAATAACTTCCATTGAAGAGGCTGCAAATGTAACATTCCTTTGATGGAGACTCCTCATACTCTCTAGTGCCCATTCCCAGCTTTTAATTTTAGCGTCAAAACACGATAGCACCTCGGCATATGATCTCCTACTATGCAATAAAACTGAACCTGTACTATCACGCAAAACCCAAGCCGCGCCTGAATTGGTTTTAGCCTGTGACCATGCAAAACCAATATTACATTTAAGCCGTCCCATCTCCGGTTTTACCCAACCCTGTTGTATATCAGTGTTTGCTGTCATATCTCCATCTCTCCTTCGCTGAGCATTTGACCATTGACGTGTATCATCATAAGCTTTTTCCACTGTTTTATTAGGTGGGAAAGACTTACCTTCAAACAACGAAGAGTTTCGATTTTTCCAGATCAACCAAACCAACCACGGGGCCACTATTCTTGCATCCTCATCAATGTCCATTCGGTTTTTGAGTTGAAGAATGTAATGTACATTTTCAAATATTGAGCTTGTAAATCCATTGATTGGAGATGGAATATTTGCTAGTGCCCAGATCTGCCTCGATAACGGACATTCGAACAAGACGTGGTTAATTGTTTCAGTCTCCTCCGAGCAGAACATACATCCCATCTCACTGCATACACCTCGTGTTTTTAACCTCTCCGTCACCGGCAGCGATCCATTTAAAGCCTTCCATAAGAAGAGCTTGATTTTTGGATTTGTTTTCACCTTCCAGCAATCTTCATGCATCTCATTAATCGAAGGTTATTCCTCTGTCTTTTCAAATAGATCCTTATGCTTTCGACGACTCATGAGTTCGTATCCAGTCTTAACTGAATAGATTCTATTTTTGGTGTGAGCCCATACAAACGTGTCTTCTTGATTGTAGATTGGTTTATGTTTCATAATTAACCGAATATCCTCTTCCGTGAATAGTTCAGCAAGAACTTGTGCTTTCCACTTGTGAGAGTTTGGATCAATCAAATCGGACACCTTGAGATTAATATTCATCAAAGTCGACCTTCCTCCTGGTCTTGTAACTTGTTTGTTGTATAACCAATTGTCTATCCAAACGAGTGTCTTTTTACCATCGCCGATTGACCTTTTGAGTCCTCTTTCCAGCAGCTCCCTCCCAAATATTATACTTCTCCATGCATAAGACGGTCTTTTCCCACCCGATGCTTCAAGGAATTCTCCATTGACAAAATAACGACTTTTGAAAAATCTTGCAAACAGGCTGCTTTGATCATGTAGGATTCTCCATGCTTGTTTAGCAAGAAGAGCTTGATTGAAAATTTGTAATTCTCGAAAACCAATTCCCCCTAACTTCTTTGGTAACGTCAACTTCTCCCATCCAATCCAGTGAATTTTCCTTTTGTTTTCCTCTGAGTTCCACCAAAAATCCATCATGGCACTCGTGAGATTTCGGCAAAGTTCCACTGGCAACTTGAAACATGACATAGCGTACACCGGCATAGCCATTACAACGGATTTAAGCATAATTTCTTTGCCTCCTTGAGATAGATTCTTTACGTACCAACCTGTGAGCATATTCTTGCAATTGTCCTTTTATGTAACCGAGTAGTTGCTTCTTTGATCCGCTTAAACATTCCGGAAGTCCAAGGTACTTACCGGTTCCTCCTTCAAGCTCTATCCCTGTTCTGTTTTTAATCCAAGCTTTTATCTCCTCATTCACCTTATTACCAAATGTAATTGCTGATTTGAGGACGTTGATCTTCTGTCCAGAGACCTTCTCGACCTTCTCGTACGTATGGAAGCATTGCATTATTTCCTCGCATTCCTCCTTTGAAGCTTTGCACACAAAAAGGTTGTCGTCCGCGAATAACATATGATTAACTGAAGGTCCCGAATGGTGGAATTGAATGCCTGTGATTAGCCCGATGCTCTCTGCTTTATTCAACCGATGAATCAAGGCCTCAGTACATAGCACAAACAAGAATGAAGATAAGGGATCTCCTTGCCGTAACCCTCTCTCCGGTTTCACAAAACCAAAAGGCTGTCCATTGATAAGCACAGAATATGTCACAGATTCTACACAGCTCATAACCCATTTGATCCATACTGAATGGAAACCTAAGGCTTGCAATATTGTTCTCAGGAACTTCCACTCCACACGATCATACGCCTTTGACATATCAGATTTAACCGTCATAAACTTCTCTGAGAAAATAGGAAGCACAAACTATGGACTACTTCGTGAGCAATAAGAATGTTGTCGGATATCAACCTCTTAGGCACAAAAGCAGACTGCGTCGGAGAAACGATTCCGGGTAGATGATACTTTAGCCTATTCACCATGATCTTCGACACGATCTTATAAAGAACCGTACAGAGACTTATGGGGCGTAAATCTGACATGATCTCTGGCGAATTGATTTTAGGGATTAGAGCAATGTGAGTATGATTCCATTCCTCCTGTAACTTTCCAGTATCGATCTTGAGCTGATGCTTTATCACTTCCCAATATTTCTTATAAAAGAAACCAGTCATACCGTCGTGTTCCGGAGCCTTGTCACTATTGATGGAAAACACGGCTTCTCTTAATTCCTCCATTGTCACTTCTTTTATCAAATCTCTGTTCATTTGGTTTGTGACTTTTGGCATAAAATCTTCAAAAAAATCTGTGAAGGAGGTTGGATTTGACGTTTTGAACAAATCGTTAAAATAACGGACAGCAACTTCTCTTTTATCACGATCTGTAAACTGTTCAACTCCTTGCTCATCAACCAGAAATTGTAGTGAATTTTTTACTCTCATTGATCTAACCAATGCTTGGAAAAATCTTGTATTTCTATCTCCTGCCCACAGCCATTTTTCCCTACTCTTTTGACGCCAAAATTCTTCTTCTTCTCTAATAGCTACAGCCAACTCCTTTTTTATCCAATTCAATCTAAAGAAACAGGGGAACGTTTCTTCTTCTTCATCTTCTAAATCAATTCTTAGTCTCTTGATTTTATTTTATGAATTATAAACATTTCCTTGTTTCCATTGACTCATCAATCTTCTGCAATTAGTGATGCGAATCAGACTCGAATTTGCAGCTCTCGAATCCCCTCCATTCCACCCCTATTTAATAACTTCAATGAATCTTGGATCTTCTGCCCATCTTTTATCAAAACGAAACTGTCCCCGGAATGTCTCTTGATCCCCCATAAACTTCACCAAAACTGGTCTATGGTCGGAGCCGAACCTACTTAGAAACCATTGATGCGCACTCGGAAAATATCTAAACCATGCTGAGTTTGCAAAACAGCGATCCAAACAAGATTTAATCGTTTGTTTTGATCTCGTACCTCTCCATGTGAACTTATTTCCTGTACTTCCTAGCTCCTTCATATCACAATTCTTCAGCATTGTGCTAAAAGGTCTGAATGTTGAATGATGTCTCTCTCGACCCCCCTGCTTTTCTTCATTGCACAGAATCTCGTTAAAATCACCAATCATACACCAAGCTTCCCGTCTATGGATACCAATTCTTGTAAGCCTTTCCCAGACATTCGAACGCAACTTGGGAATTGGATTCCCATATACACCTGATAAAAACCACACTCGTGATCCTCTCGTCACTTTCATGTCCAACAAATTTTTATCTTCATGTAAGAATTCAATATCTAAACCTTCTTTCCAAAATATTGCTAGTCCACCACTTTTTCCTTTCGGATCCACCGTTCTGAACCATTTGTAGCCCATCCAACTGTGAATGTCCGCAATAACGTTAACCTTATTCTTCGTCTCCATTAGGAATAAAATGTTAGGGAAATGTTTTTTCCTCATTTCCCTGAGGTGATTAATTGTCCAGGGATTCCCAAGCCCTTGACAATTCCAACTCAAAATACCTATTGGATAATCGGCGGATCATTCGGATCCACCCTTGATTGGTCTCTCTTAACACACTTGGCTGAGACCTGTCCAACTTCTTCGACCTTCCTCTTCATCAGATTAATCTCCTTATTCTCTTCCTTCTCAGTTACAGGCACTTCTTTATCTATTCCTTTTTTAGCTTGTTGCTCAAGTCTCTTTGAAGATTGTGGCCTCTTACGATATCTTTCTTTGTTGAAACTGTCCCGGAAGAAGTGCCCGTTCTAAAACCCGTAGAACAATTAACAAACGAAGATTCTGAGCGTTTAAAAACATCGAACCCGTCATCTCCAGAGCTCTGTTAGCATCACCTTCAAAAGATCCTTGTTGATGCGTATATTCCATATTTCCGACCTTCTCGTTTTTTTCTGGAAAATGAAACACCAAACCTTTGTCTTTGTTTACCTCCGTAATAATTAAAGGCTTTGGTTCCAGTCGCAACAATAATTTTTGAGCCATCGTATCGCCTTCCATATCCATCATAGATTGCTTCACTCGAAACTCTCTTGCTCTTCTTTCTGTCGGGTCTTGAACTTGAAGATACTGTCGAGTTGCATCCAGAACATCCTTTGCTATCTTTGGACGACCCGTTTTCTTGTCGATTCCTACTTGTTCTTCAGTTAGTATACCAAATAGCGGGTCCTCCGGCATAATTTTTTGTTTCTCTGTTTCAACAAGTTTTTGTTTTCCCCTCCTCTCGTCTCCTTCCCTCTTTTCCTGGGAAACTCGATTTACCGGACACCGTGTCTTGTCGTGGGTTAGTTTTTGACAGCTGAAGCACCTCTTCTTTACCCTCTCATATTCGATCTTTATGTTTTCTACCTTCCCATTAGGTAATTGCACCGCTTTTGAATTCTTTAAAGGTCGTTCCACATCAAAGAGAACTCTGACCCGAACAAAATCTTGGCTTTGAGGTTTTTCTGAATCAAAAGCTAGCTCAATTACTTGGCCTACCTCTTCTGCTACCTTCATGATTGTGTCCGCCGTATAATAGTTTACCGGTATGTTGTAAAGTCTAATCCATACCGGTAAAATCTTTAAAAAATCATCCGGTGGTTCCTCCACCCATCGCTCTAGTACCACACTCCAATCGTCTTGAGTATACGTTCCCACTTTTAAAACTTTATTAAGATCCTCCTCGTATTTGAAGAAGAACTGGAACCTATCTCTTGATAATGCCACCCCTCGAACTCTGTCTCCGACGTTGAAGGCTCTCGGCAAATCCCATATCAATTTCTTCATGTTTTGATTTTCAGGATTCAACATTCGACCCATAATACTTGTCCCGTTCCTTTCGGATGAACAATACTTTTGATGATTCGATAACACCAAAGGTTTATCTTCCGCGATCTTCATGTTTTGCAGTATTTTGTGAAGATCCTCCTCCATTTTCTATCTTCTTTCTACTGTTCTTCAGATACACTCTGCACCCGCCGTTGTAAAAGTTGGTTAGTGGGATTAGGGAACTCCACCGTCGCATGCGTTTACCAACGTGGCTTAGAACGTGGCTTAGAACAATCCACCGGCGCATGCTTTTCTCCTCGTGCTATGCACCATTTTGACACGCCTTCAATAAACTATTGTAAAGTTGCTAAAAGATATATTATCTTTCCCCACAGCCAGCAAAAACAAATATATTGCCGGACCAATTTGCCTAAAATAATAGGAAGCAAAACCTCTAATGGAATAAGAGGATTCTAAGCTCTTTCTCTCTCTAAAGAAACTCTCTCTCCTCCTCTTATTTGTCTAGTTAGCCTTTTCTTGACTAATGACGCGGAATGAAATTTTTTCTACCTCCTCTTTTCTATGTGGTGCTTAAGATTGAAAATAATTGGTTGTACTTGTTGTTCGAATGTTGTCAAAATATAACTTTTATTAAAACAAAAAAATAATATAACATTATACATTTTTGTTCTGTTGCATTCGCCACGTCCAAGTTATCAATTTCTTATTTTTTTCCATACTCATGCATATGCTTGTGTTCTTTTAGGCATTTAATCTTTTCCACTTGTAGACATTTAAATTTTTATTATTTTATTTCAAAATTATATATTACTAAAAGGTGATTGTTTCAAACGTTTTATATTCGGGGTTTTAGTTAAAACATTATAGTTAATTTAAAAAAACTATTAATTTTTTTTTCAAACTTTTATAAAATATAAAAAATAAATTAAATTTCTCTTACTCTTTTCATTTTATTTTTTACAGTTACATGTAATTTTTATATAATGATTGAAAAAAACACCAAAACGATGTTGTTTTTATAAGATAAATATATAAGATAAACTTAAGTAGAAAAAAAAAAAAAATGAATGCTATACTATACGAAACAGTTCTATTGTTCCATTGCCATATATTGGGCAGCCCTTTTCTTGTCGGTACGTAAGTTCAAGAATGAACATATGAAACCCGGTTTTCATTGGCAATCAAATAGAATATTTAAAAATCCTTATTCATATGAGAGTACCATATCTTCCAAATACATGGAATAAAGGTAATTAAGACACCATAACATTAAAGATCTTTATTCATATAACAACATACTAGTTTAACAATTGTAAGCGCAAGTGCAAATTTTGTTGTTATTTCCGGTACAAATGCCATTCCCGTTGTACTTTTGAAGACAAGCTGGTAGGCAGTCTTGAAAACTGCATGGCTTGCCAAGGTCCACGTTCACAACACATCTTTTTATATTCGCTCTCTCTGCACTTGGCAAAACCAAAAAAGCTACAAACAAAGAAATTTGTAATTAAAAAGCTTACAAATGAATTTAAGGATATTATATAAACGAACGATCATATATTATTATTATTTATGTTTTTGCTAGAAGGCTTTTAAAGCATATATTATTTGAAAATCATTAGTTCAAAAGTATCTATATGATGGTACAATATTTATTAGATGCCAAGATCACATAACTAATTATTTATCTAATTCGTCTGTAGTCACACTCTTGATCTAAAGAAACTGAAGAATGACACGAGTCTGCTTAAAGAGACTG
Organism: Pseudoturritis turrita; assembly: GCA_900406555.1. Taxonomy (NCBI): domain Eukaryota; kingdom Viridiplantae; phylum Streptophyta; class Magnoliopsida; order Brassicales; family Brassicaceae; genus Pseudoturritis; species Pseudoturritis turrita. The sequence continues at coordinate 345,621 of OVBL01000654.1, read as the reverse complement.
AAAAATGAATGCATCGATTTCAAAAATTAATATTTTATTTTTATAACATGTTCAAATGAAATACAAGACATACGAATTTGTACCTGAAAGAACAAACATGGCGATGAACATATACGAACACAATAGTTTTGCCATGACTTGTCAAACAGTTAGAAGATTATGTTAATATGATGATTGTTTGTTTGGAAAAACTTTTTGATACTGAAAATGGGATAGAGAAAGAATGTTTATATAGACTACTATTGATAAGAAACATAGAGAGGAAACCTTTTTAGGACATATTTGAAAACTATAATGTGAACGTAATCAAAATAGTTAATTTACATAATTGATATAGTAAAAAAAATCATACATTTTTGTAAAATATACTCAAATATATTTATAATCTTTTTTATGCTTAAATATTTTACTTTATGTGAATATCAAAAAGAAAAAAAAAATCCATTCACTTCCCTTTAATTATTTTCTTACTTTTATTTTCGCTTTGATTTTTTTTTATGTTAGTAAAATAAATAATATATACCACGCCATTCTATTGAAATTTTATTTTTATTTTAACTAGTTTTTTTAATAAACAAATAATATTACAATATACTGATTAAAAATTGAATCGACTATAAAATATTTTTAAAAGTCAAATCTTTTATATCAGAAAATGTAAATAAAAATATTTAACTATGTCTATAGGATTTATAAAATAAATTTAATAATTATTTATAACAAATAAGAAATAATAATCCTTTAAAATATAGTAAATAATAACTATATTCAGATTTATATGTTGATGTAAATATCTAGTCTAAATTTTGTACATGCTCCTAATATAATAGACCTTATATATTTCTTTTATATCCATTTACTTTCATTTTATTATTTTCTTATTTAAATATATATATATATATATTTTTTTTTTTTTCCTTAAAGTGAACAACAACAAAATCTCCTACCAAGACATATATACAGATCCACTATATATTAAAGGTTTGACTAGTTTAAATGCACTGAATGCAAATGCGGAAGTTTGCGAAAACGGATGATTGAGATTTTAAACGTTATTGAGAGATATATATTATAACAGTTGGAAATATGTACATTTACGAAACATTTATTATTGAAATAAAGAGTTTTAGAATTAAGGGTTGAAGAAAAATAAATGAGGAAATTAGGAAAAATGAAACTAACTTAGAAAAGGAAGATGTTTCCTAATTCTTGTGTATTAGCTCTCTTTAAAAGGACGACTACCTCCAACGAATTAGATTACCACCAATTCTTGCAGAGTATAAACGTTTCATTCTTATTAAGAGCAAGAGTTTTTTGTTAGAGAGAGAACTTATAGAGTTACCATGTTTAGAGTCATTCTAAATTGGTTTTTTTAATCTTTGTTGAAAAATAATTGGTACCGGACTATGGGATTATCTTAGTGCCGGATAAATCTATTAAGCTTGTCGTGCTTAAAGTGTTTTTAAAAAAAGAATTTTTTCCATATTCTCAGAAATTTTATTTATGACTGTTTAAAAGCGGGTGCGATATCGGTTTAACATATAACTACAAAAAAATACAATATATAATTTATATAAAAAACTATATTATTATAAGAAAAATTTGAAATTTTAATTTTAAGTAAATCATAGAATGACTAAATTGAAGAAAAAATAAGAGGTTTGGAACATTTGATTATATACAATCAATCTTTTTATTATTACAAATTTAGTTTAGTTTAGTTAGTATATATGAGAAATTTTTAAAAATGCCACTTTTGAAATACCCATTTTCAAAAATGCCACCATTCTAAAATCTTTTAAAAACTGCCACTAAAATTATATCATTTACTCAAAATAACTTTTAGATTTGTGTTAACTATTTTAGATTTAGGATTTAGTTTTTAGGATTTAGTATTTGTTAGGAGTCAGGCCGCTTTTAAGATTTAGGGTTTTAGGGTTTATAGTTTTTAAACTTAAACCCTATACTCTAAACCATAATCCATATAAAATCCTAATTTCAATAAATAAGGGTAATTTAGTCAATTTACACTTAATGAATGACATTTTGAAAATTGACAACTCATTGTGGTATTTTTGAAAATTGACACACCAAAAATAGCATTTTTGAAAATTTCCCTATATATATCAAGTGTATATAATTTTAACCACCCGTAATTGTCAGCTGCTGCAAATGTTCGCGAAAATGAGTTTTTGATTTAGAGTGTATCCAAATAGCATAAAACGGTATGAAACGATTTTTGTAAATACTGTCAAACGCCAATAAATCATAACCGTTCATAAACGTAGCATTTGCATGGATAAAAGGAGAACTAAGTTAAAAGCAAAATTTGTGTTGTTGTTTTTTCGTCAACAAGTTTGTGTTGGTTTGAAACTCAAATCGGACCAGTTTGACCATGAATTAGATGGATAATCGAATTGGTTGATAATAAACTCAAAGAGAAACTAGACCGGTTAGAAAACGCAACAAACTGACTGAATTCGGATACCGATGAATCATTAAAATTGGTTTGACTTTGGATTTTTTGGTTCGCACCTTAGTTTATTTCTTCGTATTTATATTTAATTATTTATACAAGTTTTGTCCTGTTCTTTTCGGTGTCGCTAGGGACAGATAAAACTGAAATTGATTTTTTTATAAATATTGTTGATTAGAAATATTAACTAGGGTTTTGGTTAGGTAATTTGAGTGAGAAAATCATAGAGTTTCGTTAAAATTAGGTCAAAGATAGGTGAGTAGAAAAATAAGTCAGATTGTCGAGATGACAGGTGTTTATTCCTCTCAACAATACCAGCTCAGAACCGGTCTAACACAATTCTTAATTTATTTTGAAACATTCAGATAAAAAAATTTACCGAGACTCTGGCCTCCGATTGACGAACCATCAGTGGCATTGGATTCGTGAAACTGGCAAGAATCTAACACAATATGGTTTTTGTAATGATCCACTGTCACACCAAAACCACCATAGGCCCTCAAGCTTAGCTTCCATGGAGGAGAAAGAGTGAAGGAGAAGGGAAAAACTATTTACTAAGCATAAAGACGAAATCTGGAACGATCAGAGGCAATAATCTAACACCGTACAAGAGAAAAAATAGTCCTAAAACGTTGAAACTCTTGGAGTTAGATTCTTGACAAGTCTCAAAACGTAAGGAAGGAGAATGATCTCAAAAGCTCACCAAACTTTCTCCAATTGCCAAGGGATGCGGCGTTAAAGATTTATGGGGTTCAAAACGCATATAGATACGTGATATTAGGGCTGAAAATTGCAGATAAGGGTTGTCAAAACCGATCCCCAAACTACCGGAAAGAGAAACTCGGATTTTCTCATATTTTTTTACGGTTTTGCACTATGTCCCTGTGCTTTTCTTCATTATAGATTTTATTTACAACTTTTAAAACGATCAGGAATTCCCTATGAACAAGAAAGATTTTAAACTTTTTCGATTGATCAATTTAACCCAAAATTTTCTTTATTTTCTTAAAATGTTTGGTTGTTACATCTACAATTGTATTCATTTAAAAAAAAAAAAAATTCATAACGCGGGCGAAGTCAAGTTTAGAAGTATTATTTTCAGTTTCGACTTTACTTTTACTTTGTATTAGTTTCTTTTTTTTTAAATTCGTCCTCGAATTCAGATATTTACCTAGAATAGGTGGGGATAATTCTTTCTCATTTTTGACTCCAATTCATATGTCGCTTCCTGAGCGCCGTGATTTCTCCAAAGTACTTTAATAAGAAATAATATTTCTGATATTTTTCATCATAGTACATGGGAAGGGTCATGATGGTACTTTCTCATCATTCATACATGAAAGACATTATGCACATGTACAAACTCTTAATGTAATTCCAATCGATAAGGTACGCTACCCACCCGATCTTTAATCATAAAAATACCAATAAAGTGCGGCTTTAGCTTTCTTGACGGTTCAATTAAAACCTTGTCTTTCATAGGCTAAACCTTAACAAACACTTGATCACCCTCTTGAAATTCCAAATCACGCATTCGACGATTTGCATAACTCTTCTGACGGTCTTGGTCAGTTTTCATTTTATCCCGAATCAACCTCAACTTCTCTATGGCTTCTATGTTCAATTCAAGATTAATACATTTGGTCTCCCCAACTTATACCCAGTATAACGGGGTACGACATGATCTAGACCACAGAGCTTCAAATAGTGTCATACCAATGCTCGCATGATAACTATGATTATAAGCAAATTCAACAAATGGTAATAGCTTCTCTCATGACTGCCGGCTATCTAAAACACAAGATCTAAACATACCTTCTAGTTTTGAATAGTTCTCTCAGACTATCCATCTGTGAGGATGATGGGAGATACTGAAATGAAGTTTCGTACCCAAAGTTTGATGTAAGTTATCCCAGAAGTATGAAGTAAATTTTGGATCACAATAAGAGACATACTACTCGGAACACTGTGCAATCTCACAATTACTTCCACATAGATCTCTGCGAGTTGAGATGATGAGAATGTCATTATTATTTGAAAGAAATGGACTGATTTAGTTAGTCGGTCTATTGTCACACAAATCAAGTCATTTCTCTTATGCAGCCTCAAGTGTCTAGTGACAAAATATATAGAAACCTTATCCCACTTCCACTATGGTGTATGCAAAGTATGAAACGTATCAAAAGGTTTTTAATGCCCGATTTTCATTTGTTGGCACATTCAACACTTAGATACAAATTTGTAATACCCCTTTTCATACCATTACATTGATAACAGACTTAAGTGTTTGATACATCTTTGTGTTGCCTGGATGAACTGCATATCCAAATTGTCGTTCTTCTCTCAAAATCTCATCCAACAACTCATACAACTTAGGTATGCAAACTCTGGCTTTGTATGATAACACTTTATCACTTATAAGCTTGTACCCTAAATGGCCAAAATCCTCAAGTTTCTCACAAATAGGATGTAGTTTGGCATCATGCCTCTGTGCATCACGAATGCATGTCAACCAATAAGACTAGATATCCAGAGTGGCTATAAATCCTGACTTATCCTCACATATAGAAATATGCAGCTCGCTCATCTGCTCTACTAAGTCCCACTGTGATCAAACATGCTGTTGAGAAATCAATGTAGTTTCGTACCCAAAGCTTGATGTAAGCAATGCCAGAAGTATGAAGTAAACTTTGGATCACAATAAGAGACAATACTACTCGGGACACCGTGCAATCTCACAATTACTTCCACATAGATCTCCGCGAGTCGAGATGATGAGAATGTCATTTTTATTTGAAAGAAATGGGCTGATCTAGTTAGCCGGTCTATTGTCATCCAAATCAAGTCATTTTTCTTTTGCAGCCTCAAGTGTCTAGTGAAAAAATATATAGAAACCTTATCCCACTTCCACTATGGAGTATGCAAAGAATGAAACGTACCACAAGGCTTTTAATACTCGATTTTCATTTGTTGGCACACTCAACACTTAGATACAAATTTGTAATATCCCATTTCATACCATTACATTGATAGCAGAATTAAGTGTTTGATACATCTTTGTGTTGTCTGGAAGAACTGCATATCCAGATTGATGTTCTTCTCTCAAAATCTCATCCAACAGCTCATATCATGCCTTTGTGCATCACGAATGCATGTCAACCATTCAGACTAGATATCTAGAGTGGCTAGAAATCCTAACTTATCCTCACAGATAGAAATATGCAGTTCGCTCATCTACTCTACTAAGTCCCACTGTGATCAAACATGCTGTTGAGAAATCAACTCCGATTACGCTCCTAATCGATCCACTCAGTTTTCGGTGAAACCTCGGTACATCCTCAGTAACGGATTCGGCGATCTCCGTCATCGGCAACCTTATCCTTGGAAGACACATCGGCGTCAGACCTTGAAGCGGGCTCGTCGGAGGATTCGATCGTCATCCTGGATTTGGAAGCCTTCTTCAAACTAAGCGTAGACAAACCAAGAGTACGCATGTTGGATCCAGAGAAAACATAAACCCTGACATTCACCGATGATGCTTTGACGGGCTCGTTACCCAGCATAACATTAGCCGAAGCCTTGGAAATCGGTGAAACCACCAAGTGACTCTCCAACTCGGTAACCAACTTGTCGAACTCATTGTCAGCACCATCATACTTAGCTTTCCATTCGTTGAGCTTCTTGACTTCAGCCTCCAACGTGGGGGTTCATCACCGTGAAGCAATGCGTTGAGTTCGAGGTTACCAGCAACTTGGGCGAGATCGACCATGTTATCTTTTGATGACCCGCCCAAGTTCTGAATTTTCTCCTTGGCTCGATCAACCTTTACCTGAAATTTATTTGCCATTTTGTGCACTGCCACTCTCTCAGCTTGCTCAACCTTCTTATCAGTCATAGCCTTCTCTTGAGCTTAGCAGCCATTAAAGCTCGGTAATCAGCATCCCTTCGAGCCCGAGAAGACTCTAAGTGAAGAACCCTATCATCGGCTCTGTTGCGCTTCTCCTTATGAATTTTCACCTCAGCCTCCAAGTCTTCTTTCTGTTCGACGCTCTTTCCATCATGACATCGTGCTCACACTCGGCCTCGTCAAGTTTGGTTTGAAGCTCCAGTGCCGTTTTCCTTGCACTCTCGACTCTTCTCGCATCCTTTCGAGCAACCAACTCATAGTCAAATACCATTTTGTTGATGGAACCGAAAAACTAAACAAAAATAAAAAGTGAGATATCGCAGTAATGAGGAAGAAAGAAGAGGGTCGGCATAAAATACCTTAGCACCACGAAGAGACATATCGGTATAAGGTTTACTTCGAACCAAAGTATCAGGAGGAGGGAAGCGATCTCCAGTAGAAAGGATCTTCAGAAAAAAGTAGCCGATGCCGATGCATCGTTGCAAACCGTTTCAGAAAGAAACAGAAAAGTCACGGGCTTCGATGATGATTTCTGCTCGGCAATGTCACGGATTGAAGCATTACGCCTTTGATGTTTTGGAAGATCGACTTTAGAAGGACCTTTTTCTTTATCGGCCTTTGTCACAGCACACTTCCAGGGTGGCTTCACTTGGTCTGCTCCTGCGCTCTTGTCCTCAGCTTTGCCACTTCTGTGTCGAGCCGGAGATGAATTTGGTTGCCTAAGACCCAACACACGAGCTCTCTTTCTTTGACATCGGACAGAGTCGACATGGAAGTAAGAGCAAGGGGAACACTTGGAGTTGGGGGCTTAGTAGAAACTTTAGGTTGGCTAATCTTTGCTTGCTCAGTTTTCGTACGGGTTTCGGATTCCATCCTTTCACGAACCGTTGATCGTTTTCCCATAGTATTCCTTGTACCACTAGAAGAAGACGAAGAAGTCAAGCTTAAAGAATAATAACCGAAATGTCGGGCCCGAACTTTCTCTACTCTCTGAAAAGTAAAGTCTCATTGCCAATCACACTCGCCGGATGCAAGAGCCTCGCAGAGTGTAATTATGTCTGGACGACACGTCGGGATCGGATTAAGAACTGCAAAAACCAAAACAAAGGATCACAATATATTCAACAAAGCAAAAACATTTATAAAGTTACAGATTGGCTACCAATTTCTCTCCATCTGGTCATAATCTTCTTGGTCTAATTGGCTCCAACCGAAGCTTCAGAGATCGGCACAAAGAAGAAATAGTCTTCCCAATATCTATCTTTACTTGGAAACCTCCAATAATCCTACGATGGATCTTGTTCGATATGGAGTAGAGAAACTTATCCTTAGAACGAGATTTTCGAATAGCCAGCAAGTTCAACAGGTGATTCACGGTGACCTCTTCGCCCCACTCAAAACTACGAACCAAAACCAACCAAATGCAAAATACCCTGAGGAGCTATTTGCGTCAAAGCCAACCTATGCTTCCATAGATACTTAAGAATGATCCCTGGTATTAGAAGCCAGAGAAAGCACATATAGAAGCAACTTTCAAACACCCCTTTGGAGGCTCATCGGCTCGATCCAATGGTGATGGAAGTATAAACTCAATCACTTCGGAGATACTGAACCGATGCCTAAGACTCTCCAAAGATTCTGCAGTGGAAAGGATAGAACCTGGAGGATCGGGTACCTCACGCTTAGCTCCATTCTTGGAAGCTCGTTGCTTTGTAAAACAAGCTTGGAGTCCCGCGTCTCGCTTCATCTTAGCAAAATCGAAACTCTAATTATCCGGTTCGATTTTCACTTCGAAAAGATTCTCCGTTTCGTCGAAAGCTTCATCGATCAAAGAAGGAACAGTGAAATCAGTCGGGCTTGTCGTGTGATTTTCGACTTAGTTAGAGTCACAAGAATCTACAATCCTTCTCCCAAACCTAGAAGGATCGATTGTTAAATCCATACTATCTCTTAACTCTTCATATTCAGAAAACATGCTTATATGCTCGGCAAAACCACAAGGGCTTTGGCAAAAGCTCCTTCGGCGAAAACAGAAAAACACTTCGGCGGAAGAGTCTTCGGTAAAGACCACTTTGGCCAAGAAGTTTTTGGTGAGAACTTTTTCGGCAAAAATGCGAAGCTCCTTCGACAAAAACACGAAAACGCTTCGGCGGAAAAGTCTTCGGCAAAGACCACTTCGGCCAAGAAGTTTTCGGCGATAAATTTTTCGGCAAAAATACTAAGCTCCTTCGGCAAAAACATGAAAATGCTTCGGCGGAAGAGTCTTCGGCAAAGAAGGTTTCGGCAAGGACTTTTTCGGCAAAACGCGAAGCTCGTTTTCGGCGACAATTACTAAGCTGCGATTCGACAAAGAGTTCGGCAAAAATCCTTTGACAAAATCACTTCGGCAAAAACGAAACCACTTTGGCAAAGACACAAGCACTCCGGCAAACCGCAACTAAGAAATCCACATCGGCAAAGATACGAATCAAACCTAGAGACAAATCGAAATCGGAGACGGATCGAGGTTGGCGAGAGATGGGGCTCGACGGCCGGCGGTGAGAGACAAGAAAACCCTAAAAAAATAATAATTAAATAAAGGGAGAGAATGGAGGAAGGAAGTTACCTTCTTGAAGATTTTAGAGAAGTGAAGATTGAGAGAGAAATGAGAAGGAATGAAGATATATATAGACATTTAAAGCAAATGGGTGATGCCATCATGCCTTGGGTATCGGCCAAGACACAGTTGCATGGAGAAATTTTCACTGAGTATAAAATTATCGATCTGAAGACAAAGAACCTGGCTCTGCAATTTCGATCAAGTTTGGCAGAATGTCAAGCGCAACGGATTTGGCATCACGTTTGTTTGGCTCAATATCGATTGACATAAGACATTGATCCCAGCTTAGACTTCCTCTACCTCGGCACCATCATAACTGAAACTACCGAGCTGGAGGGATAACTGTTGGGGTCAGATTCCACCCAGCTGAGATCAATGAAAAATGATTAAGTATAGAAATGCGACGAAGCAGCTAAGGCCTAAGCCGAAAAAGTCGATAAAGCCTAAGCCGACGAAGCAGTTAAGGCCTAAGCCGACGAAGTCGATAAGGCCGAAGCCTCCGAAGGGAACAAGGCCAAAGCCGACAAAGGGAACAAGGCCAATCCTGATCCTGGCAAAGAAATGGGCCGAGCCCATTATACGACAGATCAGTATATGCAATGGGCCGAACAGAATACACAAACTTACGGGCCGAAGAAACAAGCCCATCTTCAGCCGATCTGAAGATAAAGGCTCGTGAAGCTGAGCCGACTTAGCTAAATGGAAATCCTGAAGGATTAGGAAGTTTTCCTTATCTCTTTGGAATTATCCCAGCCGACTCAAACTAGTATACGCAGAAGTTATGTTCTCGAACTCAAACATCCCTTGAAAAAGGGATCTGGAATTTACTTAGCAAAACCCTAGAATTTTTACTCTCGAACTCTTGTACGCAAAAACTTTTCAAAACAGCTTAATAAAACCATCTTTGGATCTTCGTTTTCGTGGTTTATACGCAGAAGTTTCAGATCCCTTAAAAGTTTCGTGACAAATATAATTGTGTTGATTTCGACTCCCACAATGGTCCACCGCCTGTGTTAGGTGTCCAGTTTATGTTGGATCAGTTACGAGATTTTGTAGCAGATCGGACTGTTGAATGTGGTGGTAATGGATATATCCGTGTAGATGGTGCTGGAGAGTACCACAACTGGCACAAACAGAGTATCTTTTGGGATTTGCCTTACTGGAAGGATCATCTTCTGAGGCATTATCTGGATGTTATGCACATTGAGAATAATTTTTTCGATAACATCATGAACACCATCCTCAATGTGCAAAAGAAGACGAATGACAATTTGAAGTCAAGGTTGGATCTTGGGGAGCACTATTCTCGAATGCAACTTCACGTTAATTCCCAAGGGAAAGCTCTGATCCCTGCTTTCGGTTGGACAGGCTTGTAAAATAAGAATTCTTGGAGTGGATATTGAACAGCGTAAAATTTCCGGATGGATAAGTGTCAAATTTGCGGCATTGTGTCGATAAAAGAGAAGGCAAATTCACAGGGATGAAGAGTCATGATTGTCATGTTGTTATGCAACGCCTCTTGCCATTCGCTTTTCGAGGGCTTTTATCCTGACAAGTACACATAGCCATCGTAGGTATATTCTCTATTTCTTTTGTATGTTTTGTCTTATTGTGTCCATGTTCTTTAATATTTTCGATTCATTTGATATCATAAATTTTATATTGCAGGGATTGCTTCGTTCTTTCAGGATTTAAGTACTAGAACACTTACAGAAGAAGGTATTCAGAATTTGAAAGAGAAGATACCCGGGATCCTTTGCAATTTAGAGAAAATATTTTCACCGTCCTTCTTTGATGTTATGGAGCATCTCCCAATTCAACTCCCTCGGGAAGCAGCACTTGGTGGGCCGGTTCAGTATCGATGGATGTATCCATTTGAGCGGTATATGTTCCATCTAAAGAAGAAGGTGAAGAATTTGAGCAGAGTCAAGGGTTCTATCGTTGCGTAAAACATCAATGAAGAAAGCACTAACTTTGCCGGATTTTACTTCCCACCTGAAAGGCAAGCAAAGAGTCACAAACCCACGAGAAATGATGATGGTGGCGTAGCCCCAACTTACTTTGCTAATGTCCCAAATGAATTCGCCCAAATTGGACGTCTTAGTGGAAGAAGCCATAAGAGAAGGCTTATACAGGAGGAACGAGCTCATCTACACTTGTATATCCTTACAAACTGTGAAGAAGTCTTGGAATACGAGAGGTATTTAACTTCAATCTTTGGATATATACATTAATTTTTTTAAGTATACAATTTTTTTTCTAATGGTTAATGATATCAGGATTTACAAAGCTATACAACGGCATAAATACCATGCGATAACAGAAGACCAAATTGAAGAGCTTAAGAAAAAATGAGTTTGCGGGATGGATTAGTTCTTATGTAAGTTAATGAATTCATTTTCATATCTTCCTTATCATGTGGTGTAGACATGTGCCTCACTCACGCAATGACAACAGGTTCAGGACATGATGTCTAGAGGACAGACATTTTCCACATTGTTCGAAGATTTGCTAAACCCCCTATATGTTGCACATTCGTACCGGACATATTTTACATGTGGATATAAGTTTAAGGTATTTCAAGAAGGAAGTACCAGATCAACAATTAATCCGGGTGTTTCATCGCAATCAAGTGACATGGTTTACTACGGCGTACTTCGTGAGATATTAGAAGTCCATTTCCCAGGCATATTAGACTTAAGGTTCATTGCATTTAATTGCGATTGGTATAACCCAGAGTATGACATGACGAATTTGGTGTTACATTGGTCCATTGTGGAAGGAATCTCGAGAAGTATGATCCATTTATCCTAGTATCACATGCAGATCAGGTTTGCTACATTCGCCTCCCTAGAGTGTCAACGTCTGTTCCACCCATGGATCACAGTCACACAAATTTATCCCAGAGGGACGCTTGTTGGGATACCTGAGCACAATCCTTTGCAACAAGGCGCAGAAGGTGGATTAGGTACTATTGATCTTTCTCTCAACGTGGAGCTGGTTGTCGATTTTACTATCGAACTAGAGGAGGAGGTGTTTCCCGATTCTGAAGAAGAGTTAGGAGAATTTGATGAAGTTTCTGATTCCGCAGCTTCAGACTACTCATCAGATTCAGATTATAGTTTACCATAAGTGAGTAAATTAAATATATAATCTTTCCAGATGTTTCGGTTTATTTAATTATATTCTGTAATTTTTTAGAAGTCTTTCAAGCTTTTGTAATGTTATTATGAAAATTGTAATTTTTTTTTTATGTAAAATATTCATGTTTTCGGAAATTTATATAAATCTTCCAAGCTTTTGTAATTCAGTAATGATATGACTTACTGATTTTTATAAATTCGTCGGAAATCTATAGAAATTTCCTACGGATTTCCAACGGATTGGGGTTTAGAAAAAATCCAAGTTGTCGGATATCTGTTGGATTTTCCAACGGATTTCCCACGGGTTTATGGAACCCGCGAAATAAATTTGTCGTTTTACGGTAATGAGGCTTGTATATAATTTTCCAAGTTTTTATACTCTAAACCCTTAAATCCAACGGATTTCCGACGGATTAAGGGTTTATAAATTTGTCATTTTACGGTAATGACGCTTGTAGAAAGTGTCTTCATAGTTTAAACGACATGCTTTTATGATTAAAAAGTCATTACAACACTGATCCCATGTTTAGATATAACTTCATACTATAAACGTTCCATCTCAATGTTTCGTATAAGTTCAATAGATGTTTACTACAACTATAATGTGTAATATCAACAATTTTTTTAAGTTTGTAAATCTGAGAATGAATTGATTGTATGACATCATGAACTATTTGGAAGCTAATATAACATATCATTAGCCAAATTTTATACCCTAAACCCTAAAATAACATTTATCCCGTTGAAAATCCATTGGAAAATTGGAAAAATCCGATGGATTACCAACGGGTTGGGTATATTTTTTTTAAGTTGACCAGCCAATAAGAGGACATGTGATGACACCATAATTTATAACTTTTTAGGCTTAGATTTTATCTCATTCATTCCACATTTTGCATCATAAATGCATCTTTAGGCACATATTATGCTAGTTTAGCATATTTTAGCATTTTAGAGTTTAGGATTAGGATTTTGGACATATTGCATTGTTTTCTCTCTTTTTAGGTGTTTTGGAGTCATTGGATTTATGTGGCTGCAATGGGGAGTTAGGAGATGCAAGGGAGTTGGAAGAATGGATCAAATGGACAAAAACATGCAGAAAAATTACGAATTGGCTCAAATATCATCTCTGTTGAAGGCCTTCTATTGACCGGATTAATCTGAAATTTTGTGGAAAGATAGGAAATTGAGTTAGTTTTCCAATGGAAGTGGTTTCAAGTCATTCGGAGTTGTGGTTCAAAAGTTATGGGTAATTTAGTGAGGACATGTCAGCCTCAGCGATCCAGCTGGGTCGATCAACGAGTCGATCAAAACATGGCCAGAAACTCCCTTCCTGCGTGCAATCTGATCGACCCATGGGTCGAAATCTGGGTCGATCAGATCGATATTTTTATGTTGACTTTTCTGGTTTGACCCGGATCCGACCCGGTTTGTCCCGGGTCGACCCGGTTCCGTTTTAGACCTCTATAAATACAATTTTTAGCTTGTAATAACCTAAGTTTTCTTCTCTCTAATTGGGTTTTGGGATCCAAATATTCTCTTACATTTTGGATCAAGATCTTCATCTTTTCATGCCAATTAGTGAATGATTTCTTCATCTCTATCTTTTATCTTTATGTTTATACATTTTGCTCCATATTTTATCATGTTTAGCATTTAGTATTTAGTTGGATCATGGGTAGTGCTAGATTAGGATGAATTGATGGTTATATGATGATGATTTAGGCTCATTATTGTTAGATCCTTCACTTAGGTTGAGCTTAATGCTAATTTTGACTTGATCACTCAAAATCTAGACTTTAGGCATTTCACGCCCGGAAGGTGTTTGTGAAAATGCTTGAACCAAACCTTTTGTGAGCTTTACATACCTAGCCGATGGGAATTAATGATTAGGGTGTTTAGTGAACTAATTGGAATTATTTCTTAATGCTTATTGATTATCTAATTGCAAACGGAAGTTTATGACAATTAGGTGATTAGTGAAGTGATTAGTGCCACGGAAGTGGATTAGTCATATTTTTGAATTCCATGTTCTAGGATGATGTTTAATGCAATCTTTTGAATCATTGTTTGGTTGTTAATCCATTCTTATGATAATTAAACTCATGGTCCAATGCTTTTATCTTGTTTATCTTCTTGTATTTCACTTTCTTGTATTTCTTTTATTTTAAATCAAACAAAACACCAAAAATATTTGCTATAGATTAGTTTGTTTCTCGCATCTCTAGTGTGCAAGCTTTAGTCCCTTGGGATCGACCCTTAAATACTACCTCGGTGTACCATGCACTTGTGGTTTTGTTTAAGGCTTTACAAATTTTAAACATTAAGCGCCTAGTTGGATCTTTGCTCTCTAGCAAAGGTAAAATTAGTGCGCATCAACATGCAAAGAATATTCGCACTCCGTTGAAAATCCGTCGGTTTACTCCTCAAAAACCCCAAAAAAATTACCGCCTCAATTTTCATTAATTTTCGTAACGCGGCAAACCCAAAACCCGCGAAATAAATTTTTAGAAACCTACGCCTATCCGACGGGTATTCCGTCGGTTTCTCCAAAATAATAACAGATCAGATCTCTTCTTCCTCTCACTTTGCCGAAATTCTCTCTCGCTTCTCTCTCGATTCTCTCCTTCTCTCCCGATTAAATCTCTCCTTCTTTGCCTAGTCAACATGTAAGTCTCTCCTTCTCTCTCATGTACGTAGATTAGATAGTTTTTAGTTATGTATTTGATAAATTTAGGGAGTTTTCATGGAATTAAGGGGTTAGTTTGATAGATTTAGAGATATGTGACTGAAATTTATTGATTTATATGAGTTTAAACGGATTAGATTCGTTATTGGTTGGGATTTATATGAATTTTAGAGTTTTTGGTTGTTGATTATTTAGGATTTTGATTTCTATGAGTTTCTTAGATCAATCACTTTTTTGTGGATGGATTGTCAAACGTTTTATGGATTTAAAAACGTTTGTGAATGGAGTAATATGAGTTATAGAGTTTTAGTTTGATTATTTGTAGATTTTTATTTAATTTATATGGAATTTTTGGTTAGAAAAACTTTTTTACGGATGTAATTTCATAAAAACATTTTATAAAAACTAGTTTATCAAACTTTTTATATAAAACGTAGTTTTATATACAGTTTTATAATTCGTTTATTTAAAAAAAAACTTTACAAACTGTTTTTAACAAAATATTAACCCATTAAATAATTTTTTGTTTTTAAATGTTATCAAATTTTAATTTTTTTAATGGATTTATATGACTTTTATAATCTGTTTTTGATGAATTTGATATTACTAATGTCTATATTTTTTTTGTAGGTCTCATTCTACTAGATCCATCAGAAGCGGTTCTTGATCCGAAGGGCCGGAGTCACAGACGTCCGCTAATCGACGTCCGTTGTCACTCGAGGAAATTGTCCTACTACCCGGACGTGAGCATTACATTTTGCTGCATCCTACCTGGATAGATGGAGGGCACATTTGGTAAGTATAACAAATTCAAATTTTATTACTTTGTTTACCAAATATCGTAATTTGATATTTTTCATTTTTTATGTTTTCAGGTTTAGATGTGACTCGGACGGGAAAATCAGTAAGGCAATTCTTTATATTTTCAAGACGCAGCTCGACCACCCGTACGAGAAGGCTTCTAAGATCTCCGAGACCGAGATGGAAAAATGGTTGCGTACTTTCTCGGTAAGTTATATTATTTCAAGCATTTGTATTTGTATGTGTTTTTCATATTATTTAATATTAATAATTCTTTTTTCGTTATATATATTTTCAGCAATAGTTCACGTGGGATCCAGCGTTGATCTCCCAGGTTCGAAAGGGTTTCATAGAGCAGGTTCGCAAGTCATACAAGAACCATAAGTTTGAGTGGAAGCAGAAGTGGCAAAGGAACCCGGCAGACAAGCCAACAGACCTGCCACTGGACATTTGGGAGGGCCTCATACGTTACTGGATGAAACCCGAGACAAAGGTGCTATCAGAGACAAACTCAAGGAACCGGAAGAGCAACCGAGGTGGGAAGAGAATCGCTACTCAGAACGGTGGGCCGAAGACGATCAAAACCCGAAAGCGAGCTAAGGTAATGTTTATTGTTTCATATAAGTGTTATTTTTAACTTATCACTTAATACTACTAACATATGTTTTTGTCTTTTGCAGACAATCGCTAATGATGGTGTGCCACCGCATTATGGGGTCTTGCTGAGAGATACGCACACGAATCAAAAGACCATGGTTGTTCAAGATAAGTCGGCTAAAGAGACCCTCGACGCGATTGAGAAAGATCGCCAGACCCAGCT
Organism: Pseudoturritis turrita; assembly: GCA_900406555.1. Classification (NCBI taxonomy): domain Eukaryota; kingdom Viridiplantae; phylum Streptophyta; class Magnoliopsida; order Brassicales; family Brassicaceae; genus Pseudoturritis; species Pseudoturritis turrita. The sequence goes on along the minus strand of OVBL01000654.1, from coordinate 329,186 downwards.
GACTCAGCTCTCTCATGCTGAGTCAAACGCGGAACACTTACCCCGCGACGAGATGAACGGTATCGTAATGAGCGTAAGTTTTCAATTTATTTAGTTTTTTCTCCTAAATTCTAAGTTTTGCAATACTAATTCTTTTTTCTCTTTTGTAGCATTTTCCAATTAAAAAAAGACGTAAGTTTGGGGTTGGTTGACTTCCGGATCGAGACCAAGCGACGTCTTCTTCTATTAGTTACGGCTCTGTGCATCTTGTGGATGAAATCGATAGGTTGACCGCGCGACTCAATGAGGAGCGGGCAGAGAGCGAGAAAGGAAGGATAAGGAAAATGAAGAAACCCGAGCAAGTTTCGTGAGGATGAAGGCGTTTCTCGAGTCGGCCTTCCCAGGACAAAAGTTTTAGACATATGAGATTATTTTAAATGCGTTTTATGTTTTTATATGTTTAAAAATAAATTAGAAAAAATTTAATTTTAATGGTATTATTATAATTAAATTTCAATTACATTTTATTTTTAATTTTGATTTTTAAATTATATTTAAATTATTATATTTCAATATAATTAATATATATTTTTACGAAACCGTCGGTAAACCGTCGGATTTTGAGTCGTCGAATTTAGTAACCGACCGATAAGATTGTCGAATAACCGTCGGATTTTTCAACCAAAATAGTTGTCGGTTTTTCATCGGATTTTCCGACGGATACATAACCGTCAGATTTTCCCACCAAAATATCCGTCGGATTTTCCCACCAAAATATCCGTCGGTTTTCCGTCGGATTTTCCGACGGGTACAAAGCCTCGGTTTATCGTCGGATTTTCCGACGAAAAACCGACGGATCTTTTTTTCCTACACGGATCCTACGGTTTTCACGCATTGATTTTCCGTCGGAAATGGTTCTTTCCAATGGATATCCAACGGTTTTGCCCATCGATTTTACGTTGTTTTTTTGTAGTGCATGTAACTGTTCTCATAATTTTTAAAAGATCATAAATCCTAGAAAAAAAAAAATTGATGTGCTTTTTAGTCATTAATTTATCAAAATTTTCAATTTTTTTAGTGCTTTCAACGATAGAGGAGAACATTTAAAAATTCCATTTTTACTGTATCATTTTTCAGATTTAAGTTTGGAGTGTTCACGTGTAAGTTATAGATGAAAAAAAAATCTAAATGGTGCTCATATGGCATTACATATATAATAATATTAATTTAAAAGAACAAAAAAATTCAGAACAAGGAAATTTTTTGTAGCTTACATAATTAATTACTTATTTAGAGGACATTTAAACTAATAAATAAAATATATACATTCAAATATATATATATATATAGCTAATTGTTAAAGGTCCCAATTTAGAACTAGAAGAAACACAAATCTCTTCCATTTTTATCGAAGGACTAGCTTTTAATTTGTGACGTACAACAAACCGCAAATGGGTGCCGATAAGGTTGTTGTTGTTGTATATGGAGATATGCGCAACTCAATTTTTTTTTAAAATATAGAAAATAGATTTGATACCACGATTTATGGTATGTATCAAATCTTAAATAAAAGATGGAAGATAAAGCGTGCTTTTGATATCACGAATTGTGGTGCAAATCAAAATTGCAATGATAACAAACAAAGAGAGCTTATGATGATACTAAAAAAAAAAAAATGGTCCGGATCCAAAACAAAATGGAGGCTCAGATATCATTGATAGAGTTAAAAACGTTTCTACATATTAATATACATAAATGAAGCACAGAGAAATTGGAAACATATTTAAAATTTTTAATTAGTTAAGTTGATTACTATAATTCTGACATGGTGAGAAAGTTCACATAGTAATCAATGTAGTCAACCCTACATTTTTCAACATTCATTCACTTACCTTTTACTATTTTCTTGTTTTTATGTGAATAATTAGAAGAAACAAATGTACCAGTATATAAACACAAACATTAGAACACAGTCACTTGGAAAAAAACAATAAAGCAAAGAGAATAGCTTTTCTTTTATAATCTCTAATTTACAAAACATTAGTTTCTTTTGTTGTGATATTGAACATGACCAAGTTAACATGTTCTTATTTCCTCATGCTCATGCTTGTGTTATCAGGTAAATTCATCTTTTCCATTTCCAAACATCAAATGATATCTTTAGCAACCAAAAAAAAACATCAAATGATATTTAAATTTAAAATTTCCATGACATAAAATATATATCTAAGAGCGTCGGTCCGCTCACATACATATATAATTTCACATCATAACATGATGTTTTACTTTAGTAGTATTTAATAACATTTATTAAACCATCATTTTCTTAATATTTTATTACATTCATTAATGTCTTTTTTAATCTATAGGGGGCACGTGCACCCTCTCCTTCCAACCTTCATCCGCCCCAGCTCAGGGAGATCAATGTACCATAATCATTGATCCAAAAGTTCCATGTGACGTTGTTGATTGTCGTCTAAACTGCTATGCAGGGTACAATGGAGTTGGAAAATGTATTAAAGATACCAAAGTTGGTGGAGATCCTAGTTGTGTTTGTACTTATAATTGTTAGAGAGGCAAAGTTTAAATAATAATTTTTTATAATTAATAAATAATTTCCTTAATCTATATGAATAAAATTTTGAAAGTTCTTTAAACTTTCATATATATGGTTGAATAATTAATTCTGGAAACATTCAGAAGACTTCAATCTTTATAGTGGTTTAAAAAAAAACAAAGGCGAGATTTAGGATAAAAATAATTAAATGAAGTTCAATATACTTGGTTATATACTAATCTACACAATGTTTAAAGAGAAATTACCATAAAAAAACCTCCAACAAAATTTATTTTTCCAACTAAAATTTTGAACTTTTCTGATTTCCTTTATAAACTTTGAACTAAATTATTTTTGGTTAAACAAATCTCCAAATGACCTAAATTGTGCCCGACGTAGGGTTGACTACAGTCAACGCCGACTATGTTTAAATTGTTAAACATCTGTTAATGACATGTTAACATCATTTAATTAAACTAATTGTGCACATGTTAAACGTCGAAATCGAAGAGCCCAAAAATCAATTCGACTTACATGTCTCAGATCTATAACGAAATTGAAGAGCCCAAAAATCAATTTGGCCAGTTTTCTCTTTTTCCCTTTTTCCTCTACCCAGAAATTGAAGAAGAACCCTAGGATTTTAGAAATCAAAACCCAAGTATCCAATCTTTGTTGGCTTAATTATTATGTTAATTAACACGTGCACAATTAATTTAATTAAACGGTATTAACATGTCATTAACAGACTTTTAACAGTTTAAACGGAGTCGGTGTTGATCGGTAATTAACCCTAGACTGGACACAATTTAGGTCACTTGAAAGTTTGTTTAAGCAAAATAATTTAGTTAAAGGTTTATAATGAAAAGCAGAAAAGTTTAAATTTTTAGTTGAAAAAATGAATTTTGTTGGAGATTTTTAATGGTAATTTTTCATCTTTAAATTTACATTTTTTTTCCTTTTATGTACCTAGTATATGTGAGTATTGTATGTAAAACTAATGGCATAAGGTTTTTTTGTAGAGTACAAATAATATGTAAAACTAAAGCACTATTCGAAAGATTATTATTAGGAGAAAATACAATAAATGAAAAATGTGTTTTCTTTTGTTTTTCTTCTACTCCTCGAAACCATTTTCCTATCTCCTTTTCTCTCTTTGTTTGTTTGTTCTAAAAAAAAAGATAATCGAGAATCGGCCGCTTCAATGCCACATTTCTCCATTTCGCTTTAATTAAGACGACTAAAAACGTATTTTGTAAGTCGCGGTCACGAACAGAATCCTTGCAAGCCATTGGGATTTGATCCGGTGATGTCTCATCTCCTGTAAAACTTTAATTGATCTCCCTAATTTATGAATACTCTTTATCTTGCTAATTAAACATGAATTAAAATAATAATAATTTAACTAATTGTTAGGAAGAAGAGGTACCTTGTAATTCACATCTATTGTAGGAAATGAGAACGTATTATCCGTGCAATCCCCTTCTCCACTTTCCTCGTCTATGTTTATTTCCCTTCACCAACATATTTGGCCTTCAAATCAAAATCAGCAAATTGAAAGGAATCGCTACAGATTTCAAAAAAGAAGAAGTATTATAATGATTTTCATTCGAAATATAAATGAGAGGTAAATGATTTTCTTGTTGGAAAGAATTTAAGGTGATGGAGAAAATGTTTGAAAAATTTGGGAGAGAATAGAAATTTTAAAAAGTAGAAACTTTTTATTACTTAGAATTTTTCTTGGAACAACTTATTAATCTACAAATGAAGGGAGAGTGAAGTATTTATAGCCTCCAAAATACAAAAATATCTCAAATATTTTAATCTAAAATCTAGATTATTCTAGAAAAATTAATATATTATAATATTCTAATTATCTAGATATTTCTATTGAAATATCTAGATTTTTATTTTAAGGAGGTGGAAGATGATTCTAGAAATTTTCTAGAATGTGGATCAAGTTTTGGGTTTGGACCAACAAATGATTATTAATTATTTAGCCCAATAATTATATTTGATCCAAAATCAAGTTTATTTTTCAATATCCCCTCGTAAACTTGATTTTGCTACTCCAAGCAAACTCCTCATCTTGATAAAGTCTTCGCGCTTAAGTGGCTTGATGAAATATCAGCTACTTGATCATTCGTCTTCACATATTCCAATTGTACTTCCTTCTTGGTGACACACTCTCTGATGTAATGATAGCGCGTGTCAATGTGCTTACTTCGATCATGGAAGACTGTGTTCTTCGCCAAAGCAATTGCTGACTTGTTGTCCATAAAGATCTTCGTCGGCTCCTCTTGTGCCAAACTCAACTCCTTTAACAGGTTCCGTAACCAAATAGCATGGCAAACACATGAAGTGGCAGCTACGTACTCCGCTTCACAAGTAGAAAGAGTTACAATCGGTTGCTTCTTCGACATCCATGTGAAAGCCGTATCTCCAATGCAGAACACAAATCCACTTGTGCTTTTTCGGTCATCTACGTCGCCACTCCAGTCGCTATCGCTATATCCAACAAGCTTGTAATCGTTAGAAACAAAGTAATACAAGCCAAAGTCTAAGGTACCTTTGATATAGCGAAGGATCCTCTTAGCCGCCTTGAAATGAGTTGTTGTTGGATGCTCCATGTAGCGACTAACAACTCTGATCGCATATAAGATGGCAGGCCTTGTGCATGTTAAGTAGCGTAAACTTCCAACCAAACTCTTAAACAGTGTTGGATCCACACTCTCTCCTTCTTCGTACTTTGACAACTTGGCTCCACATTCCATTGGTGTGCTAACTGGGTTTGAGTCATCCATCTTGCATTTCTTAAGTAGCTCCTTAGCATAGCCTTCTTGAGTAATAAAGGTCTTCTTGTTTAACTTCGATCCCAAGGTAGTAAGACATTAATCCAATGTCGGTCATCTCGAACTCCTCCGTCATTTCCATCTTAAATTCCTCGAACATGTTTGGATTGCTACCGGTTAATATCAAGTCATCTACATATAAGCATGCAATCAGTATATCTCTGTTTTGAGTTTTGATATAAAGTGCATGCTCATATGGACACTTGATGAAAATCTTTTCCTTGAAGTACTTATCAATTCGATTATTCCAAGCTCTTGGGGCCTGTTTTAAGCCATAAAGCGCCTTCTTTAACCTTAGGACCTTGTCTTCTTCTCCCTTGACTATGTAGCCTTGTGGTTGCTCAATGTAAACTTCTTCTTCAAGATCTCCATTTAAGAAGGCTGATTTGGCATCCATTTGATGTATCCTCCAATTTTTTTGAGCCGCCAATGAAATGATTAGTCGAACAGTTTCTAAACGAGCAACAGGAGCAAATACCTCGTCATAGTTAATTCCAGCCCTCTGACTATAGCCTTTTGCCACCAATCTTGCCTTGTACCTTTCAACTTCTCCTCTAGAATTTTTTTTTGCTTTGTACACCCACTTCACACCGATCGCCTTGTGCCCATTTGGAAGTGATGCTAACTCCCAAGTTTCATTATTTTGTATGCCTTGATCTTTTCATCCATTGCATTTCTTCATGTCTTATTCTCCAAAGCTTCTTGGAAATTCATGGGTTCGCAATCCGCAAACAGACAAAATAAAGTATCATTGTCTTGATTTTCGGATATCTCATAAAGCTCTTGAATGGTTCTAAAATGTGGAGTCCTTTCGCTTGAACTTTCATCTCCTTGAGAACTCGTTGTTGGTGAAGTTGGTGGGGTAATATGCTCCTCTCTTGGTTGCTCCAAGTCATCTTCTTCAAAATGTGGAAAGAAGTTATAGTCTTTATCATTTAATCTCCAATCCCATTCTTCTTCATCATCAAAGATGACATTTCGACCTATGATTGTCTTCTTCGTATCAGGATTGTAGAGCTTCTAGCCTTTGGAGTTGGCGTCATAACCAATGAAGATGTACTTCTCGCTTTTGTCATCTAGTTTGCTCTGCTTCTCGTCTCGTACATGAGCATGAGCAATGCTTCCAAAGACTTAAATGAGAAACACCGGGCTTCCTTCCGCTCCAAGTTTCTTGTGGTATTTTTCCCGAAATGCTTCTTGTTGGAGATCGTTTTGATAGATAAACCGCACACGCAACTGCTTCTGTCCAAAACTCCTTTGGTAGTTTCTTACTTTTGAGCATGCTTCTCGCCATTTCAAGGATTGTAATGTTCTTCCTTTCCGCTACTCCGTTTTGTTGAGGAGATCTAGGCACCGTCAATTGTCTTCGTATGACATTATCTTCACAATACTTCTAAAATTCTTTGGACGTGAACTATCCTCCACGGTCAGATCTCATGGCTTTGATCCACTTTCCTTCTCGACAAGGGCTTTGAACCTTTTGAAGTTTTCAAACACTTCTGATTTTTCCTTCAAAAAGTAAACCCATGTCTTTCTTGAAAAATCATCAATAAAGAGAAGGAAGTAGTTACTTTTACTGAGTGATCTTGGTTTGATCAGACCACACACATTCGTGTGTATGAGTTCCAGCGGCTTCCGAGCTCTTGTGCTTGACTCCTTTGGAAAACTCATTTTGAATTTTTTTTTCCAAGAAAACACCCTTCACACAGTTGATTTGGATGGTTGATGCAAGGTAATCCTCTCACCATCTCTTTCTTGGAAAGTAGCTCCAATCATCCAAAATTGAGATGCCCGAATTGAAGATGCCAAAGCCATGACTCTTCTCAATGTCACTTTGAATGTTAAGAACAAACATTCGGTTTCTTGACATCGACACATTGGTAATAAGATTGCTTACTTGGTCTCATATAGAAAGGTGATTATCTTTTAATCGAATATTGTAATCTTTCTCTAAGAGTTGTTCGAAGCTCAAGATGTTGGTCTTCATGCTTGGGATATAATAAACATTTGAAATAAATTGATGATCTCCATTCTTCAACCGGATGAGAATATATCCTTTACCTTTTACCTCTATCTTCGATTCATCTCCTAAAGCCACGTTTCCTTTTACCGATACATCAAGCTCCACGAACATGCTTTTTCGACCGCACATGTGATTGCTTGCACCGGTATCGAGGTACCACTTGTTAACCTCATCTCGGTCATCCTTCTTATAAGCCATCAATAAGATATCATCTTCTTGGTTTCTTTATTCAACGTAGTTAGACTTTTCTTCAACTTGATTATTGCTTGGAGCTTTACATTCGGAAGCATAATGTCCATACTTTCCACAATTGTAACATTTAATGTTTGATTTATCGTACCTTGATTTTGAACTTCCTCTCCCACGACCTCTTGATGAGCTTTCTCCTCTTTGGTTGGTGTGGTCTTCATAGGGCCTCCAACCTCGTCCATTTCCATATCCACGACCTCGTCCTCGGATTTGACCACTACCACACCTTTGATTGCTTCAACTGCTATCATCTTTAGTTTGGTCAATCCGCATCTTGAGTACTTGTTCGGCGATATCTTCCTTCTTCTTCTTATTTTCTTCATACGTTTGTAGCGATCCAAGAAATTTTTCTATCGTCATAGCCTCTAAATCTTTTGTCTCTTCTATGACAGTGACAATATGCTCAAATTTTGGATCAAACGATCTAAGAATCTTCTCCATGATTCTCACCTCATCTAACTTCTCACCGTTTTTTTTAGGTTATTAGTAACCGTCAAGACTCTTGAGAAGTAATCGGATACGAGTTCACCTTCTTTCATTTGCAACGCTTCAAATTCTCCTCTTAGAGTTTGAAGACGTACCTTCTTAACTTGCTCTGCTCCCTTGTAAGAGGTTCGAAGCTTCTCCCACGCTTCTTTGGCCGACTTTGCTCCTGCGACCTTCTCGAACGTGTCTTCATCTAATCCTTAATAGATTAGGCAGCGAGCTTTCTTGTCTCTCTTCCTTGAGTCTCTCAAAATTTTCCTTTTGAGTTTGGGATAAACTACCTGTGTTCTCCGGTTCAACGTAACCTTTCACGACTATCTCCCACACGTCTTGTGCTCCTAGAATTGCCGTCATCCTTAGACTCCAATTGTCGTAATTTCTCTTTGTGAGCATCGGGACTTGGAAGGAAATGCCGTTACTCACCATATTTAGGATCTTGAAGCTCGATACCACTTTGTTGGAAAGAAAAATTTAAGGCGATGGAGAAAGTGTTTGAGAAATTTGGGAGAGAATATAAATTTTAGGAAGTAGAAGCTTTTTATTAGTTAGAATTTCTCTTGGAACAACTTGATTACAAATGAAGGGGGAATGAGGTATTTATAGCCTCCAAAGTACAAAAAATCTCAAATGTTTTAATCTAAAATCTAGATTATTCTAGCAAAATTAATATATTATAATATTCTAATTATCTAGATATTTCTATGAAAATATCTAGATTTTTATTTTAAGGAAGTGGAAGATGATTCTAGAAATCTTCTAGAATGTGGATCAAGTTTTGGGTTTGGACCAACAAATAATTATTAGTTAATTAATCCAATAATTATATTTGATCCAAAATCAAGTTTATTTTTCAACATTTCTAACTACACAGAAAGTTAATTTACTTACTCGATTTCTGAATCTCCAAGGAAAAGAGATCGGATTGTACAAAAGAAAAGATATCTTCGGGATTTTAAGGATCAAAAATTTCTGAGTGATAAAGATGAATTTCAGTTGATTTAAATATGTAGAGAAGATGAAGCAGTTTCAACGATCTTGAGATCGTGAAAACATGGAGTGTTAACTTAGAAAGTTTAGGGATTTTTACAATGATTTTGTTTTTAAAAATAGGAGGAAGTTTTGTTTTACCCACGATCAGAGGAAGTTATTTTATTTTTATTTACCATTTATTTTATTTTATTTCTCTAAATTTTGAAAGATAAAATACGTGGCAAAATATGATTGGCCAGGTGACTTGTGCTTTAGTATATAAAGATGATAGAAATTTAATATTTTTCCTCATTGTTGTCCTCTCTAGTGGTCTAGCATCAATTGTCTATTTTACAAAATTAACTATACTTTTCATACTTTCCATGATTAGCTACGAATTACTTGTGGCTAAATATACTTTCCATGATTAGCTACGACTTAGTTGTGTGGCTAATCAACCTTTTCGGATTAAAATATCTATTCGTAGATGGTACGTCGGCAAAGATCATGAGTCACGAATAGTTACAAGCAATTGTGTGGCTAGTTGATACAAATAGCTACAAATATTTGTTGTGTCTCGAGTTTCCACAATAATATTGTCGCTATTTCGTGGCTAAATGTCCACAAAACGTTTTCGTCGCTAATCGTGGCAACTAGGCTACGAATTGGCACAAAACAAGATCGTAGCTATATAGCCACAACATAGCCACGTTTTTGCTACGAAATTTAGATATTTTTGGATGTGTTTAATTTGTGGCTATTTATCTGTAGCTACGGATATGTTGTAGCTAAGTTGTGGCTATATACAGTTTTTCTTGTAGTGATATTGGTTGTGACCGGTGTTTAATCGAGTAACTAGTAGAAATTTATAAAGAAACAAATAAAAGAATGGAAAAAATAAAAGTTTTATCGAGAGGAAAAATAAAATAGAGTAGCAATTGGCATCAATAATCAATAAAAAATTAATAATTCACCATATAACTATATTGAAAGAATGGTTATGATATTGTGTATGTAATGTGTAATATTACGCCCCCTATGCTCAGTAATTCTGAACCACGTATTTTCTCTTTTTCTTTTCTTCTTTCATTTTGATTTTTTATACCCCATCTTATTTTATTTGTTTTGGATCTTTTCATGTATATATTAATTTGATTTTGTTGGCATAATGAAAAACCTAGATTTTTTCCGCGTATATCATGGTTTAAATTTTGTAAAACGAATATAAATTAATCGAAAAATGATATATTGATGTAAATAATTATACGTCATTGTATTATATATAGAACACCATAAATAGAATAGAATGCTATGGTTGTTCAATTTATCAAATATATATTTTTGAACTTAAAAAAATATTATAAACTTAAACCTTGATTCTAAATTTTGAATTCTAACACCCAAAACTTAAACACGAAATCCTTAAAACTAAACTTCAAATCCGAAATTATAAACAGTAACCCAAAAAATTAGGTTACACTCCCTAAAAATTAGAATGCATACTAATATGTTTTGTTAATTTTTTTACTATTTATTTAATACTAATGACATATATAGACATATATTTAATAGAATGCATTATGCATATATTGTTTTGATATGAAAAGGTATTATTGATTGACAAAGAATGCATGGAGTAAAAATATGGTTTTAATTTGATGGAATAAGTAGATGAATTGTATTGCGAGATGAAATACGTGGAGTTGAAATCCAGTTTGAAACAAAGTTACTAATCAACATACAAAATAAGTTTGCGAGTAACCAATCAAAATCTAAATATTTACATCAACAAGATTTAACATATATTTCTTACATTTTCATAAATTTTATCTTTATTAAATTTAATCGATTACCGACAACGGGTGTTTTACTTTACTTTTTATCATTTATAAATAATTTATGATTAAAATCCCGCGTATTACGCGGATCCTAAAACATTTTTACATGTGTAAAAAATCTTTTTTAATTAGATTTTGAAACCCGTTAAAAGAGTTTAAATATTTTTAAAAACATAAGATACAATTTATTAAATTATGAATCATGTTACAAAAACGAATTAAAAATTTAAGACCATTAATCATTTTTATGTGTAATGTGCATTATATTGTGAGTCTTTTCTTGGAAAATTCTCAAAAATACCATAAAATTAAGTATTTGTTCCAAATAAACCATCACTAGTTTTTTTTCCAAAAATACCACTAAAAGTTTTATTTTTTCAAAAATACCACAAACTTTAAACTAAACTTTAAACCTTCAAAACTAAACTCTAAATCCTAAAAATTAAATTCTAAACCATAAAAACTAAACCATAAACCCAAAATACTAAATTCAAACCCAAAACTTTAAATTTAAACCCTTAAAAATTATTTTTAGCGTTTGTGGTATTTTTGGAAAAACAAAACCTTTAGTAGTATTTTTGGAAAAAAAAAATAATGATGGTATATTTGGAACAAAAAAATATTTTGTGGTATTTTAAAGAATTCCTCTTTTTTTAGGTTTACCATTATGTGAACGCGGTAAATTAAGTTGACCAAATTGATGTTTGAGAAGAAATTTATATTCAAAATTTCTTATATTGTGAAAATTATAGAAAATAAAAAAACTAAGTGATAAAATACTTATGACTTGTTTTTAGATTTAGAAGTTTTAAATGTTGTACTTCTTAATTTTTGGAATAAATTGATGATTGTATATATTTAAGAGTTCATAGAACTTGTCATGATATTTTGTTTTCATCTGAATTTGATTGAAATGATCAAAACCAACATAAGAAGTAGAAAAAACAGAGTAAAGTCTCAACAAAAAAATAGCAAAACCAAGGAAAATAGGAACTTTTTACACATAGGAAATCAACTTTTCTGAGGCAAATAGAGTCTTCAACCACGAAAACAACTCAATTGCAATATAAGATTGTCGATGATCTTTAACTGTCACAGTATTGATAACTTCAAATATAATATTTTTTTTTTCTTATTTCTTAGTTTTGTGGTATGTTAGATTGGTAGAAAAACTCCGATTTAGTTGATGTTGTCTCATTTTTTTATAATTATATATTTTTGTATCATTATCTTTTTATTGCTTCAATGATCATACAGAAGACGGTACACGTTGAATAAAGACTGTACAATATTACCAATCAAAATCATTATCTTTTATTTATTTATTTTATGTTTAGGATAAATGAATATATATAGTTTTTTTCCTTTTCCCGTATTTGACTATTTATATTTGTTATTTCTTAGTTTTTTTTGGTTATCGACTTAGAGAACTTATTTCTTTTTAGTAACTTAAATGCATTTGAAGAAAGTTAAGACACAAATATAATAACCATTCATTCTAAAAAATGTTACATTAAGCCTGAATTTCTCTACTTATAGCAAAAAAACATACACATATTCAACGTCATTTTGTGGGTACTAATCAAAATCTATTTATTTATACTAATAAATTTTAATCTATTTTAATTTTATACTGGATGAACTAAATTTTTGGAATGATTACACAATTTTGCGGGTACTAATCAAAATCTAATTATTTATGTAATAACTTTTAATCTATTTTTACATTATGCGCTTAACGTGAGCGCGACACGTAGACAAAATTGTAACTCACCATATCGTGACATGTATTAATTTGAGATTGTGACACGTGCCAATATACTAATGTATAAAATTAATTTTAATTTAGATAATGTTTCCTTCTTACCTAAAAAAATAATTAATCGTTGTTACACCAAAAAAAAAAAAATATTAATTTGTGAAAGAAATCAATCAACCATTGAAAAGAAGGAAAATAAATTATCATGAAATTTTTAAAAAAACATACATCATTGATAAAAAAAAATAATAAGTATCGTGACAAAAATAAAATAATAATAAGTGTCATGAAATTTAAAAAAAAAACACAAGGCAATTGAAAAAAAAAAAATAAGTGTCACATGTAAATATATATACTCCAAAATTAGATTTTTTTGGTACTCAAGCTACTCCACTATTATTTTTCTTTTTCTTTTTTTTTTCAACTGAAAATGTTTTCAATTTTTTTTTTTTTTTTGTTAACAAGGTTCACTGAATTATTTTCTCAATTTTTTTTGCGGGAAACTGAAATCGAATTCTGATAAAGAAAACCATATTGGAGTTTTAAAAAAAAACTCAAAATAATGAACATTGTTTTTTCTATTTTTTTTTTCCTGACGTATCCACTATGTCCTAACTCCAAATAAATAAATAAATTAAGCTACTAATAATAGTATAATGATGCGACGTTTTCGAATAATTTTTTTTTTAAAATAGCAAAAAAGGAGAAACTACAACATATTTGGTTGAATTTGTGGAAAAAAATCTTTAGTTTTTTTTTCCATAAGGTATTATATAAATCAAACTTCGAAAATACATAATATCGGCGGATGATAAGATATTCCCAAAAATAAAATCGGCGGAATAAACGAATTTTCCATAAACATAACTCTATTATAGGGAACCTAAAATCTAATCCAAAAGAGAAAGAGGACGATGAAAAGAGAAAAAGAACCATAGCCAATAACACAGAGCCGCTGAACCGAAAACCTTTCCACGACTTTTTTCAAAGAACCTGAAGACGCCAAAACTGTGCGAACAACCATAATTTTCGAGCATAACCGAAGATGAAGTCAACTCCAGTAGACTGGAAAATCTAGATATGAGACTAAAACAAGCTTAACTAGCAACAACATCAGCGGAAATGAACGCAAGTGGGTAATGGAACAGAACTAAGATACCGCACCAAACACATCCTCTCCAAAGAAATGAGGAACTCGAGAAGTCCTAGGCTCAAGGTAAAAATACATTGACCTCGGACTGGAAAAACGACAAAGAAGATCACCAACTCTTACATGCAGACACTCGCAAACCAGCCTCAGTCATCTACATACTAAAGATTGGCCACCTCCTCGCAAGAGAAGAACTGAATATCGACACCATTGCTTCATCTTGAAACCAACCTCCAAAACCTAAAAAGCCTCAAGAGGAGGCTAGAAGATGCCTCCACAGCGAAATACCATCCGAGTGAAAAACCTAGCCAACGAAACCTAGTCCACCTCTAAACACTGGTACCAGAGAGAAAACAAAAAAATGAAGAAGGGCCACGAATCAAATCCTATCCCCAAACTCAACAAATATCCATACTAGAGAGCGAAACAAACCGTCACATGTCGTACAGAAAAAAACAGGGGCACATGATCAATTCATCAAGACACCAACTGTCCTTCAAACAAGACAAAGACAAGGCCGCAAAGCCATGGATCAATCAAAACAGGACCACTCCGATATAACTGACCCGAGCCAAACCACCACACCCCTACACGCCTGGACTAGAAGCAGGGAACCGACTGAGGGAAAATCATGGCTAAATGAAATGACCCAGAATTATACGTCAAAGACCCAGAGGCCTAAACCCAGTCCCAAACAATGATCTGATTAGCCAAATCCCATTTATGAACTCCAAGGCAGCAAAAGAAACTGACCTGAAAATCTCTGCATGATAACCGTAACAAAACAGACCAACCGTTGAGAAACGTCGGAAATACTCAATCGAAAAAGATCACCTCGCCGACGAGAAGCCAGATTTACCGAGAAGCACATATCAGCAAAGGAAAAAGAAAGGCGGTTGCAGCCATTACCGCACCGTCGACCCTTAAGGGTATGACACCTCCTTTTCCAGCCAGCTAAATTCCAACAGACTCCAAACATCTCGTCCATCCCCTTTCAGCATCTCAAGAAATAAACCACGACCATTAAAGCAAAGAAAGGGAAATCTAATAGAAGAATTGATATAAGCTCGGATTCCACTATGCTTATAAAATACGATGATCAAGAGATTATAGCTTGATGGTTCGGATGGAAAGATGATATTTATGGCAATCTACTCGTTTATGGCTGAACAGAATGGGTCAATGGACAAGATACTTAGTTCAATGGACTCTTCCTCGCAAGAACTAAGGCTTCTCCCACGAAAAAGAGTGGTTGATTCCACAAACACTCAAACTCGCATGAATACAAGAGAAGTGATTCCGCACAACTCAATGTAAATAAGAACACAAAGACAGGACTTTGTAGAAGAAACAAAATATTTTTAATTGATCAAATTGGTGTGTATTACAATGAGAGGTGATGAGCGTTTATAGGCTCATAATACAACTAGCTAGTGGTCTAAAAATACCAAAAGAAGAAAACATATAAATCAAACATAAATGTAAGGATGGCTCAGATGGAATTGTGACGTTGGGTTTGACCTTGTGCATTCAAACAATGTGTGAAGGTGAAGTCGGCTCGTGGTCTTGATATGGTAAGGATTATGTACGTCCTCAATCAGCATTAAACCACTCTCAATTAAAATTGAATCCCGTAGCATTTGGAAGTTAATGACAAGGTGTGAACGCGACCAATTGCGAAAAGTTTCATATCCCTTATATCTTGAGATACCTTGAATGATTTTGAGTGTATTGACTCCTGTAGAAGCTTCCTGTTGATCTAAGGTTGCCAAAATTTTCTCTTCAACGAGCTAAATAAGGATAGTTACTTATTTGATCGGTTTAATGTCTCTCGGGTAGGCTGCTGGTTTGTGAGTTGTTCTTAGTCTTGGCGTGGTATGTGATGGTCTGGACTGCCTTGTGTCTTGACAAGTCTGGCTTGGTCCAGTTTCATGGGTCTTGGGCTTGAATAGGCCAGAATCCTCCTTGGACTGCCATTTGGTCACCCTCGCAAAAACTGACTAGGGTGAATAGTTTGTTGGAATAGGTCTTGTTGTGTTCCAGCATAGGTGCATCGTGGATCACCTTCTTCTCCTCCTCTTGAATGGGCTTGGATTCGATATCCTCATCAAGGATGCAACAAAGAAACAAGGGACCGACGTCGGCGCTAGGGAAGTCGCCGACCGCGGGTCAAAACCCAAAGAGAATGGCGGCGTATCAGAGAAAAGCTATAGAGAAAACCTTAAAATCTGCGTTTTTATCCTAAGTTATATCATATGAATATTATTAAATTCAGCTTAAAATACGCTGACAAACAAAATGAGAAAGAAAAAAAAGGCAAAAAGCAAATTTTTTAATGTTGTTTATAAAGGTATTTATTTCGAGTATCGAAACTGGTAATATAGGATACGGGTTGAGAACGTATATATCCAAATAAAAATATTATACAAAGTATATCCGATAAAATACGGGACAAAAATTTGGGATAATAGATCGGGTCTGGGAAGTTCAAGTACTTAAAATCACTACCCAAATTTTCACCGATTGGACCATGGTCAAATTCGAGATCGAGTATTTCATATAATTCATATAATTTCAAAATATTTTAGATGTTATTAAATATTTCTTAATAATTTAAATTATCTAAACGTATAATTCATATATTTCGTCTCATACTTAAGATGTTTTTTTAATTTGGAATAAACTAAACTGTCTCAACAAATAATTATTATCCGGTCCGGAAAGTTCAAGTACTTAAAATCACTGTCCAAACTTTCACTGTTTGGACCATGGTCAAATTCGAGATCGAGTATTTCATGTAATTCATGTAATTTCAAGATATTTTAGATTTTTTAAAATATTTTTTAATAATTTAAATTATCCAAACGTATAATTCAGATAATTCATCTCATACTTAATATATTTTTTAATTTGGAATAAACTAAACTATCTCAACAAATAATTTTCCAACTGATGTGGGTATGATACGAGAAATCGAGGACAAATGATTCGGATTGGATAAACATCCAAAATAGATAAACCTAATTTTTATGATATCTATGTTAATAAATTATTTATCTGAGTAAAAATTTTAACATTTTCAAACGACCTCAAAGAGAAATTATTCAATTTTACTAACCAAAACGTTAATATTAATTTTAAAATTATTTTTACATAATTTATTTTATTAATCTATTAATTAGTTAAATTGTCATGTTTCAAAAAAATTTAGATTTTATTTAATTGTTTAGTTACTATTCGATGTTATTCAAGCAGACAAAATTTTAGCTATTCTATTAGTTAAATAATCTGTCACATTTGGTAGAGTCCGTCGGATTCTTCTATTATTATTTAAACCATTGAGCTAATCTATCAGATTCTACCAAAAAAATATTATTAAATCCCGTTAAATTTTATGAATAGCAATATCAAAATCGGTATTATTTAGACCGATTGTAAATCTTGTTTTTTTCGTCAACCCGACCTACTGAACAAAGTTTCAACCTTTTACAACAAAGTGTAGTCAAACTACGGTAAAAAAAAATACTGGGGAGATGAAATATTAAACACTTGCATTTCCTCACTTCTCCGACCCATTGTAAACCTTTTATTTACCCAAAAAGAGTTTACAAAATCTAATACAGTCTGTGTTATTTTAGAAACGTCGACGTGTTCAAAATAATGCACATGGGTTTGAGTACGACGTCCTCAACGAAAATCACGTGTGTTAATAATAGAAGGATTTTGCAACCACTTTCAAAAACAAAAAATATTTAACCACTTTAAATTTGCACCCAATCTTCTTCTTCTTCCATCCTCACAACACAACTAACTCGGATAAAACCTATCCAATGGCGTTTCCTCGTAGCAGCTCGGTTTCCATCTTCATCCTCGCTTTATTCGCAGTCTTAACCAATCAGGCCTTTCTTCTCGCGTCTCATCCTTCATCGAGCTCCCGGGCACGGACGTCGAAGCTCACTCTTCCATTGTTTCCTACTGCGAGAGCTGGAGATTAGCCGTCGAGACCAGCAATGCCGGAAGCTGGAAGGTGGTTCCGTTAAAATGCGTTAGCTCCGTCGAAACCTATTATGACGTAGGCCAGTTCGACAAGGATTACAATGTAGTCGCTCGTTACGCCATCGCGTTCGCTAAAACGATCAAGCTTGGTGGAGACGGTAAGGACGCTTGGGTCTTCGACATCGATGAGACGCTTCTCTCCAACCTCGAGTACTACAAGGCTCATGGTTACGGGTAAATACTCTCTGACTCTCTCTATTACTAGCATTTTGGATTTTGTTTATCTATAATGTATTTTATTATTGCATTGTTTTTCCTAGCGTAACGATTGGTTTGGTTGATTTGTTTTCTGGTGGATTATTTAGGTCTGAGCCGTACAACTCGATTAAATTCAACGAGTGGGTGGTACAAGGTACAGCCCCAGGTTTTGGTGCTAGCTTGAGACTCTTCAAAGCTCTCAAGAAACTTGGTTTCAAAATCATTCTACTAACCGGCCGAGACGAGGGCCAGAGGAGTATTACCGAGAAAAATCTTCGGGACGCAGGTTATTCGGGTTGGGAACGACTCCTCTTGAGGTAATTAAGCTAAACCAAAATATTCTCTTATTTTTTGTTTAAAACTCAAGGATTTAGTTCGGTAAGTTTCCAATCCGTAAACTACTAGCTAAAACACACATATTATTGTCTTTAATACAGAACAGACAAAAAAAGATGAAGGGTTGTGAGCTATAAGTAATGTTAGGAAGACAAAAGTTTTTTTATATACAATACTTGACTGTAAAAAAATAAAGTGATTTATAAATCTCTATAGCTCAAAAACATTATTCACCAAAGTTACTAACTAATTTAGCCATCCAGACTAAACTTATGAACCGGTTTCCATGAGGGAAAAAAACTAAGGTTTTTTTTCTGGTTAATGTGATTGATGTAGGGGTGAAAAAGATCAAGGAAAAGCAGCTGTACAATACAAATCAGAGCAGCGAGCAAAAATGGTTAAATTAGGCTTCAAACTCCATGGAAATACTGGAGATCAGTGGAGTGATCTAGAAGGTTTTGCTGTGGCCGATCGATCCTTCAAAGTCCCAAATCCAATGTATTATATTCCTTGATCTGATCTTGACATGTTGCATTGCATGAAAATTTTAGAATTTATGTATGAATAAGAACTTACGAAAGTATTTCCGTAGTTCAAGCAAACCAATCTTAATGTAACACGTTCTGTTTTTGTTAGTACGATTTATGCTTCAATGCTTTATTTTTGTTTTTAATAGCGAAATGGGGACTGATTAAATAGCGACTAGAGAAACCAAATTATTCTAAACATAATTGTCAACGTAAATCTAGATACGGGACTATTGTTTTAATTATTTAATCGATACAAGACAATCTCTTGCGTACGAATGATTTGATAGCACACTCAAATCCATTAAACTATCCCATAATCGTTGGTTCAACTGATTGAACGTCTCTAACCTCTTTGAGTAATAAAAATAATAAAAGTTGAATAGTAGGGGATTAAGTTCAACCTTCAACGACAGGAATGAGATTTATTCATCCTGGCCCAAAATTATTATATTAAAATATCAAAAATATTTTAGCTAGAAATAAACATTATAATACAAATGGTTACAAAGTATTAAATAAATTTATAATTTTATAAAATTTTACAAATATTCTATAAAATGAAACAAAAATAATTTTTTTGGTCAACATGGTCGCTAGACCATTATTCAATTATTTGTAGAGAGGTGGAGTCCAAAAATATTTTTTCAAAAAAAAATTTATATATCTTATTTTTATTTTTATATTACTTTAAATGGTTCGGTGGACCATCTTGAATTGTTTTTTCAGAAATTCAATGTTGATTTATTATTAAAAATCCAATATTAATATAAATAGTCCAGTGGACCATACTAAATTTTTACTAATAGTATAATAATATTAAAATACAATGATTGAAGAAAAGTGATAGGAAACCACTTGGTTTTTCTTTAAAGAATTGGTGCATATAGCACTTTCCCACATTGGCATAAGTTTTATGTCATTGTTTTAGAAATGGGAACACGTTATAAAAATCTTTAACTTCCAAATTTTGGTTATTTAAAGCATGAATTTTGGCGTGGATCATTTAAATTTCTAATTTTTGTTGATTTATTTTAAAAATCCTGAACTTTTGTTGACTGAGCCAATTTAGGCAAGTCGTTAAGTCGTTTAACGGAACCAAAAAAACGGAGTTAATTATCCATTGATGAACACAGTTAAGTAGAATGACGTCGTTTGGATTTTTTTAGTAAAAAAACATATATTTTGCGAAACAGATGATCGATGTAACACCCCGATTTCTGGAAATATGTGGTGCATGCAGAGAGGCTTATAAGAATTAATTTGGCTACCTATATCACCAAAGTGCACTTATCTTTTCCGTCACACATCCTAAGAGAACTCCAGAGTTAAGCGTGCTTGAACTGGAGCAATTTAAGGATGGATGACCTACTGGAAAGTCATTTCCAGTCCCTTGTGAGTGAGAACAAAACACGGGAAAAGATCTCGTGGTGATTTGCAGGGTCAGTAAACAAGTCTTTCGAGCCTCCCGGACTAACGCACCGGCCGTCGGACGAGGGTGGGACCCACGAGCAGAGAAAAGGCGTGGAGGCCCACGAACGGTGGCAGTCGGGGTGTTACAAGTGGTATCAGAGCCAAACCCAGACGAGTATGAGACTCACACTATCATGGGTGACGATCTTGGTACGCAACGAGGACGTTGCGATCTGTTAGTGGGGGTGACTGTAACACCCCGATTTCTGGAAATATGTGGTACATGCGGAGAGGCTTATAAGAATTGATTTGGCTACCTATATCACCAAAGTGCACTTATCTTTTCTGTCACACATCCTAAGAGAACTCCAGAGTTAAGCGTGCTTGAACTGGAGCAATTTAAGGATGGGTGACCTACTGGGAAGTCATTTCCAGTACCGTATGAGTGAGAACAAAACACGGGAAAAGATCTCGTGGTGATTTGCAGGGTCAGTAAACAAGTCTTTCGAGCCTCCCGGACTAACGCATCGGCCGTCGAACGAGGGTAGAACCCACGAGCCGAGAAAAGGCGTGGAGGCCCACGAACGGTGGCGGTCGGGGAGTTACAATCGAACACATGACCTCTGATTCAGCAATGAGCTTTATACCATTGAGTTACTGTGACTTTCTTTAAATTTATGAAAACTATTTGTATATAACATTAATAGCTATACTAACATAAATCCTAATTCTCTAAAAATCCCCAATTCGATTTCACTCCTCCTTCTTCTGGGTTCGATTTCTTCTTAGAAGTTTTTTTCTCTCGATTTCGTCTTTCTTTGCTCCATTACCCCCCCCCCCCATTCGATTTCTCTCTCTCTCTCTCTCTCTGGGATTCTCTACTCACGATTTCGTCTTCTGTTTGTCTCTACAAATCACGAATTCACGAAGAACCATAATTTTCCCAAACCCCCCCCCATTCGATTTCTCTCTCTCTCGATTTCTTCCTCTCGGTCGATTTCAATTTTCTAGCGGTTTCTATATGTCTTTTTTATCCGTCATCTCCTCCATTTATTCTTCTTCTTATCCTAGACAAATGAGCTCCAGTTCTGTCAAATCAGGTGTTTGGGTCGAGCGTGGGATACCTTCTGAAGTGTAAGTGTGGATTAGATGTCACGATTTATACATCTAAGACGAAAGAGAATTCAGGAAGATATTTCTTCCGTTGTTTAACCAAATACGATGTAAGTTGTGGTTTAGCATCATATTTTTATCAAGTTGATTCAATTTTAATCAACAGAGAACTTACAATCATTATTTTCTTTGTGTGCATTAGGATCATCTGTTTAAATGGATGGAGGATGCCGTGTATCAGGAGGTTGTAGATGGTTCACCAAAATTAGGAGTCTTTGAAAGTGAGATTAACAATGCCAAATCCGTGGTTGAAGAGTTAAAAGCTACGATCCAAGAATTGAAAGAAGATGTGATGTGGAGCAAAAGGGAAATCTCGAATTGCAAATTGATGATCAAATCGTGTTTTGTGTGAATTTGTTTGATGGGCATTTTCATTGTTTACCTAATTTTGGTAAACTAAAAGAGAAGAAAATTGTTCTTGGTTACTAGTGTCTGTCGTATGTGTTTTTGTTTTGTGTCTTTGTGTCGTTTGTGTCTTTGTTTTGTTTAGTCTCTGCTGTAACGAACCTTTGAATGAGTTATCTTGTCAAAAACATGAACATGATCCGAGAATTAACAAAACAAGAACATTACCTTGTAAAAAACTACATCAAATCTGAGAGACTCAAAACACGACATGATCCGAGAATGAAATATGATCTTCTCATCATCCCATATATCATCTCCACTGTCTGCATCACTCTCACTTTCCTCATCTCTCGCAGCCTCTCCAAAGTCATCTTCTAAGTTTCCTTCTTCTTCGACACCTAAACCGTTCATGCTTTCCTCATCAGCTTCTTCATCATCCACCATCTCATCAACCCCATTACAATCATCGTCGCCAGCAACCGCGCAGTCATCTCCACTGTCTGCCTCACGTTCACGTTCTTCATCTCCAGTTTCTTCCCACTGTGGAATTTGAAGCTGTGGAGGAGCTTCAATTCGTATGACTTCTCCATCTCCGAACACAACCTCAGGTGCTTCTTGTCGACTCGTTGGAAGCTTTTTACGTCTTCCTTTCGTCATTTAACAAGACAAAATTGTGAGTAGAGAATCCCAGAGAGAGAGAAATCAAATTGGGGGGGGGGGGGGTAATGGAGGAAAGAAAGACGAAATCGAGAGAGAAGAACTTCTAAGAATAAATCGAACCCAGAGGAAGGAGGAGTGAAATCGAATTGGGAATTTTTAGAGAATTGGGGTTTATGTTCGTATAGCTATTAATGTTATATACAAATAGTTTTCATAAATTTAACGAAAATCACAGTAACTCAATTGTATAAAACTTGTTTCTGAATCAGAGGTCATGTGTTCGATCCTCTGATTCGTAAAATCTGTTTTCTTACAAAAAAAATTCAAACGACGTCGTTCTACTTAACTGTGTTTATCAACGGATAATTAACTCCCTTTTTTGGTTCCGTTAAACGACTTAACGACGTGCCTAAATTGATTCAGTCAACAAAAATTCATGATTTTTAAAATAAATCAATAAAAATTAGAGATTTAAATAGTTCATACCAAAGGTCATACTTTAACCGACCGAAATTTGGAGATCGATGATTTTTATGACATTTTTTTCTTTTAAAATTGGTGTTCATTTGACATTTAAGCGTAAAATCTTGATTTGTTTTCCACTATGGTGAAAAAGTATATGGTAGGTGTCTGTGACTCTCTCTCTCTCCTATCCATCAATTCTGACATCTTTTTCAAAAATATCTAAATTTTAAATTTTTATTATTTTTATTACTTTCTAATATCGTTTTTACCTAATGTCAATCCTTCCACCAATTGGATAAATATTGTGGATATCTCGTGAATTATCATAATTATACATATATTATTGTTCATCATACACAATCCATTATAATTATGCATACATTAACCCAACGCCTACAATATGTACTGTTTTGGCTTATGTACATAACTAACGTTACGTACATGTGTACTACGTCTACATAAAAACGTCCACTATAATCCGATGAAGCTAAAGACATCATTATATGTACAAGATACCATTAAAATTGTACATATAAAAGTGTATGACAGTGTTTTATATGTATGGTATATAACATATGCATATGTATACGTGTACATATATAATATTTTAATATATATGTACATATATATAACAATTTATGTATATACACATACACATATAACATAATATATGTATATATATAGAAATTTAATATACACATTTATATATAATATGTACAAATATTGATTCGTAGAAATAGAACATAGTTCTATAGACATTTATACCTATATATGTATAAATATAATATATTTTATTTTTAAATAATTTGTAAAATTAATAAAATATAAGAAAATGGATATCAAACAATAAATAAAAATAAATTATATCCAAAAATGATAATAAATATTTTTTTAATAAAATAACATATAAGATATTTGAAAGATCAGAAAAATGGGGAGTAGTAATAAAAAAAAAAATAGAAAAGCTATAAAAAAAAAAAAAAAAGCAAAACTTGGAGGAGAGAAAAAGTGTGTATAGAAGTATTATAGACAATACACATTTAGAAGTGTTATGGGCACTAACAAATCTGAAAAGTGCTATAAACCCATTACAAAATACTGATTAGTGCTAACTGGTCTAATTTATTCCTGCGAACCTTCGCGGAGATTAGCCACAGTTGAACAGCTTCTTCAACAAGAAAGAAGAGAGAGCTCCCGTGAAAGCCTAAGCCTAGAGAGGCGTTCCTCGTGGACGAGAAAGAAAGGATTTCTCGGAGCAACCCCCCAGGTTCCAGACCCAGGAGTCAACGGGGAGGGGGTTTTCTTCGGGGCTCGAGAGATTGAATAGACCCACAAGTTTGAAATTCGCCACTGGGGAATTCACACGAAAGGGAACGAGGAATTCTCAACGAAAAAAGTGCTCTCTGAACCGAACAGCCCAACCCTTGGAACATACTACAGCCCCAGGTGGCGAAGAGCCGACATCGAGGTGCCAAACCTTCCCGTCGATGTGAGCTCTTGGGGAAGGTCTCATTCAGCGTAGTGCTGCTTATATAGAAAGGACAAAGCGCTGCTTATAGATATGGGCACAGCTTTCTTCTCTGTAGAGATTTTCATTGATCGTAGCTAATTAGGCGGCAACAACCGAAGATTTAGGGAAGTAGAGAAAAATTCCCTTCTGGGGTATTCCGAAGGTGTAACCTAGGCAACGAAAAGGGGCCCGATACTTCAACTAGAGGAGCGACCAGTTGGTTCACCAAACCCCGACCCAGCGTCATTTTCGTTCCCGTTTTATTTTATTTGGGAATTTCTCCATCCATCATAAAGGAGCCGAATGAAACCAAAGTTTCATGTTCGGTTTTGAATTAGAGACGTTAAAAATATAAAAATGATCAATGGACGTCGACTCGTTGAGACCTGAAGGTTCCCGTCGGCCAAGGGCGGAAGAGGATATAAAACACTTGATTGGATTAACAATTATATATATATATATATATATATATATATATATATATATATATATATATATATATATATATATATATTACATTTCCTTTGCATTCTATTTTCTAAAATTTCTTTTAGTATGGATGAATAAAAATAATATTTGAAAAACCCTTTCGCCTCTCTCTTTCTTTAGTGTAGATCTCTAGTTTAATATGGTTTTTTCGGCGGTTGGCGTGTCTTCGACGCCGCCGTCGGAATAGATTTTTGTACCTTTTGTTTATTCTCTTCCTCGGCTTCCCTTATGTTGATTTGTAGCTCGATCAAATAGAGGCGATATGGTATTTTCAGATTTGGGTTGGGGTTTGAATTCTATTAAAATTAGGCATGCCGAATCTGTTGCAGATGATGACGTGGTCGTCCGCAAAACACAATCGATGGAAGTTTGGCGAGCTAGATCAAGATTTGTCAATATTTTGTGGAGATGTGGTGTCAAAAAATATTTTTTCAAAAAATTTCTTAAATATCTTATTTTTATTTTTCTATTACTTTAAATGGTTCAGTGGACCATCTTGAATTGTTTTTTTTCAGAAATTCAATGTTGATTTATTACTAAAAATCTAATATTAAATAAATAGTCCAGTGGACCATTACTAAATTCTTACTAATAGTATAATAATATTAAAATACAATGATTGAAGAAAGTGATAGAGAACCACTTGATTTTTTTTTTTTTACAACGATAGAGAACACATGATTGGATTAACAATTATATATATATATATATATATATATTATTTTACGTTTCTTTGCATTATATATATATTTTTTAAAAAAATTTAGTATGGATGAATAAAAATATTATTTCAAAAACTCTTTCGCCTCTCTCTTTCTTCTATGTAGATCTCTAGTTTAATCTGGTTTCCCAGGCGGTTGGCGTGTCCTCGACGCCGTCGTCAAAATATATTCTTGTACTTTTTGTATCTTCCTTTCCTCGGCTTTTTTTATGGTGATTTGTAACTCGATCAAATAGATTCTTGCGATGTGGTATTTTCGGATCTGGGTCGTGGTTTGACGATTCTGTTGTAGACGACGACGTGGCCGTCCGCCATGCACAACTAATGGAAGTTTGGCGAGCTAGATCAAGATTTGTCGGACTGGTTCCTTCATCTCCAACTCATTTTTTGGTGAAGTTTTCCGGTTAAGAGAATTCCGGATTAAGGTGATGGATTGGCTTTGTTTGTTTTCCCTATGTGGTCTTCGCTGGGCCGGTTTTAACATTGTCTTCTTGTCCTCTGTGCTGCAACTTCACTGGTAATAGATTTTTTTGATCTTGTTTTAGCAAATTCCAGTTTAGGGGGCTGTTTCCCTGTTATTGGAGCTTAGTTTTCTCTTCCTCTTTAGGATAGGATTGAGCTTTTGGTTAGGGATTTTGTCCCTCGTGATTTTTCATTAGGTTGTTCTATGCTTAGTTCTTAGATGATTCTGGTTTGTTATATGGTTTGAGATTTGCAGCTCAATTTTGTTCAACGATTTTTAGTGTATGCTTTTCTGAAACTAACTCTGGAACAATTTTGACAAAAGCAATCATTGAAGGAAACCTATCATCGTATAGAGACTTGTAGTCGTGTTTTTGTCAAAAGTGTTTGAAACCTGTCTTCTATTAAGATTGTGCAGGAATGCCTTTTAGTCGATCGGTTCTAGACTCCGTGCAAAATCGCCAATGTGTCGTCAAAGAAATCCGCCTTCACTAATATGTCGATGTGGGAATGGCCTTTGGTTTCTCCTTTCATGTTGTAATTCCTTTTCCAAATCAATAAAATTTCGGATGACAACAACAAAAGGATGAATGAAGATAATAAACACACGCATCTCTTTATTGTCTCTCTTAAGGATAGGCCCGACCCAACATAAATAAGGGTCGTAGAGCAAGAGTTGGCCTTTTTAATATAAAAATATATATTTTGTTCTAGTTTATGGGAAAATTTTGAAGAATTTTATTATAAAAAGGGGAGAACTTTTAATTTTTAGTCATTTTCTGGTAAAAAAAAAAAACTAAAACATGGACCTTTCATTTAAAAATTTTGCGCTTACTTAAGTTTTTAAAAAAATTTAAATTAGACCCTTTTTATATGTATTTTTTTAACAAAAAAATGGCATTTTTGCATATAATTATTTTAAAGATTCAGACCATTGTACATTTGTCCACCCGTTTTGAGTAGAATCTGTCTAAAATAGCGATAAAAATGCAATTATCTTACAGTTTTTGAATCGGTTATTTTTCTTTATTTTGGAGACAGTTTTTAGTCGGTTCATCAAAAAGATGATAAGCACGATGATTTTATCAGAATGACATTGATTTTAAAGAAGAAAAATAACAAATTCACTAATCCATTAACGAGTAAGTGTGGAAGCGGATTTCCACATCTAAGTATTTGTATGTAAATCGGGAAAAAGAACTTTAGACTAGATAATCTATATAAATCGATAAACGGTAAGATGAGTTTGATGAACTGGATTTGTATTGAATAGGATCAAATACACAAAGAGATCTCGAGTGAGATGTGTTTACAGCTAGCTTGTAGAGCCGAGTATTCTAATAGGTCCAAGATCCCTCTCTTCCTTGAACGATCCTTCATATTTATAGAATCGTCCAGTTCGTCAATCAGTTCCGCGTATCTCATCCACGTGCCCAGGAGGTGCGCCTCGTATCTCGCCACTCTGATCTGTTAAAGATAGCTTTTGACTCGTTCCTTGCCGAGGTGGCGAGCTCGACCGTTCTTTGCTGAGGTCACGTCTGCTTAACTGTTCTTCAGTCGTATTTGAACATGCGCTTATCTGCACCTAAAATAAGAGCACATGCTCGAGTTTTGATGTCATTTTTATTTGGGCTGTTATGGGCCGAATTTAGTGATAAATCCAGCTCCAACAGTTGCCTCCCAGCCCAGTTAATGCGAGGTGATAAGCATTAATTGGGGGGAATATTTTATAGTTTGATTTGCTGAATCCGTTGGTTAGGATGTAGCATAGATATATTACTTTGCCTTTTCACTCACTTCTGCAGTGGTTTTTGGCTCAAATCTTTTTTGTTTTGTTATATTTTGCAGGGAACACTAAAGAGACTGAGTTAAGCGTTGCCCTTACGTTCTGAATCATCATGTTCCGGCGAGGTCAAGTTCTGTGGGATTCGTTTACCACAATGCAGATCGAGTTTTCTTATCGTCTGCAGGATCAACGAGGCCAAGGTGAAGAAGATCAAGTCAACCAGATAGTTTACCCCGCCGAAACCCTAACCGTTCAAGTTCAAGTTCCTGAAGCCCATCCAGTAGCTCCACCAGCTCAACCTCGGATATTACCAGCTAGGAGACGAGGCCGTTCAGTTCGACTTGTCTCACCGGTTCCTGCTGCTATTCAAGTTCGACCCGTAGCTCCTACTCAAGGTGAGCTCACCTTGCTTTGAGTTGGCCGGTTTGTTTTTTTGTTTGTTTTTCCATTTTATATTTTCTGACGATCTATCTGTTATGACATATATCATCCCTTCAATCGTCGTAGACGCTAGCTCTGCCTCCAACACTCCTCCAGATCAAAGAATGTACCAAGCTTCCATCGTGCGCTGGGAAATGCTGGACTTTCTGGGGTTCAGCTTCAAAATGAGGCAGACAAGGCCACTTCTACTGAAGTAAACCCGACTACCGTGGCGGCTATGGCCGAGGTGAATCAGGTTGATGTGACTCCTTCTTCCGACAGGCAAGTTGTGGAGTTTGTCCTGGCAAATTCGAAGTCTAACTCGAGGGTTCTTCTGATGACACTAGTGGCAATGCTCCACATTCGAAGCGAGCTAGGGTTAGGTCGCACCAACTGAACTTGACAGCTGATATCAAAGCTAGAGCCCGAACTGGCCCTTCCATTCGCAGTGGGTCTGGTGGAGGAAGACCTTTTCACTGGGTGTACACCCATACTAAGGATTTCCCGGTGATAGATGATCATAAGGGGCTGGCCACACTGTTTCGCCACTGCAAGCCAACGGGTTGCCCGATACTGATTGTGAGGAATTTGAGTCTCCGTGAGGACTATGTTAAGGTGGCATCTACTTTTAGGAAGGTAAGTTCGTTTACTTGTGTCGTAATTTTTGTTCCACGTTCGTATGGAACTTAGTTCTTCCTGTTACCCCCTTTACATAAATACATTTTTTTTAGGCGATGGAGGCCACCAACGTTATGGTGGCCGACTACGAGCTCTGTCTCTGAGATATGCCTCGTAAAGAGGAGATCGAGGAGATGCAGAAGGCAGTGGAGAACCTGGTGGTGAGACTAAAAGAGTCTAAAGCCAGCAGCTGGAGTATGGAGAAATGTTTAAGGCTCGCCTTGAAGAGGATATTCATATCGTAATTCTTCAGAACACTGAAGCTGATCTGAGATAGAAACTCAAGTTGGCAAATGGGCAGATCCGAGCTCTCCATGCAGAAAGTCAAAGTGCCCTCCAGCTGGTTGCCTCGATTTTCCGAGGAGAACCGTGAGCTTGAAGCCGAGAATTATGACCTGATCTCTTCTCGGGATGCGGCCCTTAGGGCGGCGAGCAGTTTTGCCAGAAATGAACTGGCTAATAAGTATGTCGAGGTGCTGGCTTCGATCAAGGTGAAGTGGGACAAGGAGATACTTGAGACTAATGTTCAAATTCCCCTTCAAGAGCTGGTCGCCAACCTGGACTTGCTGGAGGATCTGATCAATCAGAAGATCACCGTCGAAGTGGAGAAAGTTGTGTTCACTAACCGTAAGTCGGGAATGGAGGCCAATTTTAGGGCAGCTCAGCTGTCTGAATTCTCCCTCGGGAAGCTATGTTTTCCCCATGTTTCAGAGGATTCGGTTGTAGCTGCTATGGACATTGATGTGGTGACTCAGCTTCCCAGTGGTTTGGATTAGCATGGTTCGAATGAGCAGCCGGATCTCGAGGCCATTCTCAATGCAGATTTGGAGGTTCGGCTGTGCGTAGCTCCCATATCTGATTTCATTTAAGTTGTTTGAATAATGTCCAGTTAAGCTTTTATTTCCTTAGCTTTTTGAACATGGTTTTTGGTGCCCGGGAGGGTTTTTATCCTTTCTTTCGGATGTTGCCCGGGTGGACCTTTTCGGATGTTGCCCAGGTGGGCATTTTTTAAAGTTTGCTTTCTGAATTGTTTTAGCCGTGCCTTGAATCTTATCGAAGTATCTGATACTTAGTCATTTCGGTAGATTGTTTTGAGTTGAGACGGTGAGGTCGTTTTGACTTTGATATTTCACTGAGCTGATCGTATCAGTCAGTATGTTTTTATCCTTAGTCATTTTTCGGACTAATTTGGGTCGAAGTCGCAAGGTCGTCTTGACTTCGATTTGTTATTGTACTTAACCGTTTTTCAAGCTAATTTGGCTGAAGTGCGAGGTCAATTTGACTTCGGTTTTGGTGATTGTACTCGATCATTTTTTGGACTTTCCCGAATTGAAGTGGTGAGGCCGCTGCTTTGGTGCTTTACCGAGGTGAAATGATATGATCAGCTCGTATGCTTTCGTACTTAGTCATTTTTCAGACTAGTCTTGGATGAAATGCGAGGTTGTTCCGATGTCAGCTCATTGTTACACTTAAGAAACTAGATGAATGTTGAGTTTGAATTAGGATACTTATTTGGACCATCTTTAATAAGAGTTTGTTTGGGCTTAGTGATATTTTTTGGAGATCTGACCCTATGTAGTTAGAGTTTAATCGCATGGAGGCTTGAGTATTTTGGGACCGTTCTGAGGTCGACCTCACTGTAGCGGTGTAAATTGTAAACGAAGCTAAACTTGTCCTTTTAAGTTTGATTAGACCATTTTGAGGTCGACCTCACTGTTACGATGTTTATCGTAACGAAGTTAAACTTCTTGTTTAAAGTTTTGTTTTGAGATCGTTTTGACATCGACTTCGCTTGTAACGATGTGTTTCTACCATAGGTGAACTTAGAGAAGACCTAGCTGGGGGCCTACTATTTTCATGTGATGTAGTTCAGTTGAGACCATTTTGAGGTCGTTTCGGATGTTTAGATTCAGATGTGGAGTGAATAGATAGTAAGTGAGAGAAGTCAATAAGGAAATGAATCTATATTGATTGCAACTATTTACAATCCGTTTGATTACAATGAGGTGAGATTTTGCCTAGATCGTCAGACCTCGGTTAGTGCGAGGTTGATCAGTTTGGAAGTTTTTAAAAGTGGATTTGAGGGGGAGGGGGGAGCTCAGTGATAATATTTTTTGAGGTTCATGGCGTTCCATGACCTTTTCACTGCCTTTCGTTTCGGATTTTGGTAAGCTTGTAGACGTCTGGGTGAACTACAGCGGTGACGCAGTAGGGACCTTTCCAATTGATCCCTAGTTTTCCGACACCTGGCTCTCTAGTGTTTTGATGGACTTTTCGCAAGACTAGGTCGCCCACTTGGAATCGTCGGAGTTTGACTCTAGACTTGTAGTAGCGAGGGGAGATTTGCTGATAGTTTTGTATTCTGATAAAGGCGAGGTTGCGGCCCTCATCGATCACGACGATGGCGTCTCTAAGCATGGCCTTGTTGAGCTCCTCGTTTGAAGGGTACATCACCCTCCGAAGGCTTGGAACTGCTATTTCAGCTGGAACCATGACTTCAATTCCATAAGCTAGTGAGAAAGGTGTTTCGTTGGTTGCTTTCTTGGGGGTGGTGCGGCATGCCCAAAGTACTCCATGTAGCTCATCGCTCAACCTTTCTTTTTTAGAATTGAGCTGCTTTTTAAGGTTATCCAGCAAGGTTTTGTTGGCTGCTTCGGCTTTTCCATTCCCCTGGGGGTACCTTGGCATCAAGGTTGTTAATCTTAACTGCCATTTCTGGCAAACATTCTGGAACATGGCAGAGATGAACTGAGATCTGTTATTCGTTACGATCTCGTACGGTTGTTCGTGCCGACATATAATATTTTTCCACACGAACTTTTTTACTTGTGCAGCATGGATTTCCTGGCAAGCTACTGCTTCGATCCACTTAGTGATGTAGTCAGTTATGACCAGCAAGTATTCGACCAGCTTAGGGCCTGACTTGACTAGCGGTCTGATTATGTCCATCGACCATCTCATGAATGGGTATCGAGTTGAGATCGAAGTGATCTCTTTGACTGGTTGGTGTATTATGGGGGCATGCTTTAGGCATTTCTCGCACTTTGCCGAGAGAGTTGCGCACTCAGTGAGCATGGTCGGCCAAAAGTACCCTTATCTTTTGATCCGTAATGCTAGAGCTCGTCCTCCGGAATGACTTTCGCAGAAGCCATTGTGCACTTTGTTCATGACTATGTGGGCTTCTTTTCCATGAATACAAGTTAGGCATGGCCTCGCGGTACTTCGCTTGTATAGATTGCCTTCGGCTATACAAAATCAAGCACTCTTTACTTTGACTTTTCTTGCTTCCCACTTGTCGGGTGGCGCAGTTCCATGCTGGATGTACTCGAGGATAGGGATCCTCCAATCCGGGACTTCGGCAGGCTGGTCGGTGACCGAGTCATGTTCAGCTCCCTGTGAATTGGGTGCGCTGTCTGAGGTAGGCTCATCTCGGGAGTTATCCGAGAGCTTGGATTCGTCTCCCGACTGGTCAGCTCGCTCAGGCTGTTGGCCTGTCCCTGTTTGTTATCGAGATTTTATCTTGCTTCCCGAGCTCGTTGACTTTTTGTTGTTACCGCATGTACAGCTGCTTTTGAAGCTATGTGAATGCTTGGTTTTTCTATTCCTTCAACAGGGATGATTCGTTTGACCATATGGTCTGAGGTTAATGCCAAGGCTGCTAGGGCATCAGCCGATGTATTTTCTCCATGTGGGATTCTCGTGAGCTCGAACTTGTCGAACTGATCAGACAGTTCATGGGTAATTTTGAGGTAAACTTCCATTCGTTCATCCTTAGCTTCGTACTCGCCGTGGAACTGGCTTGTGACCAGCTGGAAATCGCTGAATACACTTACTTCTCTTGTTCCAATTCCGAGGGCTAATCTTAGGCCGGCAATGAGAGCTTAGTATTCTACCTAGCTGTTTGAGGCGCTGAATCTGAGTCGGAAGGATTGCTCTAACACTTTGCCAGTAGAAGAACTGAGTTTGATTCCGATCACGAATCCTTGTTTGGAGGATGCCCCGTCGATGTGGAGAGTCCACGTCTTTCCAAGGTTTATTTTATCTATAGCTTAGGGGCCAGCTGAACGACGAAGTCGGTGAGGACTTGTGCCTTTGCACATGTTTTGGTCTTGTACTCTATATCATATTCGCTGAGCTCGATTCTCCATTTAGCTAGTCGTCCGGACTGACTGGGGCTGTGTATTATGGTCTGGATAGGGTGCGAGGTCATCACCACGATCATGTGGGACTGGAAGTAAGGTCGGAGCTTGTGGACTGAGACTATCACGGCTAAGGCTAGTTTCTCCATGGCCACTTGATCTCTTTGAACTTAGAGATTAAGTCCTTAGCGGTTCTGTTGGGCCTTGAACTAGGGTCCAGGGACTGGCTTCCGAGGTATTTGTCTCTATGAAAACCAAATATTGTTTGAGGAATATAGCGATGAGCTGGCCGAATCTGTCGATGAAGTTGCCATTCAGGCCGGCAAACCATTCCAGGGCCGGACCGACCAGATTTTCTGTGAAAAATCTACAGTATCCTACTTCTTTTTCATCGTCTGCCAGATGAGCTCGGGTCAATGCTAACCTGAATGCTCGCACGTAGGCTTTGGGGCCCTTGTTCCTCAAAAATTCAGGGAATTTTATTTTTCCAGTGTTCCTGATTCGCGCATTGGTGATTCTATCAATGAACGGGGTTCTGCAGGTTTCCTCAATGGCTCGATCGATATTAGGAGCTGAGCTGGTTGCCATATGGAAGCGTGACCTTATATATTGGAGTTCGGATTCAGTATGTTCGGCGTGCCTGTGGAAGGTCTCTTGGTCGATGATGTTTCCACGGGTCGGTATAGGTGGGGTAGAAACCCTAATCTCACCGTTGAGCGGGACCTGATTTGCAGGGGCTTGCGAGCTGCCTGCGAACGATGCAGCTCCCAGCCACCTCATTTGGAAGGGCTGGTTATGAGCTGGTCGAAGTGGGGGGAGGCAGAGCCTGCTCATTCATGCGAGCAGCTGCGTTCTACAAACTTGTCCCTGGCAGGTTTGCGATAAGCGAGGGCAAGTTTGCGGTAGGGTTAAACAAGGGATAATTTTCCGCATTTATCAGATTGACGGACACTCCCGAGAAGTCCAGCTAGGTTCGCAGCATTGTGACTCTGAGGGGAGTTGCCTCTCCACCGGGGGTTCGCAACAGCGATGTTCCTTTGATAGCCGACCGGGAAATCTCTTCTAGTCGCATTGTCGGGCTCCTCTCTTGTTGGTCGAGCCGAGCTAACAATGCCCGTGCTGAAGTCTCTTGGCTTTGCATTTTCTCGACTAGCGTTGAGAGCATTTGACGTATTTCAGCCAGATCATCAGCAAAGCGTCACCTTCTTCCCGTAGGAATTGTTTGAGTGGGACCTTGCGCGATGTTGCTCGTGTTGGTTGGAGGAGCTCCTGAGATACCTTGTGGCTGGATCCATATGCTCGAAGGTAAGGTGGGCGGAGCTTCGGTGAAGGTAGAAGTGCCAGATCCGGCGGCTATGCGTTGGTTTGTGGTACTTACACCTATATGAGGTGTTTGGATCTGAGTCGAAGTGGTGGAGTTTGATCTGGTTGGGTCGGAGATTTGAATTGCAGATTGATCCTGTCCTGATAGATCGATTGATGGAGAGTTGTTGGCTCTCGCATTTTCGGATGAAGTATTATCCATCTCGTTTTAATAGATATGGGATCAGATTTTTGTGTTAAATGTATCTATTTCTTCCCTAGAGATGGTGCCAAATTGTGGAAGCGGATTTCCACACCTAAGTATTTGTATGTAAATCGTGGAAAAGATTTTTAGGGGTAGATAATCTATATAAATCCGATAAACAGTGAGATGAGTTTGACGAACTAGATTTATATTGAATAGGATCGAATACACAAAGAGATCTCAAGTGAGATGTGTTTACAGCTAGCTCGTAGAGCCGAGTATTCTAATAGGTCCAAGATCCCTCTCTTCCTTGAACGATCCTATAGACTCGTCCAGTTCGCCAGTCAGTTTTGCGTATATCGCCTACGTGCCCAGAAGGTGCACCTCGTATCTCGTCACTCTGATCTGCTAAAGATAGCTTTTGACTCGCTCCTTGCCGAGGTGGCGAGCTCGGCCATTCTTTGCTGAGATCACGAGCTCGTGTGCTTAACTATTTTTCGGTCGTACTTGAACATGTGCTTATATGGGCCTAAATTATGAGTTCAAGCTCGAGTTATGATGTCATTTTTATTTGGGCTTTTATGGGTTGGATTTAGTTATAAATTCAGCTCCAACATTAAGGTTAACAGTAAATTCACTGCGATTATTTTTAAGATTTTTGTTTTGAAAATATTTTGTAAATTTACTTTTATTTTATCGTTCACTTTTATGATTAATTATGTATTTATTGATGTGTATTTGAATTTGCAATTTTTTTTATGTATAAAAAGTATCTGGTTTCGAATTATGAATGAATTAGATGTTAAAAAAATTATTGGAAAAATAAAATTATTAGCAGGTTTGGATAATTGGATTACACATAAGATTACTTATGATCGAGAATAAGCTTATTAATAATTCTACTAACTAATTAACTAATCAGAAAAGGTTAAAACCTGCCATGAGCTCTGGCGGCGCTATGGTTCTCGATTCAAGGGATCAAGATGACAATAAGGAAGATGATGGTCGGCCGTTTGGGGTTTCTCCTGAGGGATCTCGGTTGTGGGTTGAGAAGGTTCAGGGCTGTAATGGTGGGGGGGATTCCGATCACGGAGATGGTGCTGGATGAGGGGTTTGTGATGTCGAGAATGAGTTTGGAGTTCCCGAGTGGGGAAGATGGTGAGGCGGTGGTCACGATTGGGAGGGAAGTGTTAGATGCGATGAATGGGATGTACCGTCAATGTATGATTGTGAAAGTTTTGGGTCGTCACATCATGATTTCGTCGTTGAATCGGAAATTGAGGGAATTGTCGAAGCTCAAGGGGGTATGGTGGTGTTGGATTTGCCGAGGCAATTCTTCATGCTCAGATTCGATTTGGAGGAAGATTATTTAGCGGCAGTCACGGGTGGTCCATGGAGGGTATTTGGGAGTATATTGATGGTTCAAGCCTGGTCACAGACTTCGATACGATGCATGATGAGATTGTTACAACTCCGGTGTGGGTGCGGATTTCGAACCTGCCGGTGAATTTCTATCATCGTGCGATCTTGATGGGGATAGCAGAGGGCTTGAAAAAACCAATTAAGGTGGATTTGACGACGGTAAGAGTGGAAAGGGCGAGATTCGCTCGTGTATGTGTGGAAGTGAATCTGAAGAAACCGTTGAAGGGTACGATAATGGTGAATGGGGAGCGGGACTATGTGTCGTATGAGGGACTGAGTAATATTTGTCCAACATGTGGAGTGTTTGGGCACATGGTGAGTGTTTTTCCAAAGCGAGCTTCGGAGCAGATTATGCAGCGGACAATGCCAGGGAATGACACGGGTTTAGTGAGAGGAGAGCAGGTAGGTGACGGGTTTACGGAGGTGAGAAACATAGGGAGGCATGCTGTGAAACCAGGGACACGAGTTGTGTTTGCGACAAGTGGTTCGGGGAGAAGTAGACAGGGAAGGGGCTGGAGAGGGCATGGGAGAGGGTCCATGAACCTATGGTGATCTCGAACAGTTTTAGTGGGTTGGAAGGTGATATTGAGGCACATGAGTTGATAAGTGATAGTATCTTAGGGGAGCAGTGTGAGGAGAATGAGGATAATTAGAATGTGGTAGGACAAGGGAAGGGTGTGAATCGGAGTGTTGGGAAACCGATTGAAGGGAAGTCAGTTTCAGAGAAAACTGGGACCCGACTAGGGGAGTTGAATAAAAAGAATAGTGAGAGCAAGAAATGGAAGAATATGGGATCGAAAGGTAGAACATGAAAGGGAGTGTTCCCACAAGAGGGTTGGTTTTTGGTCCGATAAGAGGTGAGGCTGGTGGGATGTCTTCGGGGAAGCGGCTTCGAGTCAAACATGAGAATGTGGGAAGAGTAGGGGTTGCTTATACGAGTGCGTGTATGGAAAATTCAGAACTGAGACCGTCACACGCGAAGGAGGGATTGGGGGAGCTGGTTGGTGAACTCCCTGTATCTGGAGGTACATCTATGGACCTTGTTCTCCATGAAAGATCAATGGACCCGGATGTGGTTAATGTGGACAAATAACAATTTTCCCGGCATTTTTTTTGTGAATTACATAAAGTTATCATGAATTGTATGTTATGGAATTGTTGGGGGGGCGAACAAACCCAACTTTCGGAGATCGTTACGGCATGTGTTGAAAAAAATTGATACGGATGTGCTGGCATTGTTTGAGACACACGCTGAAGGAGAGAGAGCGGATTGAATATGTCAACATCTGGGGTTTGAGAACTCATTTCGGGTAGACGCAACAGGGCAAAGTGGAGGGTTGTGGTTGTTGTGGAGATCCAGTGTGGGTAGAGTGGAGATTGTGGTATCATCGGCTCAGTTTATCCATGCGAGAGTGGTGAATGGAGATGAGACCATGAATTTGGTGGTGGTGTATGCTGCACCTACTGTGAGCCGGCGTAGTGGCTTATGGCATGAACTAAGAGGTGTGATTAGTGGTTTAGAAGGTCCGTTGATAACCGGTGGGGACTTTAATACCATACTAAGGTTGGATAAGAGGATGGAGGGCAATGGGAAGCTGTCACCGGACTCGCTAGCGTTTGAAGAATGGATCAATGATTTGTCACTGATCGATTTAGGCTTCAAAGGTAGTAAGTATACATGGAGGAGAGGTCGGGTAGAGAGTACTTTTGTTGCAAAAAGGTTGGATCGAGTCCTTTGTTGTGCGCATGCAAGATTGAAGTGGCATGAGGCAGTGGTCTCTCATCTCCCTTTCTTGTCATCGGATCATACGCCACTGTATGTCCAGCTATGCCTGCAGCAGAATACAGACCCGCGTAGAAGACCTTTTCGTTTTGAGGCGGCATGGTTGAGTCATGAAGGCTTTAAAGAGTTGTTGTTTGCATCATGGGATCCTAGTATATCGACGCCAGCAGCTTTAAATGGGTTGCAGGGGAGGTTAATTAAGAAAGTGGAATAGGGAAGTCTTTTGGGATATTCATACACGTAAAGAGAGATTGTGTAGAGAAATAAAGGAAGTACAAGACTTGTTGGATGTGGTTCCATCAGATGATCTGTTGGCTAAGGAAGAGCAATTAATGAAAAGTTTGGATGTTTTGTTGGAACAGGAAGAAACTCTTTGGTTTCAAAAGTCCAGGGAAAAATTGTTGGAGTTGGGGGACAGGAACACGGCCTTCTTTCACACATCCACAATTATGCGTAGGAGGAGGAACATAATAGACATGTTGAAAGATGCAGATAATAGGTGGGTGTCGGATAAGGGTGAGCTAGAGAAGCTAGCGCTAGAATACTATATGCGTTTATACTCATTCGAGGATGTTAGTGAGGTGAGGGGCAGCTTATCAAAAGCGGGATTTGTAAAGCTAACAAGTGTCGAATATAATGCTCTAAATAAGCCTTTTACTTCGGAGGAGGTTGAGGTGGCTGTGAAGAGTATGGGGAAGTTTAAAGCCCCAGGACCAGACGGCTTCCAGCCGGTGTTTTACTAGCAGTATTGGGAGATTGTTGGGAGTTTGGTGACGCATTTTGTGCTGAGTTTTTTTGAAACATGAGTACTGCCGCAGTCAACGAATGATGCATTAATTGTGCTGTTAGCTAAGGTGACAAAACCAGAACGAATTACTCAGTTTCGACCAGTAAGTCTGTGTAATATGTTGTTTAAAATCATTACAAAGATGATGGTGATTCGGCTAAAAAGTGTTATATCAAAGCTCATCGGTCTGGCCCAATCAAGCTTTATTCCCATTCGACTGAGTATTGATAACATAGTGGTGGTACAAGAGGCAGTCCATTCTATGAGACGGAAGAAAAGGCGGAAGGGGTGGATGATGTTAAAGTTGGATCTTGAGAAGGCTTATGACCGAAGATGGGATTTCTTGCAGGAAACATTAGAGGCTGCGGGTTTGTCGGAAGGGTGGATAAGTAGGATCATGGCGGGTGTCATAGGACCGTCCATGAGATTATTGTGGAACGGTGAGAAAACAAGTCCTTTCATCCCGGTTCGGGGGCTGAGGCAAGGGGATCCTCTCTCGCCGTATTTGTTTGTCCTTTATCTTAAAAACCTGTGTCATCAAGTTGAGGCATCGGTTGGGAGGGGTGAATGGAAACCGGTTGGGCTCTCACGAGGGTCCAAATCTATCGCATGTTTGCTTCGCTGATGATCTGATATTGTTTGCAGAGGCATCAGTGGCACAGGTGAGGGTGATTAGACGTGTGTTGGAGAGTTTTTGCTTGGCGTCAGGGAAAAAAGTTAGCTTTGAGAAATCAAGGATTTTCTTCTCGAATAATGTAAGTCGGGATATGGAGCGGTTGATTAGTTCAGAGAGTGGGATTGGGTCAACAAGGGAGTTAGAAAAATATTTGGGTATGCCGATTCTACAGAAAAGGATGAATAAGGAGACTTTTGGGGAGGTGTTGGAGCGAGTGTCTTCTAGATTGGTTGGATGGAAAAGTCGATCATTGAGTCTGGCTGGGAGATTAACGCTTACTAAAGCGGTGTTG
This sequence comes from Pseudoturritis turrita, assembly GCA_900406555.1. Taxonomy (NCBI): domain Eukaryota; kingdom Viridiplantae; phylum Streptophyta; class Magnoliopsida; order Brassicales; family Brassicaceae; genus Pseudoturritis; species Pseudoturritis turrita. The sequence continues at coordinate 289,479 of OVBL01000654.1, read as the reverse complement.
TCATCGATACCAGGGTACTCCATGAGTGCTATCTTGCTTCCAGCATCGACATTGGAGAGTTTGGATAAGTTATCGAGGGCTTTTCTTTGGGGGAGTACAATGGAGAAGAAGAAGCAGCACCTATTGTCGTGGAAGAAGGTGTGTAAGCCAAAGACAGAAGGTGGGTTAGGTTTGAGACCGGTGCGTGACATGAATCGAGCTCTACTTGCAAAAGTGGGGCGGCAGTTGTTAAACGATAAAGGAAGTCTGTGGGAAAGAGTTTTGAGGAGTAAGTATAAGGTGGGTGAGGTTCATAACTACTCCTGGATGGTCCCTAAAAGCAACTGGTTATTAACGTGGCATAGTGTGGGAGTTGGGCTTAGAGAGATTGTTTCGCAGGGGATAGGTTGGGTGCCCAGAGATGGGAAGTCTATTCGTTCTGGTTGGATAGATGGCTGCTGGAGGAGCCACTCTCGATGCGGGTTATAACCCAATTACCGCATGAAGAGATGGAGAAATTCGTAGAGAAGGGTTGATGGGTCGGGATGGGATATAGTGAGACTTAGTCAATATCTTCTGGTGCATATCACATAAAGGCTGCTTGCGGTAGTGGTTAAAGGGGTACCTGGTATGAGTGATCAGTTGTCTTGGCAGGGAACTTCGAATGGAGAGTTCTCTGTATGGTCGGCGTATTCTTTGTTGAAGTTCGATGCGGATGCCCGACCATGTATGGCAAGTTTTTTCCAACGGATTTGGAGTGTTTTGGTACCGGAGAGGGTGCGTGTTTTTCTCGGACTAGTTAGTCACCAGGTAATAATGACAAATGTGGAACGGGTAAGACGTCATCTAGGGGAGAGTGATATTTTCCAGGTATGTAATGGCGCTGCGGAATCCATCCTACACGTGCTGCGAGACTGCCCTGCAATGGCAGATATTTGGATGAGATTGGTTCCTCAAAGGAGACAACATGCTTTCTTCGCTAAAAAATTATTTTAATGGTTGTTTGAGAACTTGGAGGCTAGATCGGATACTAGTAATGAGGATTGGCCGATGTTGTTTAGTAAGGCGGTTTGGTGGGGATGGAAGTGGAGGTGTAGTGATGTTTTTGGGGAGAGAAGAACATGTCGCGATAGAGTGAGGTTTGTTAAGGACATGGTGGCAGAGGTTAGGCAAGCCCATGGTGTGGCTAGGAGTGGAACACAAACGATTGAACATGGTGTGAGGCTGATAAGGTGGGGAAAACCGAGTGTATGGTGGGTGAAGCTCACAACAGATGGGGCCTCTCGGGGAAACCCAGGCCTAGCCGCTGCTGGGGGTGTGATCCGGGATGGGGATGGGTTATGGTTGGGGGGTTCGCGCTTAATATAGGGATATGTTCAGCTCCTTTGGCAGAACTATGGGGTGTGTATTACAGATTGGTTATTGCCTGGGAACGAGGTTTTCGACGGGTGGAGTTAGAGTTGGATTCGGATCTGGTAGTTGGGTTTCTACAAACAGGGATAAGTGATGCTCATCCGCTGGTTTTCCTGGTACGTCTGTGCCAAGGCTTTTTCTCACGGGATTGGTTAGTCTGGGTTACTCACGTGTATAGGGAAGATAATCGTCTAACTGATGGATTAGCGAACTATGCATTTTCGTTACAGTTAGGATTTCATTCTCTTGATTCTTGTCTTGATATAGTCCATTTGATTATGTTGGAAGATGCTAATGGGGCGGAGTTCCCACATGATGTTCGTTTGTAATTTGTTTTAGTTTAATTAATAAAATGTGGGGACAATGGTCCCTCTCTTCTACCAAAAAAAAAAAAAAACTAATTAGAAAATTTTGGTTTTCGTAAGAGTCGCAAAAGGATCTTAAGCATCATTTATCTACTAAAACACAAGTCACCTGGCCAATAAAACTCTGCCACGTGGCTTGTGCTTCAGATTTTTATTACAATTTAAAAAATCAAGAAAATAAAACATAAATAACGCAAACTAAAAAATCACAAACTAAAAAATCGCAAACCCACGTTGTCCAAGCCATGACCCACCTACCTTTTTTTTTTTTTACATAAAGGTGAACATAAATTTAATAAAAATTAAATAAAACCTAATAAAACAAATCCCTCCTCCCCCACCGTTTCGTCTTCTTTCTTATCTCAATTTTTGTTAAACCTTTATCTTTCATCTGATACTTTCACGCCAACGGTCGTCGATGATCTACGGCGGTAACGAAGAACACCGATGAATACTGAAACTCCAATTAAAGTATTTATCTATTTTCATCTTTTCCTTTAACGGCAAAAAAACCTAGATCCCTAAATTTTCTCTTTAACACCTCCACGTTCCTAAAAAAAAATCATGTCACGATTTCAACGGTTTCATCTCCTATAAAACTTCTAATCAAATCATTTTCTTCTCCATTTGCTAGCCTTCTCCCTTATTCTCCATCGTATCTTTTCTGTTTCTCTCATATTCACAAATCGCTTGAGATTTATTTCTTCACTTTATTCATCCTAATTTTTGCATTCACATTAATACTCGATTCCTTCTGCGTGCTTCAGGTTAAATGCTTCTAAAAAGGAATGGAAACTCAGAGCTCTGATATCACGGAATTGGAATTTTTATCCCAAAAATAAACCTGGATTTATTCTCGGGATGGAAGTTGTCCTCGTGGAGGAAAATGTACACACTTATCTATGTAAAGCATTTTTCTGATTTCTATTCAACTTTAGGTATGAGTAGCATTGTTCTGCTTTGAAGATTTGTTCTGCTTTCTATTTAACTATGAGAATTGTTCTGCTTTGAAACAAGACAAATATTCCTTTCTATTTGTCTTTTCTACGCCGCGTCGAACTGAAACAGTAAATTGCTTCACATAGATAATCAGTTGATAAGATGTAAGGAAACTAATTGAGGCATGTTTCTGTTTAAATTTCTGGGAATAAATGGTAAAGAATCATAAGTGAAGCAAACACGTGCTCTTATCAACTTAGGGATTTTGAGGAATGAGATTATTTGTAGGTCAGTGTGGTTGAAAAAGAAAGCCATCTGAAACAGAAATTTCTATAGAGAGAGGGTGACGAATTTGAAGTTTAAACAGAAACATGCCTCACTTAGTTTCATATTTCAGATTTTGTGAAATGAGCATTTGGAATTCGGTTAAAATGAGCATTTGAAATTCGTGGTGTATATACATATCTTACTCTTTATCTCCCTGCCACACTGCTTTAGGTTTAGTTTAAATTTTTTCTTTTACCTCACAAGACTATATAATTCTAATTATTCTATTAATTATTTGTGGCAGGGTGATAGAATTCAAGTTTTAGTGAAACAGAAATTGCTTCGAAAATTCCGAGATGAATTACCTAAAGGAGAATGTCGTTATATCATGAATTTTGAAGTCTTGGCTAACGATCATGATTACAGGGCAACCAAACATCCTTACAAGATTAATTTCTTACTCACAACATGTGTTAAGCGGTGTGATGTCATCCCAAAAATACCCCGTTTCAATTTCTGTGCTTTTCCAGATATTATAGCTCAATCTAATGCCGATGACATTGCTCCTTTCCATCCTTTCAATTTTCAAATTACTTCTGCATTTCTATTACTCAAAACTCAATAAATCACATGCTTCATTTTCTTTTGTTTTCGACAGACATACTTGGTGAAATTGTTGGAATGGACTCTCCAATTACAGAGAAAAATTTCCTAGGCACTCTATCTAAGTTGTTGAATATTCAACTTAGAGATCTTTGGTTATTTATAGTCTCATTGTTTAATTATAACTTTGCCTAACTTTGTAAAGTCATATAATTTTATTACTTTTTTAATTATTCTTGCAGTGATATTGTCATCGAATGCACTTTATGGGAAAAATATGCTCCTGATGTCCACTCTTTTGTGAAGAGCAACAGCACTGGACCTACAATTTTACTTGGGAGTCTTATGCGGACCAAAAAATATAATGGTAACAAAACGACTAACTTCAATTTACTGTTTCTGTTAAATTCCTTTTATCCTTTAGGTCTTCTAACAAAATAGTTATCGTATTTAGGTAATGTATCTGTCAAAGCTCACTATTCTCTACCAAGTTGTTTCTTAATGTAGACTTAGAAGATATTGATGTATTTAGAACAATTTAGGTCTACCATGAAATTTTCTTTCTTCCCTTATTACTAGATGGTACTTTTTAATTTGTAGTTCAAATATACTTTTTTGTACAATTGCAGGCTGCCTAAAAAGGAATCAGTTGTGCCATTTTCAGTATCTCTACTGATGACACCAGATTGAGTAAAAAAAACACAGACTCATTCCCGTTAAGCAGCTGGAAAACTATTGGTCAGTTTACAAAAGCAATGAAGGTATCAATAAGTATTTTCTACTTTGTTGGATATAAATTAACTACTTACATATCTTACTTACTTTTTGTTTGCTTACCTTTAGGGAACTACATGCGTTGCTTTTGCATCAATTTTGGCATTTCAAAAGGAAATTTCTTGGTATTATGTTGGATGCACACGTTGTTTCACAAAAGCTTTACCTTATTTCAACCCAGAAACCGAAGAATATGAGCCCAACAAGTACTCTTGTGACACTTGCAACAAGCCTGAAACCACTACAAGTATAAGGTAATATCTTTTCATAATTTTACTTCAACAAGTCTTATGATATTTTGTATTCTAACATTTGGTTTATATTTATGGTCAGATACAAAGTGCATGTCAAAGTAGCTGATCATACTGCTACAACATTTTTCATATTATTTGATAGGGAAGTTATACAACTCATTCACAAATCAGTCTATGAATTGCTTGAACAACAAGTACAGGTTCATTTTCAATGTATATATAATGTTTTTAAGTATGTTTAGACCGGCTATATATTGTTTAGTGTATCTTAAATATGTCATGCATTTTCATGCTTAGATTGCAGTTTACAAACTTAGTACTTTCTATTCCACTTAGTTTGTTTAAAACGTCTACAATCATATAGCTTAGCTATCAGAATCATATTCGTGTGAGATAAATAAAATTTTGTATACTATGTTTCATCTTTGTTTTGTCCAAAATCATAGAAACGAACTAAGAAGTATTTTCCCTTTACGTTTGGACATTTTGGTTTTGTCCAGAAATATAGAAATGAACAAATTAGATAAAACAATATGCTTAGCTACAGTCTAAAAACCATACTCTTTTCATGTGTAGAATCTAAGCCTAAGATCTGTCCCCTTATATTGAATAAGCGATGATATTCATTTTCATTCTATTGTATTATTCAACAAAATATCTCATTCATTTTCTAACCATTTTTTTAGTTCAATCGCGAAGGAGAAATTCCTCAAGAGCTCATGGGTTTAGAAAGAATGAACGTTGTCTGGATTATTCGTCTGAATGGTACAGAAAAAAACTTCTGACAATCGAGTTTTAAAGTCGTTAAACTCAACACCAATCCTGAAACTATCCAAAAGTTTGAAGATAATGTTGTCTTGAAGGTACATTACTATAGCTCTGTCAATTTATAGCAACATTGTTTTTTCCATTAAATTATATAATTTGCCTTTTTTCTCACATCTTAGAATGCTAATAATTCAGAAGTCCCTATACTTTCAAATACATCCAATGTTATTCAGGTTATATATTTGTACAAATTTGTCCATACCATATATATAATATACTTTCCATGAACTGACAAACTATATTGGTCATTACGTGCAGATGGAGAATACATCTTCATAAGCAAATGACAGTGAATTGGGCCTCTGTTCTAATGTTACACCAACCACAAAACGACAACGCGAAGTTAAAATCGAAGATGAAGAAGTTCAAGAATCATCGACAAAGGAAAAAGCTTCATCAAAGAGGACTCAAAAGACTGGGAAAAAATGATCTCATATGCCTAAGTTTGCATTTTTAGTAATCTAAGTATTTACCAAATCATATTTTTTATTTAAGTTGTTTATGTTTAGTACTCATATTTTGTGTATAAGTATCTATGCTAGACACTTACATTTGCTTTTATTTTGCTGGTAGAATGTGACGAAATGCAAAATACTTCAGTTATCAAATTATCGGGAAAACTAAAAAAAAATGGATCGACGATCTATTTTCCCACGAGAAGTATGATATCATCATATATGCAACTCAAACTATACCCTCTGTCTATATATCCCCGAAAATAAAGTTCTAAACCTAAATCTACCCGAATTAAAAGTTTGAAACCTATATACCCACAAATATCGATTTCAATCGGTTTGAATGGTTTAAAATCTAAACCAACACAAAACCATCCCACTAAACCGAATAAAAATGGTTTAATTATTTATTATAATTAATACAATTAAAAAAAAATCTCAAATCTTCTTCTTCTTCACCGTGACCCTCTCTCTCTCCTCCACTCTCTCTCTCCTCTCTTTCTCTGACACTCGTAGACCATCATTCACAATAAGCGAGCCTGGTTCTTCTTCTTCTCGATCTATTCCATTCAAATCGAAGAAACGACTGATGGATTCACAATTAATCCCATCTCTGCAACAATGGCGACTACGATTCCACTCTTCGCTTCTCTCAAGTACGCTGATAGCTTAACCGTCGTCGGAATCTCCTTTTGCACCGCATTGGTCTGTGAAGCCATCTCGTGGATCTTAATCTACCGTACCAGCTCCTACAAATCCTTGAAATACTCCATTGACAAGGCCGCGAAGAAACTCGAGACGATGAAGACAGAGAACCCATCTTCAAAGCTAGCCATCAAGAAATCAAAGACGAAGAAGATCGATCGCGTTGAAACCAGCTTGAAGGAATTGATTTATCCGTCGCTATCGCAATTGCAACGATAGATCAAAGAACATGGCCTTCATCTTCTGCTTCTAAGGTGAAGAAGAAGAAGATTTTTTTTTTTTAATTTTTTTAAAAAATGGATCGAAATCCGGTTTAAATCTGGTTTATTATCATATTAAATGGTTAAGTTATAATTTGGAAACAATAAACCAACAGTAAACCGATATTATGGGATCTGAAGTTTCGAACTTTTATTTGGTGGGTATATAGGTTTCAAACTTTTAATTCGGGTAGATTTAGATTTAGAACTTTATTTTCGGAGATATATATAGACAGAAGGTATAGTTTGAGTTGCATATATGATGATATCATACTTCTCGTGGAGAAATAGATCATCGACCAAAAAAAAATTAATATATTAGTAATCATTTTTAAGTACATTAGCAATAAAATTGTATTTTTAAGGAGCAAAAAACACTGCTATAAATTGACGTATATCTTTACTGATAAAGTGACTACCTGCGAAGCACGAGTGTGATGAAATGCCAAAACACATAGTTTTATACATGTACAGATATATAATAAACCAAGTCTTAAGTGTATATCTAAATTTAACATATATTGCTTATTATATGCTCTGTTTTTATTTTAATTAAATTTTATATAAATTTAAAATCTAACTACAATATCCACAACTCCATTTTCTTTCATAACTATCTCAATCTTTTTACCACTTCAACACTTTCCAAACCACTAAGTCACTTACTCACAATTTTAAAGTTTTGTTTTTTTTTCCACTTCAAAACTAATCAATTGTTGTTTATATAATTGGTACGATGACAGTAGCTATTAAGTAACTACCGTTCTTATTCTATCACAATACTCCAATTGTATCAAAAACACTATGTTGCAACATTTGCATTAAAATTCTTTACCCTTCACAGAAAACAATAAGAATAGAATCATGACAAAGCCAACGGAGTGCAATTATCAGTGTGGTAGCAGTGTCCAAGTCATTAGTCGTGGAGTATTTCAAGCCGCCGTTTACAAATTACATGATCGAAGTTTTAGCAGTCTACAAGTGATTAGCCGTGAAGCCTTTGAAGCTGCCGTTAACAAATTACCAACATCTTCTATAACTTCTGCTACTTCTTCATGGTTTCGCTCCATCTTTCTCGGCGAAGGTGCACATGGTATGGTTTATTTAGCTTTACGAAATGATGGTGTAGCCGGTGATTCTTTACCATTAAAGATGGCCATCAAATCCGCTCTTATTACATTGTCTTCTAGCATTCGCGATGAGGAACAAATTCTCAAAAGCCTTTCATCTCCGTATGTTATATATTGCTATGGTAGCAAAATTACTCCCACAGAAACTCGACCTTATGGCAGCGACTATAATTTAATCCTTGAATTCTGTGCCGGAGGAAGTATTGCTGATTATCTCAAACATCGAGGAAACGTAATGGCTGAGAGTGATGTTCATTTGTTTTCTCTAGACATCCTCAAAGGTATCAACTATATACACTCAAAAAAAATAATTCATTGTGATATTAAGGCTGCTACTATCTTACTTAAACCCCAACTCCATCGTGTAATGCCTAATGGCTTTGAGCCAAAACTTGCTGATTTTGGCTTAGCGTTGAGAAAAACATCAGATGAATATGGAGATGGTTATGGGTTTAGTAGAGGGACATTGTTGTACATGTCTCCTGAACTTTTATGTCATGAGAATCTAGATTATGGTGCTGATATATGGGTGTACCGTATTAGAGATGTTTACAGGAAAAAGGCCTTGGATTGAGCTTGGGTTAATTGACCAGAAAAAATTGAAAGATTTCATCGGCATAAGCAATGTAACACCGGAAATACCCAAATGGTTATCTGATGATGCAAGAGATTTTCTACAAAAATGCTTAGAGAAAGACCCTCAGAAAAGATATGATTCTAATGCTTTGTTGAAACACCCATGGTCTTTACAACAATCGAGAAGAAGCATATGAAGGTATCAAAGAAAGAAAAGACTGATCTTAAAGAAAATCTTCATTAGGTTCCAGCAACTATGTTTAAGAACATTCATATTGTATTTCGTACATTTTAATATGTTTTCTTTTATGTTTCAAATGTATGTTTTATCAATGGTTTAATGTATTATATTGAATTTATCTCATTTTTACATTTTAGAGTTCAATAAACTAACCATCTATTACCAATAACTTTTACAAATGCTTTAATTTTGAAACTATTAACAATTCCAATGTATATTACACGTTCAATAAAAAAAAGGAAGTAGAAGGAAACCACTTCTTAACAAAACGAAAAAATTGAAAAAAAAAAACAAAAATATCCACTCTTTCGTAGATTTATGGAGGAAATCCAAAATAATTACCTTAACTGCAAGTTAATAAGGAATACAGCCGTAACTCCTGTATTTTGTCTCATTCTCAAGATCAATAGCATTTTTTCACGACCAACAGGGTTTAATTTTTACAACTCCGTGCGTCTTTTCAACACTCATATAAGTATAACGAATACGGTGCTTTCCTTTTTTGTATACAGAGATGAGAGAAGATAGAAGTCGGCTCATTCTTCTTTTGATTCCAACATGAATATTCCAGATCCTAGAAAAAGGAAAAAACATCAGGTTTCAAACATTAACAGCCAAAACATAATCTATAGCGATGATACATATTTGTTATTCACATAAACTATTTTAAAGAAATTTAAAACATCATAGTAATCTTATTTATCCTCTTCAATTAAATTTGTTATGCTGTCAGACACAGAAAATCAACTCTCAGATATTGCAAACGGTTTCGCTGCAATGTCAAATCCTCAATCAAAGCGGCCTCTAAATGATATTACGAACAATAGGTTAAGTAAATTCTATTGATTATTATTTTTCTTTAATACAACTTAACTAATTCGTAAGTTTGTCTCTCTCCATAGCTTCCAACATAAATATTACAAATCCTAAAAGAAGGAAGACGCAACAACTTTCAAACACCAACACCACAAGCCAACAAAGTGATGATAAATTGTTTTTAGTTTAATCTAAATCAAAATGCAGGACTAATTTTATTTTTGTTTTTCTATTGAATATGCTATGTTTTAACACACAGAAAATGCAAGTGCAAGTACTATGAACGCTTTTACATCATGTTCATATAGACAATTAAGACAGCCGCTAAATGATATTACAAATAGTAAGTAAAATAAATATGAAGCAGAACCAGATTTTTTTAACACAATGCAACTAATTTCTTCTTGCCCATTCTAAATATGATCTTAAGTGATTCCAAATACTTAAGCCTTGATATTTTTCTTCTACTTCATAACATATATATACTAACTATCTCAAATGTTATACAGGATGCAGTACCTCAAACTCACAGCAACTTCATAACCAGATCAGTAAGCTAAGTTAATGTTACAAGTGATGATTTCGTAGCAAATTCAAAAATATTGCTTTTAAATTGTTTAAATTTTATTTTTCTCTTAACAGGTTATGAAGACTACAATGATGCATTTTACCTATGTGAACATTGTAATGCTTTATTGTGGTACAATGAACGCATAAATAAAAGAAGAAATTATATACCTTCGAAGTTTTCAATGTGTTGTATGCACGGAAAAATTGAACTTCCTCCACCTCCAAAGCTGCTTGAAGTCCTTCTGAATCTTTTGTTCGAAGAAGACGGTCAAAGCATTAACTTCAGAGAGAATATAAGGCCTTATAAATCAATTTTTTCATTTACTTCTATGGGTGAAGAAATTGATGCATCGGTCAACAATGGACGTGGACCTTCTGTCTTTCGGCTTTATGGTCAAAACTTTCACCAAATTGGCAGTTTGCTACCTGCTCCAGGACAATCTCCTGCATTTGCACAGTTATATATATTTGATACCCAAAATGAAGTAACAAACTGAATATCAGCATTCAGGTAAATATTAAATCTATTAATCAGTTACTTTTACATCATGCATGCATCATGCTTCACTTAGTTTCCTTACATTAACTACTGTAATATTTTTAAAAATTATTACTAACAAAATCACCTTCATCTCTTTAGCTCAAAACGAAGAACACCAACTTCTGAATACAGAACACTGCGAGCTAATATCGTGGAAGCAATAAAATCTATGTTAGATGAATGAAATCCCTACAAGAAAATACTTCGAAAAGCAAGGGATCGATTCGGTGAGTCATTACAGTCATCTGATGTAAAGATCATTTTGATTTCTGGATGTGGGACAGATGACAAAACATATAATCTCCCTACAAGTTCTGAAGTTGCTGCATTATTTGTTGGAGATTTTGAGAACGAATTTGACGTTCGAGATATTATTGTGGAAACAAAGAGCAAGAAATTGGAAAGGATAAATGAGCTTCACCCTGCATATCTTTCTCTACAATATCCTGTTTTATTTCCATTTGGAGAAGATGGTTACCATATTGATCTACAACTTAAGAGGACAACAACAACATCGACAAATCCACGATCAAAAGTTAGCATGATGGAGTTTTTCGCATATAGAATCATTGAACGTTATAATCAGTTTAGTGCTCTTATGTTTTTTGGGAAGCTCTTTCAACAATTTTTGGTTGATGGTTATACGATGATCGAATCCGAAAGAATTGGATATCTCAAGCTAAACCAGAAGAAACTACGTGCAGATAAATACAGCAACGTTTCCGCTTCGGCCTTAAATGGAAACCAAGATTCTGGAATATGCGGAACGAGAATTGTGTTACCTTCAACTTATGTAGGAGGTGCACGATATATGCGAGAAAAATATATGGATGCAATGGCTATTTGTCAAAATTTTGGCGACCCGAATTTATTTATTACATTCACGTGTAATCCTAAATGGCCGGAGATTACAAGATTTTTACAAGGACGACGACTAAAGTCAGAAGACAGGGCTGACATTCTGTCTCGAGTCATCAAGATGAAGTTGGATGGTCTCATATTCGACATACACAACAATAAACCTTTTGGGTCCATCAAGGGGAGGTAAGCTATCATTACTCTTCTGTTTATTTAACTACTTTTCATCCTAAATTTCTTACATAATTGAAATACTAATTTTACCAATATAAAACAGTGATTTATACGATTGAATTCCAAAAACGAGGTCTACCACACGCCCATATATTACTATGGCTGAAGCGTGGTTCAAAACTGCCTAGGTCATGTGATATTGACGAGGTAATATGTGCTGAAATTTCTGATGAAGCCACTAACCCAGAGCTCTATGATATAGTCAAAGAACTCATGATTCATGGTCCATGTGGTGGTGCAAATCCAAAATTATCATGCATGGAAAAAGGAAAATGCACCAAAAGATTTCCTAAAGATTGGAATGATGATAAGTATATCAATAAATATGGTTTTCCATTTTATCGAAGAAGAGACGATGGGCGTTATGTTGAAAAAAATAGAATTCGTGTGGGAAGTAATTATGTAATCCCTTACAATCCTCAACTACTCCTCGGATACAAAGCTCATATAAATGTTGAATGGTGCAACCAAACAAGAGCAATCAAATATTTATTCAAATACGTCAACAAAGGTAGTGACAGGGTCACTGCAGCCACGGCAATTCCTAAAGAGTCTAGAACAAATGAGTTGGGAGGTACAGTGCATGTTATAAATAAAATCAAGCAGTACTATGATTGCAGGTGATCATGAATAACACTTTAAGTTTTTAATAAATATCTCATCTTATTTAAGCTTCTAACAATGCCCTTACGCTTATTTTTGTCATTCTTTTGAAAAGGTATGTATCACCTGGTGAAGCAACATGGCGAATATTTGGATTCGAGATTCATCACAGCAGCACAACTGTGCAAAGATTATCTTTCCATTTACCTGGGGAGCACAATGTACTATATGATGAAGATGATGATGTTTTGGCAAAATAGTCTAATCAAACTTCACAACTTTTAGAGTTTATGAAAGTGGCTAGCCAGAATGAAGAGGCCAAAGAGTTGACTTACATTGAATTTCCATTATTCTTTGTGTGGAACAAAGGCCCAAAAGAATGGAGTAAACGGAAAAGAAATTCAGCTATTGGCCGAATCCATTTTATGTCACCAACTGCTGGTGAATTGTTTTACCTGAGGATCCTTTTAAATAAGGTGAAAGGTTCGACCAGCTTTGAGGATTTACATACTGTTGATGGAATTTTGTATCCGGCCTTTCAAGATGCATGTTATGCTCTACATCTCCTTGACGACGACCAAGAGTATATTGATGCAATCATAGAAGCCAGCAAATGGGGATTAGCTAATTACTTGCATAAACTGTTTGTGTGGCTACTAAGCTCAGAAAGTTTGGCTACACCTAAACGTGTTTGGTTAGAAACATGGCATTTGCTTGCAGAGGACATTCTAGAAATGCAGAGAAGAATTCAACAAAGACCAGGTCTGGGAAAAGGAATCACTATGTTTTACAATTTAATTATTGCATCTTTTTTATTTGTTTTTCTTTACAACTCGCAGGACTCGAACTGTCAACATACCAACTAAAGAATCAAGCTTTGGTTGAAAAGCTTTTACGGTCAATCGGTAGTACTCTAAAGAATTACACTTCAATGCCTTTCCCAGAAATCAATAATGTGCCATCTTCAATCAACCGATTGATTGGTGAAGAGTTGTGTTACAACAAAGCGAAATGCGCTCAAAAGCATCAAGAACTACTGCCATCACTAACAGGTGAACAAAGGAATGTTTACGATCGTATAATTGCTTCTGTCGAATCCAATTCTGGTGGTGTTTTTCTGTTTATGGGTTTGGAGGTACGGGTAAGACTTATCTTTGGAAGACTTTGTCAACATACATTCGATCAAAAGGACAAATTGTCATCAACGTTGCTTCAAGTGGAATGGCAGCCTTGCTATTAGATGGAGGACGGACTGCTCATTCACGGTTCGCACTACCGCTACAATTACATGGAAGCTCTACATGTCTATTTACCCCTGGTAGTGAGTTAGCTGGATTACTTTTGAAATCTAAGTTGATTATCTGGGACAAGGCACCAATCTTGCATAGATATTATTTAGAGGCTTTCGATAGAAGTTTGAAAGATATATCACGAGCAGCAAAGGTTAATAATTCTGATAATCCATTTGGTGGGAAGACAATAGTTTTTGGAGGCGATTTTAGACAAGTGCTCCCCGTTATTGCTAAAGGGAGTAGGGGGCAGATTGTTCAAGCTTCTCTTACCTCTTCGGTTTTATGGCGTTCTTGCACAGTTCTTTGTTTGACAAAAAAACATGCGGCTAACTATTGGTTCGGATCCTTCAGAGATTTAATCCATCAAAGAATTCTCTGAATGGATTCTAAAGTTAGGAGATGGAAAGCTCTCAGAACCAAATGATGGTGAAGCTGTGATCAGTATACCAGGTGATATGCTTCTTATGGACTCTCTAGATCCTATAGTTTCAATCACCAATGCCATTTATCTATCATTGCTTCAAAATCTAGAAGACGGTTCCTTCTTCAAGGATCGTGCAATATTATGTCCTACTAATGATGTTGTCAACGAGGTCAATGATCACATAATGGATCTTCTCCCAGGCGAAGCAAAGGTATACTATAGCTGTGACAGAATCTGTCATTCTGATTCTACTGCGATCAGAGACGCTAATGTCTCCATTGAATTCCTTAATTCAATCAAATGTTCTGGACTACCCAACCATGTTCTAAAGTTGAAGAAAGGTGTTCCTGTAATGCTTTTAAGAAACATAGACCAGAAAAATGGTCTCTGTAATGGAACAAGGTTGCAGATAACTCAGTTGGGGGATCATGTAATTGAAGTAAGAGTCATCAGTACTGAAAATGATGGGATAGGTGATAAATTTTTTATTCCAAGAATTGTGCTTACACCTACAGATGTGAAATTGCCATTTCAATTCCAACGAAGACAATTCCCATATCTCCTTGCTTTGGAATGGCAATTAACAAAAGCCAAGGTCAGAGTTTATCTAATGTTGGGATATATCTGTCAAGACCTGTTTTTACGCATGGTCAATTGTACATTGCTGTGTCAAGAGTCAAAAGTAGAAGAGGTCTGAAGATCCTAATTGTTAATGGGAGGGGAAAAGGGATACAAAAACAACAAATGTTGTTTTCAAGGAGATATTCCAGAAAATCAGAGGACCATGATGCATCTTGAGGTACTAATTATTTACCTGTAGAATATTATATTCACGTTTATATTATTGAACAATTGCTTAAATTTACTAATCTTTCGATGATACTTTCTTAGATACATATTTAGAAGGCTTAAAATCCATGTTCAGGTAAACCATTTTAAGCCTTATTATTCACCTTTCTACATACATAATAGATTAGGAAATTTTAATGAAAGCTACTTTCATTTGACAGGCAATTTCCAGCGTTCAGATATTTTCAAGACCGCTGTGTTATGGATTTAGGTTTTTTATAACTATGTTAATACATCAATTTAGTTTTTCTATACTTTCCACTATAATGCTTACTAATGTCAAACATGATTTAAAAATCACATCCCATTGCATGAATGACTAATTTTAACAAACAATGTTACTGAGTAAGAAGTACCTTAACCATAGAGCGGTTCCATATAGAGCATCATTTTTGGACAGAAAATATCAGGGCTGTGCTTAAGTCGTCATGCAAACTGCACATCAACTGCATACAAAGAATAAAATAAGTTTTTAGCCCCCAATTTTTTGGTAAATAATTCCATGTCACAACAAAGTTAAAAGATAAAAGAACATCTTTCGTTTATCCATTTCTAAGTGACAGAATGGCGCAATTACGAGTTTGATACCCATGCATTCCACATTCTTTTTTGTCAACAATGAAAAATTGTGTTCAACACTTGTGTCTAATTTATTAGACCAAATCAATAACTCAACTATCTCTAACACAATTTGATGGATAACCAAACCAAACCACAATTTTACGGTCATTGATTTATCCATCATATATTGTTAGAGATGTGACATTAGCGGACCAAATCAATGACTCAACTATCTCTAACAATATACGATTAAAAACCGATTAGATTCAGGATGACCAAACCAAACCACAATTTTTAAAAAGATCCAATTTTTCACCCAACATCGACAGATTCTCTTCTTTCTTTTGGCTAATAATTTTTTTTTGCTGGAGTGGAATCTCTCTGCAGCATGAAATAAAACCGTAAATATAATGAAAAATACCCAAATCATGGTAAGGAGATCGACACAATTTCACTTTCTCTAAATTCTCTTATCAAGCAACCAAACAGAAGAAAATGAAAATTTCCAGAATCAAGCCGAAACAAAATCAGACAACCCGAAAAGATGAATCAATCCGACACAAGGCCTGTAATGTTTTGGTAAAATGAAATCAAAACCCTACAGTAGAGGAGAAGAGTCGTTGAGGAAGGAATGAAGTGCTACAATGGTGCTCTTAAATCCCACTCCACAAAATCACCCATCATCAAATCGACCTTCGTCTCAGAATCACGAACCAAGATGGAAACTGATGGTCACATTGAAGCTTAGCCCATGCTCGGTCGCCGTTTATAGCCACCGTCTCGATACAAATCTAACATGCAACCGCACCAAACCCATCTCCTTCGTCGCGAGAATCTCCATCGGCATCAGTACCCGTCGGCGAGATCATTATCACCGAAATTGAATTTGTGTAACTTAATTGCCTAAATCCATAACCAAAATCCAGTCAAAAACAACCCAAATCTGAAATTTGTTTTTTTTTTTCTTCAAGTTGAAATCACCAAAAAATTCAGCAAACCCAATCACACATAAAATCCCTCTTCCCTGATTCCAAAACATTTCAATTTCAATTTAAAATTACCAGAATAACAAAAACTACTTTATGAAACTTTGAACTCGGTCTTTCTCTCTAAGATTGTCACCACCAAGAACCTAGAAACAAGATATCATAAGGAACTCGCGTCGCTACTTTATATTTTTATTTGTTTTAGTGTTGATGAAATAAAATATTAATGTAATTACTAGTTACCCTTAATTTCGTTCTACGTTTTTCATTTATCATTGAAATATATAAATTGGTCTAATTTGATTCTTCTGGTTCGGTTTAGTATCATATTTGGAATCTGGCAGAAAAAGAGGAATTGTGGCATATCAATACTTTATACCAAACACAAATATGTAATTACTCTTATATTTATGTTTTTAAACACTTCGTTTTCACATATGTAATAAATTTTATGTATGTATTTAAATCCAAGTCCATAAAATATTAACCAAATAATATTTTAATTTAATAAAAATATATAAATCGAAAAAAAAAAATGTACCCGTGCTATACTAGTAACAAATAATTCGGAGAAGGCTCCTCTCTCTCTCTCTCTCTAAATCTCTCCAATGGCGTCTCCTCGCGGCTTTGCGATCTCCTTCTTCGTCCTCCTAATAATTCCCGCCATCTCTGCTCGCACCTCCGTCATCAAACTCCCGGGAAGCGACGGATCTGACTCCGCCGCAGAAACCTACTGCGAGAGCTGGAGATTAGCCGCCGAGACCAATAACGCCGGAACCTGGGATTTGATTCCCTCAATGTGCGTTGATTCCGTTTCCGAGTATCTCAACGGAGATCAGTACGGATCCGATTACGGTATCATCGCCGATTACGCGCTCGCTTTCGCTAAATCGGTTCAGATTTCCGGCGACGGCAAGGATGTTTGGATCTTCGATATCGACGAGACGCTTCTCACGAATATCGACTACTACAAGGCTCATGGTTACGGGTATGTTCTCTCTATTATTATCCGTTGGATTTAAATGAACGGTCTCGATGATTATTGACTTACTTCGTTGACCCTATATCAAACCGGAATCTGATAAGAGTATATGCGGTATCTACATTTTGTTGACCGAAATCCAAATTGAACTGGATTTGTGGATTTAAAATCCGGTTCTAGGTTTAAGATTTCTGGTTTTTTTTATTGTAATTGCATTGTTTTTTGAGTTTCCTAGCGTACCGGTCGGTTCGATTGAATTTTTGTCTGGTGGATTTTAGGTCTGAACTGTATGACTCGAATAGCTTCAATGAGTGGGTGGTGCAAGGAACAGCTCCAGCGTTTGATGCGAGCTTGAGACTGTACAATGCTCTTAAGAAACTTGGTTTCACTATTGTCCTGCTAACCGGTCGGGACGAGGACCAAAGGAGTGTCACCGAGACAAATCTCCGAGACGCCGGGTATTCGGATTGGGAACGGCTCTTCTTGAGGTAAAGCTATACCAAAATTTTCTCTTGTTCTTGCCTCTTGGTTGAAAAATGTAACTGGTTCGGGTAAGTTTCAAATTCCAAACCATTACCATACCAAACCGGTATATACCTATTCTAACCATCTAGACTGAATCTTTGAGCTTGTGGGTTAAATTGCAGAGGTCCAGAAGATCAAGGGAAATCAGCTACAAATTACAAATCGGAGCAGCGATCAAAATTGATCGAGAAAGGCTTCAAAATCCACGGCAATACCGGCGATCAATGGAGCGATCTTCTAGGCTTTGCCATGGCTGATCGTTCTTTCAAAGTCCCAAATCCGATGTACTACATTCCTTGATTGCTCATTTCTGATTTATGTATTGAGTAACAACTTATGTATTACTACTGACTAATCATCTGATTTATAAATTGATTCAATGTATGAATACAAGATACTAGTGAAATCTTATGATTAACTTGATAATAATCAACCAACGAGTTGTTGCTTTAATTACAGTGACAACATATTCTTACAAAACTCTTCTGGTTAAAAAAAAACATAAGCACGATCTGGTTACACAGAAGATGACTTCAAAATTAAATTGGTTACTTACTAATTAACTAATTAAGATTTTTGATTCTTGCAAATCACAGAAGGATAGATCTTAAAGACAATAAACCGTTAACAAAAAAAAGCTTCTAACTTTTAAACTTTCATGGAGATGAAGTGTAATGATTGTTACCCTCTTTGAGTCCCACGCTTATGGCAGCGCAAGCCAGAGGCTGCGCCGGAATCCTGAAGCAGCTCAACGCGCCGCCGGAATATCCGGAACAATCCGGTTGCGGCCGCTGCGAGTTCCTCCCGGGGATACAGTTTCCGGCG
The DNA here is from genome assembly GCA_900406555.1 of Pseudoturritis turrita. Taxonomy (NCBI): domain Eukaryota; kingdom Viridiplantae; phylum Streptophyta; class Magnoliopsida; order Brassicales; family Brassicaceae; genus Pseudoturritis; species Pseudoturritis turrita. The sequence continues at coordinate 270,624 of OVBL01000654.1, read as the reverse complement.
AAATCAAACCCGAAACTAATCCTGGAACATTCGGAGCTAATCCCAGAGAAGAAATTGAAAGAAACAGTGAGATTTATCAGATTCCTCAACGAACAAACCAAATCGGGAACATCGCCGGAGAATCTGTTGTGTGCAAGATTCAAAACTTCAATCGCCGACAAGCAAGAGATGGTATCGGGGACATGACCCATCAAGGAATTGTAGCTGACGTCAAAGACTTCGATTTCTGAGAACAATCCTACAGATTCCGGTATGCAACCGGTTAACTGGTTATTCAAGAGCAAAACCTCTCTCGCTCTCGATCCAGTGAGGCCGAAACTCGTCGGAATTTCGCCGGAAAATCTGTTATTAGCGAGATTGATCACCGAAGCCGGTGAGTTTCCGAGATTCCCAGGGATTTCTCCTTCGAATTGGTTATTATTGAGGAAAATCGCGTCTAATCGCTTGTCGAAGAGAGCTTCAGGGAGATATCCTGAGAAACTATTAAACCGGAGATCGAGGTAAACAAGATTAGGGATGTAGATTGTGACTAAAGGAAAAGGACCAGAGAATCTATTGTTGCTTAGATCAAGCTCTTGGAGAGAATCTAAGGATTTGAAGGAATCTGGGATTTGGCCATAGAATCTGTTACTGTTGAGATGGAGAATATTGAGGTCTGTGAGGTAAGCAAGGTCTTTGACAATGGTGCCTTTGAGATTTGCATGGTTAAGATCTATGGCGGTTATAGACTGACCAGAACAGAAAACCCCTTTGTAAGAACAAACATCTGATCCAACCCATGTCTTAAGAACACCTGAAGGATCCTCTGTAATGGAAGATTTCCAAGCTTGAAGAGCATTGTAAGCCATACTGTTTGGAGCTGATCCGGGAACAGCATTACGGTTACCGCCGTTGATTCCTCCGCCGCCAACCCAAACTCCGCCGCCGCCGCCGCCGACACCACCGCCGATTCCGACTCCAATGCCACCTCCAACACCAAAAGAAGCATCTGTCTGAATCAAACCACCTAGAAACAGGAACAAACACAGAAGCTTAAAGTCGCTGCCTTTCTTCTTCTTAGACATTTTTTTCAGCTGAAAGTAAGTATCTTTTTTTGTGTGGTTTTTGTGAGTGGACACTTAAGGAAAGAGAATGAACAGTGATTAATTCAGTGGATTAATGAGGTTTGTGTGTGTGAGAGAGAGTGAGATTATGAAACAGAGTGAATGTGGTTGAAGAAGCATTGATGATATGAGGAAAATGCTTGTGTGGGGGGACAAATATTATCAAACAGAGTTCTGGTTTGTTCTTTGTGTTGTTATGTCACATTTTGCCTTTGTTTTGCTAAGTTTACTGTTTGTTTTCAACTTATGATTGCATAATTCATATCACGGGTTCATCTTCTTTTGCCTTTTGTTCCACTTTTTTCATTTATTTCAATCAATTTATGCATAAAAGTATATGCATTTTAGTGTTAAATATTGGATCACATGTTTGAATCACAAGGAGACTCTTACATTTGTCATTTGAATGGATGCACTAGTTTTTTTATTTCAATGAATTTAACCAAGAGCATGTGGTCTACTGATTTGCTCGAATGAATGAAGATTCATCATGCAAATTGAGAATAGTGAACATTATCTACGAAAATCGCTTGAATATCTTTTGGCCATAGACATTTTAAATGATAAGAACATCCGACTTTTTACATATATTATCTTTATTTTATAATATAAGATATTTTTACATTTCTATGCAAATTTTAATTTTATTGGATTTTGTGTGACCAATAATATTACCATTTTTTATAATTTATTAAATTATTTTTATTTTATATAATAAAATAATATTTTTTTAAAGAAAAGTAAAACCTTAATCTTCGCATTTTTAGCTAAAATATTTTATATTTTGAAACAGATGCAATATCAAACATTGGTATAGGTTTCGACGATTGTACGTAGTTTTGAAATTTTAGTTTGGAATTTTTCAACCATACAAAAATAAGTTTAATAGCAATTGATGAACAACTTTTGATTCTCTTCTTGATAAACCATTATGGTTAAATATTCCACATACTATACAAATTCTAATTGATTAAGAATCTTGTCGACCGAAATAATCGAGAATGTAATTAATAAAAATGAATAGAATCTAGACGAGGCTATAAAATAATTAAAAGGCATAGCTTGTGACTGTGAATATGGTGTTGTTGACTTGTAAGAGACGTAGATTTTGGGATGAGAACATTTTAATTGCATCACATGGAGTGGCACAAATGCATTTGTGTCTCCATTTAAAAAGTTTCATTTAATTTGTAGCTGCATTTAATCCAAGTATTTTTGAATGCAATTATTGAGAGGAAAAATACTCGAACTAATTACTTTACTTGATCGAGCTAAACAACAAAAATTGTAGATTTCCAAGCATTCACTATAAAACAAAAACACAATAAACACACAATGGTATTGACAACGAAAATAAATTTGTTTGTATTTTGATATTACCAACATGTAATATACTGTATTTAAAACGGAGGGACTATAAGAATTCATTATACCAATATGTAATATATTTATCCCAAATTATATAGATAATAGATTAGGATCCGCGTTAATATATGGATAAATAAATTAGAAATTATTGATCGAAATATTTAATTTTAGTTAGTAATTCGTTGAATTGTCAAAATATTTTGAAATATTATTTAAATGCAGATATTAAATTATTATAATTTATATTCTAATTATCCTATCATAATTCATACCTTGCGGATCAAAAATATGTATAAACGGAATTCAAATCATATTCTTAATAATAACTAAAAAATCATATTCTTACCCGTTATAAATATTTATTAGTTATATGATAAAATAGTAAAAATAATTCAAGTATTATAGAGTTAAATCAGAAAAAGTAAATTTTATGTTAATAAAATCATAAAAACATATAAAATATATTTATAAATAATGTTATCAAACATCACATAAGTACATGATTGATAATTATATATCATTGATGTTATCATTTATTTTCTCATAGAGATCTATACTCGTCAAACATTATTGACTCTTGAATCTTAGTACTAAATATAGTATTCTTATTTTAATTTATATAAATTTTATTTGTACAATTTCTTTTTTTCTTTAACATTAGAAAATATCATTGTCGTCATAGGTTGAATATTTCATGTTTTTGTGATATTCTACAATTTTGTTGATAAAATAAGTATGCTTCTAGTTTTTTTTTATAACATGATTGGACATATCTTAAATTTTTAAATTGGAATTTTCATATCTTTTCTAACTTTTTTTTTTCAATTTATATATATTCTCTTTTGTTTTATCATTCATTTTTCTTAATTAAAATTTTCATTTTCTCTTATATCTTCTCTATTTTCCTTCTTAATTTTTGTTTTCTAATCAGTTTGGACTATTAAATTTTTTTTTTTTAACTATTTGGTTAGTTACTTAATAATTATTTGGTTAATTTTTACTTTTAATTTTACTTTTTCTTAGTTAGTTTTAAGTATTAACACATGTCATAATTTGATTAATATTAGACACATGTCACAATCTGGTGAATTATAATTTTATCTACATGTCATGTTCACGTCGAACGCATCATTCTTTATATAATAAGACATGTAGTATATAACTATATAAGTTTCAAAATTTTGGTTACACGCAAAATCTATTTGTACATTGTATCGATCTATTCATCCCTATTTCTATTAAACAACCTAAGTATAATAACTCATGCTAAAATATTAAAATTTAGTCGTGTGGTAATAGATTGGTAGTGTAACTTTCTAACCTTCATTGTGTGTGGATTGTTAGAACCGGAATTGAAACTATTTTATAAAGATTTATAAACGATTTATAAAACCGAAACTGAATCGAAAGAGAAACAGAAACGAGAAACAATTTAAAGAAGCGAATCTATGAACGATCGTTCTACGATATATTCACAACTACTACTTACTCTAAAGAGAAGACGAAAATAAGAGAGAGAGAGAGAGTTGGAAGTTTTTCTTTCTGATAGATTTTCAGAGCATGAAGAAAATAAATGAGACGAAGGCTTATCTTATAGCCAAAAGGAGATAAGTTTTGAATCCGAAAAATCTTTGTAACGTGTGCACATGGAGAGGATCTCAGAGCCGTTTTGACTGAGTGGAGAGAGAGGTGTGGGAAACGTTGGGAGAGATTTATGGAGTCAAAAATATATATATCCAAACGGAATATTTTTGACCCAGACGCGGACCCAACCGAAAAGGAGACCCGGATCCAACCGAGATCCGACCCGACGACACATACCCAAGTGTCCTAAGTGCAAATTAAAAGGCCACCAAGCCACCGAGCCCTAGCCCAGCGAGGCGAGGCGAGCGAGCACGCGTGTAGTCCTTTTATTTCTCCTCTCATGTGTCAATGTTTTGAACTTAGATATAAGTTCTCTCCTTTATATACTACATGGAAATTTCTCAAACTTTCAATGTGGGAAAAAATGCATGCCATTCATTAAACCAAAGTTTGATGGCTTTTCCACTTTACCCCAATGGCCCATGGAATTTCAATGTCCCATTTCTCATTCAATTCTATCAATTTTTGCATAATAAACATGTCCACTTAATGGCCAATTTTATTTGTAGAAAATGATCCAACAATCCTCCACATGAATAGAAATGACTCTAAACAGATGAAAACTTGACTGACTCTACTAACTAGACTAGACAGACTTTCGAGAGTATATGCAAAAACTAACTGTGTCTGAGTTGGTGGCTTTTTTCAACCTTGAACCACTCATTGTTAATATCTATCGGGTTTACTTGGCCAGATGGTGAACATAATGTCTTGAACCATTCGGAGTTTGGTGTAGACCGAGACAACAACTATAATCCAGCTTCGTTTTCTCGTAGAGCTAAGTGCTCTATTGTGTTCATTGTGGCCTTGAATATGCCTGGTTAATCATGAGTGAACTTTGAGAATATAGCCTTCCCTTCATTTTCCAAGAAACAGCCCCATTTCACACTCACAAGGTGATTTGCCATTAACTTTGTTTCCAGAAGTATCATGTAATACTTCATTGATATCTCAAAGTCATGGACTCAAATCATTAAAAGCAAAGCTTACCCTCTACACATACAGGAAACACTGTACATCATCCTAGGAACTGAGATAAGAGAATAGTCTCTCAGTGCTCTTAGCAGATTCGGCTTGATTTAGTTTTTCCTTTGAACCTACATCATGAGATCTCCAGTCATAGTAGGTGGGGTTTCCATCAAACATCATCTTAAGTCGTAGGCTTTAACTCCATTCTTTTTGATGATTTTGCAACTTGATCTCGTATCAAAACTTTAGTAAATGGATCCGCTAGGTTGTCTACTGACTTAATGTAATCTAACGTGATTACACCATTTGAGATTAGTTGTCTAATATTTTTATGTCGTCTTCTGATATGACGCGATTTACCATTATATAGGTTACTCTGTGCTCGTGCTATAGCCGATTGACTATCACAGTGTACACGTATTGGAGGCACTTGTTTCTCCCACATCGGGATATCTTCCAAGAAATTTTGAAGCCACTCAACTTCCTCTGCAGCTTTGTCTAAAGCTATAAACTCTGATTTTATGGTCGATCTGGCCAACAGAGTTTGTTTGGAAGATTTCCAGGATACTGCTGCACCGCCAAGTGTAAAGATGTATCCGCTAGTGGATTTTGAGTTTTTGAAATCTGCGATCCAATTTGCGTCACTGTATCCTTCCAAAACTGCTGGTTCTTTATCATAGTGCATACCATGATTTTTGGTATAACGTAAGTAGTTTAATACTCTAGTTATAGCTTTCCAATGCTTATGTCCCGGATTACTGGTTAGCGACTAAGTACGTTTACTAAGTGCACCAAATCGGGTCTAGTACAGTTTGTTAAGTACATCAGACTTCCGATTACTCTTGCATACTCCACTTGTGATACCGCTTCACCAGAATTTTTGGTCAAGTGAAGTTGAGGGTCTACTGGAGTTTTTGCAGTCCCAGTCGAGTATATTTTAAATCTATCGAGTATCTTTTCAGCATAATGATCTTGGGATATGGTCATTCCTTCGGGAGTTCTTATAATTTTTATCCCTATAATTACATCCGCTAGTCCCATGTCTTTCATGGCAAATTTTTCTTTGAACATGCTTTTAGTTTGATTGATAATGTCTTTATTGTTTCCAATAATGAGCATATCATATAAATATAAACCCAACAAAATGTACCATTTTGGAGTAATTTTGATGTATATGCATTTGTCGCATTCATTTATGCTGAAACCATTTGACATCATTACGTTGTCGAACTTTTCATGCCATTGCTTAGGAGCTTGTTTAAGTCCATATAATGATTTCACGAGTCTACAGACTTTTTGTTCATGTCCTGGCATAACAAACCCTTCAGGTTGTTTCATATATATCTCCTCTTCTAAATCTCCATTTAGAAAGGCAGTTTTTACATCCATTTGATGGATTTCTAGATCTCGTAAGGCTGCAATGCCTATGATCATTCCGATTGAAGTTATTTTCATCACCGGAGAATAGGTGTCAAAGAAATATGAGCCCTCTTTTTGCCGAAATCCTTGCACCACAAGTCTAGCCTTGTACTTATCTATTGTGCCATCGATTTTCAGTTTTATTTTGAAAATCTATTTACACCCTAGTGCTTTAAACCACCCTTGTGGTAAATCAGCTATCTCGTAAGTATTATATTGCAAGATAGAATCTATTTCACTATTGACAGCTTCCTTCCAATAAGGTGCATCTGGTGTAGACATGGCTTCTGAAAATGTTCTTGGCTCACTTTCTGCAAGAAACGCCATTAAGAAATCTTCGCCAAAAGATTTTTCCTTACGAGCTCTTTGCTTCGTCTAGGTTCATCTTCAACTTCTTCGACTTCATTTGTTGAGGTACCAGAAGTGCTTAATTCATCTCATTGTTCACGAGTCCGCTTTGGATTACTTTTATCCCTACACAGGAATATATGTTCAAAGAATGATGCATTCCTTGATTCCATAACTGTATTTGTGTGTATATCTGGTATTTCTGATTTGTACACCATAAATTGATAAGCACTGCTGTTGTGTACATATCCGATAAAAATACAGTATACGCTTTTAAGCCCACTTGTGACGTTTTTAGGAGGTGGTACAACCACTTTTTCGAGGCACCCCCACACTTTCAGGTATTTGTACGACGGTACTTTACCTTTCCGAAGTTCATATGGTGATTTACCAGTAGTTTTATCCGGTATCTTGTTGAGGATATAGTTTGTGGTAAGCAGCGCTTCCCTCCACGTGTTCTGGGCTAACCATGATTCCTGCAACATCGCATTCATCATTTCTTTTAGAGTTCTGTTTTTTCGTTCCGCAACTCCGTTGGATTCTGGTGAGTAAGGAGCGGTTGTCTAATGTATAATACCATTTTCCCTGCAGAATGCATTAAGTGGTTCACTATACTCCCCTCCTCTATCACTTCTAACTAATTTGATAGTTTTCTAAAGCTGGTTTTCTACTTCGAGTTTATACTCTTTGAATTTTTCCAGCGCTTCATCTTTGCTACGTAACATATATATATAGCAATATTTTGTGCAGTCTTCTATGAAGGTGAAAAAGTACTTTTTACCGCCTCTAGTTTGCACATATTTTTAATCACACAAATCTGTGTGTATTAAATCTAGAGGTTCGGTAGTTCTTTCAACTTGGGGTGATGGTTTTTTAGTGAGTTTGGCCTATACGCAAACTTCACATTTTCCTTACTTGTTTTGCATTTTGGAATTAAATTCATATTTTGCATTTTTTGAATTATTTTATAATTAACATGTCCTAAACTTCATGTCAAGTATCAAACGACTCAACCAAGTAAGCAAGAGGATTTTCATTCATTGGAGTTGAAACAACAACAGAAGCAGAAGCAACAGAATCAGAAGCAGACACATTTTTCGGGAGGACTGTCATTACAGACATTTTGACAAGTCTACCCTTCACAAATCCCTTACCCAAAAACACCCCCACGCTTCCTAAGAAAAAGATTATCAGACTCGAAATTCACAGCGAATCCATGCTTGCTCAGTACGCTTCCGGAGATCAGATTCTTCCGCATGTCAGGTACATGCTTCACGTTGTGGAGGTGAAGCTCCCGTCCCAAAGTTAGTTTCAGAATCACTTTGCCCTTATCTTCAATCTTGGACACAGCCGTATTCCCCATGAAGAGCTGTTCCTTAGCTTTGTTATTCTTGTAGAGGTTGAACATGGCCTTACCAAAGCAGATATGTGTGGTCGCACCAGTGTCGTAATACCATTCCACTGGGTTGTCTTCCACCATGTTGGCTTCAGTTACCATAGCACACATATCACCTTCCGTCATATTTTCTTGGGCTTTCCCATTTGCCTTTGCCGTGCCCTTGCAAACATCAGTTTTGTGCCCAATCTTACCACAGTGGTGGCACTTTCCATTGAACTTTTTTTCGAACTTGTTCTTCTTGAAGTTCGTGGAACCAGAGACTTTCAGAGATGCATAAGTCTTTTTCTGGGGAGACATGAGTTTCCCTCTGCCTTTGAGCTTGGCCAACTTGGCCTTCTCCTCGGCCACATTGACATCGTGTCCCTGAATCTGAATACCATGAGCAGCGCGGTTGTTATCCTCAATCTTCAACCTTCGGATCACATCTTCAAGAGACATTTCCTTACACTTGAATGTGAGGTAGTTCTTGAAGTACGACCAACCTGGTGGTAGCTTCTTAATCAAGCTGTTCAAGTGAAGATCCCGCAGATCGACATGCCCTCCAATTCTATCTCTTGGCAGATCCTTTGGAGAGCTTCCACTTGCTCCATTATCGGTTTGGAGTCCACCATCTTAAAGTTCAGAAATTTCACCATCAAAAATCTCTGTAACCCAGCGTCATCAGACTTGTACTTCTTCTCCAAAGTCATCCAGAGTGCCTTGGAAGATTTTGCATGACAATAGATCTCATACAAAGGATCAACCAGGCGGCCTAGGATCTGGCCTTTGCACAGAAAATCCCCATGGATCCAAGCTTCCACGCTCGCAAGAGTGTAAACGTTAGTGTTCCCAGGAGGGAGCATCGGCTTATCCTCTTTGAGGAATTTCTCAAAGTTCAAAGTGGTCAGAAAAAACAGCATCTTTTGCTGCCATGTTTTGAAGTCTTTTCCATCGAATTTATCCGGCATCAGTCCTTGGGAGACTGAGTTCGGCATCAACGAGATCACATGGTTAGCCTCATTTGGCACTGCCACAACATGAAGACCAGCACCAAAGCTCGGTGTATCATTTCATTTGCCCCGTTACCATTGGAAGTCTCAGCAGACGCATCGATAGCAGGTGTTGTCGTTGTCACAGCGGGTGTACCAGTCATGGTCACATCCATGTTGTCGTTGTTATCAGCCATATGTGGACAGAAAAACACACAGATTAGTATCTGACAGAAAACTTAATGATTTATCTAAACAGAATAAATCAAAGTTAATTAATTGTGAATCTCAATGTAGCATTTTTATGGAAGTTGCTAATAAGCGTTTCCAGATTTGCTTAAAATGGTGCTTTACCAGAAACCGCTATATAACGTTTCTAGAAACCGTTTGAGATTCCACATAAACGTTTCAATGAATCGCTATAAAGCGTTTGTGAAAACCATTTTATATTTCTGCTAAAACCCAAAACTCGCTTAGAAGTGTTCGCAGAAACGGTCTAATTTTAGCGTTTGAAGCGTTTTGCAAACTCACTTAAAAGCGTTCGCGGAAACAAAAATTTAGATCGCTTAAGAATCGTTTTACAGAACCGCTAAAGAGCGTTCGCAAAACCGAATCGCGATTGAAACAGAAAACAAAAATGTTTATGTACAAAAACGTTTCGCGGAGGCGTTACAAAATGTTCGCAGAAACGTTTAAGGTATAGTCGAACGATTTTGAAAACCTTTAGAAATCGTTTACTGGAATTTTCAGAAATCAATCCGATTTTAGCTATAGGCTAGAAGCGGATTATTTTGAATTAAGACTGTTAGAATCGGAATTGAAACTGCTTTATAAAGATTTATAAACGATTTATAAAACCGAAACTGAATCGAAAGAGAAACGGAAACGAGAAACAATTCAAAGAAACGAGACGAATCTCTTTCCTTAATTCAAAATATCTCCCGTAGTGTGGCGGTTTAACACGATAATGAATCCTAGGATACGACCTTGACGAGACTGATTCGCAAAACTCGAAATCAGAATCTATGAACGATCGTTCTACGATATACTCACAACTACTACTTACTTTAGAGAGAAGACGAAAATGAGAGAGAGAGAGAGAGTTAAAAGTTTTTCTTTCTGATAGATTTTCAGAGCATGAAGAAAATAAATGAGATCAGTTCTGAATCCGAAAAATCTCTGTAACGTGTGCACGTGGAGAGGATCTCAGAGTCGTTTTGACTGAGTGGAGAGAGAGAGGTGTGGGAAACATTGGGAGAGATTTATGGAGTCAAAAAAAATATATCCAAAAGGAATATTTTTGACCTAGACGCGGACCCAACCGAAAGGGAGACTCGGATCCAACCCGACGACACATACTCAAGTGCCTTAAGTGCAAATTAAAAGGCCACTGAGCCACCAAGCCCACGAGCCCGGTGAGGCGAGGCGAGCGAGCGCGCGTGTGGTCCTTTTATTTCTCCTCTTATGTGTTAATGTTTTGAACTTATATATAAGTTCTCTCCTTTATATACTACATGGAAAAAAATTTCAAACTTTCAATATGAGACAAAATGCATGCCATTCATTAAATCAAAGTTTGATGGCTTTTTCACTTTAGCCCAATGGCCAATAGAATTTCAATGTCCCATTTCTCATTCAATTCTATTAATTTTTTCATAATAAACATGTCCACTTAAAGACAATTTTATTTGTAAAAAATATCTAACAATCCTCCACATGAATAGAAAATGACTCTTCTAAACAGATGAAGATTCGACTGACTCTACTAACTAGACTAGATAGACTTTAGAGAATATATGCGAAAACTAACTGTGCCTGAGTTGGTGGCTTTTTTCAACATTGAATCACTCATTGTTAATATAATATCTTCAACTATCCGGATTTTGGTGTAGACGGAGACAACTGTAACCAGCTTCACAAGCTGATTTGCCATTAACTTTGTTTCCATGAATCGATGAGCCTCACTCTCGATAGCGACTCCGATCTGTGACTGCAACTCCGGCGATTACTTCACCATCGACCTCCGGAGCGAGCAACTCCATCTTTGGCTCAGGAAGCTTAAGAGAGATTTGCGACTCGATTGCAAAATCAAATTCGATGCCACGACGGCTATGCTTCTTCCGGTGACTTCTCTTTGCCACCAATCCTCTGGGAAAAATGCAGGAACTCTTAACCTCCAACTTTTATGCACCTTGAGATAACCGAACACTAATCCCCTTTGTTGCAATTTATAGTAAAACCTGATGCAAATTTTCTTCGACCAAAAATTTGCGTCTCCTGTGATTCCTCTGTCGCTATTACTCTTTGTAATCTCAGGTATTCTCAATATCTTTGTCATTACAGCCTGTGTGACAAACCACCACGTCTCCTTTGCTGTTCCGATGAATCCATGTAACCTTCTTAAACCATGAATCACCTGTCCTATGTCCCTGTATCTTCTGATTTTATGAGACCCTATGAAATCTCAATTTCTGATTTCATCTTCTCCGCAGCTTTTAAGGTGAACAATTTGTGCTCTTCCACTATCTCGATGACACATGTAAACCCTTTTGATCTGTGTCATTTTCTTCATGCCTTGTCTCTTCCGACGTTACTTGATTTTCCCAAAAAAAATGAAAAGAACCTAACTCGGTTTCTTTTCCCTTTTCTCACCAGCTCCACCTGGAACCAGAATCAACCTATTCTCTTCTCCATTCCCTTGGATTTTCATTATCGAATGACAAGAGCTCTTACAAACCAACTTGTTTCTTTTCTTTTCATCTTTGCTAGCATACTGTTTCGATAATGAGATCACCTTGAAACCTTGACTGCTTGTGAAACCTTAGACGAGAGATCAACTTTCTCTCATGCTTCTGGCTATTTCAGGTAATCCCTTTACCTATGAAATACCAACTCTCAACATAAACTTTCTTATTCTTCAAAGAACTAACATGTCTTCTCTTAAATCTTTCTGTCCACAACTCCACCTGGAATCAATAACCCTTCAATTCGATTTCCGATTCTTACAGGTAACTCCCTTAACCCATTAATCAATCTGATTTTATCTTATCGACACCTTTTGAAACTTACCCATTTCTTTGTTCTTCTTCCTGCGAGAGTAAAATGTTGATAGTGGAGCCACCTGGAACTGATTTTCCAATTAGTGGACATTGAGAAGCTCACATCAAAGCTGGAACTTCTGGCCAGGTAAGACCTTTGTCAAAACATCTGCTGGAATCTTGCTTGTGTATATCTTAGATAGAACCACGCCTCTCTTAGAAAATGATATCCCTGGATCTATCTTGTACCGCCATCATCATTGATGGAACACACCTCCTAACCATACATCTTGTTGGGAAGACTTTCGACACACCCTTCCATTCAGTTCTTATGTTTAAACATACCTCTTTTCAGCATATTTCCAGACATGCAAACTCAAACCCAGTCTCTTATCAATAGTAACCATGACACTTTAGACTTCTCTTTTACAGCCATTTCCTTTCACATCTCGAGCCTGTGACAATCTTTCCAGCTGCAAATCCAATCCACACAATACATGTTTATGTATTGCAATTCACCAACATATTTGGTGCCTGCATCACAACAGTCCTTAGAATTTCCATCAGAACTCTTTCTGATTCATCAATACCCTATAAACATGTCTTTGATATTGATCCTTCCTCACGTGAGCTTTTATTATCTTTCTGATAAATGTTCTCCTCAATTTTATTCCTGGGATGCCAAAAGAAACCAAGTATAACCTTACTTGTTCTTTATTTCCATGCAGTTTGTTTAACTCTGCATCCACATCCTTTCTTTGATGTCTTCAGATTCTAGAACATACTGAGATTCTCTCTATCCTGCAATTGCTTTTCCTGAGAAACTTTCTCCACAGTCTTTTTTTTATGCAGACTGTCACAACTCAATTTTTCTAGTTGTTATCTTCCAAATGCAAAACTCCATATGCATTTTCCTCTTGTCGCACCTCTCTAGAATCTTCCTCTTGTCGCTCCTGTCTGATCTTAGACCCAACAACTTACACTACTTCGTGTATCTGCATAAGTAACACTTCTGATCCGCAACTCTTCTTTGTCTTGTTTCTGAGTTGCAAACCAGCTCCAACACATTCTTCTGTCAAACATAATTCTCAACTATCATCTTCGTAACAAGGACCCTTTTGCACTTCTCATCACCAATCTTGGCTCTGTAATAGAACCTTGCTGACAAACAAATCATTCTTGAATCAACTACAGAAGACACAAAATCATTCATTTTTCATTCCCTTGAAACAATTTTTGACTTGCTCAAACTGCTTGAACACACGGAACGTAAAGATCACTTTGCACCGATGCTGTTGCCAACAGAACACGCTGCCTAACTCCACCTGGCTAGGACGACTTTCAAAACGAATATCTCTGCTCAAACTTTGTTCAAACTCTTCTGTATCAACAGAACCATCCCACTAAAATGTAAGCTTCTTTGAACTTGTCTCACATGCACAAACATGTGACATGCTTGAGACACCATTCTCAAACCTCTGAACACTCCAATCTAGAACCTTGAAGTCATCCTCTTGCTGTCTGTTAGAATTCTTCATCTCAAACACATAAACAATTTCTTCCTTAAGATCCTTCTTAGCACTAGTAATCAAACATGGATTGCTCTGAAACCACTTGTTAGGGTTTTTTAATCGAACCTAGTGCTGTAATTTTAGTAACTTTGAGAAGAATTAGAGAACTAAAAGACATAAGAAAATTTGATCACCGAGTTCCCCGAAGGTACCTCTCGGATGAAACCATCTCCCACAACTTCACTATCAATCAAAGGTTAACACAATGCACTAACAACATTTTCTTTGTGTCACAGGTTTGTAAGAAGAACTAAAAGGAGATTACAATACTAATAGCACACGCTTAAGAACACAAAGACTCGAACTCCCTTTCCTCTCTCGTGGCTCTCTTTTTCTCTCAACTTCTCTCTTGTTCTTCTATCTCTCTTGGCCCTCTGTTTCTACATCGTTTCTTTCTTGGGATGATCTTTAGGTTTTGTGAACGTCTTCTTTATATAACCAATGAGATGCTGCTATATTTCCCTTTTGCTCTTGAATTTGCCTCTCTGCAATTGTCGGTTCCTTCTAATTGCCGACCACAAACCAAACTAAAGAAACATGGGATTTTGTTAGGAAAAGAGGTTTGGGCCAGAATATGTTTGAGGCCCATATTCCAATAGAAGTTTCAGAATTAATAAGTCAATAACAAAGTATTTTAATACAGCCAAATATAAAATATTTGACCGTTAAAATGGTGCTACCAAAAATTTGATTTTTCATGGAAATTTTTTATTTGGTCAATCAAAATGGTGTCACGTTTTAGACCTATTAAAAATCCGGTGAATGGACTACTCGACGGTTACACTTGGAAAAATTAAACCTCTTAGTTATAAAAAAAACAAAAAACCAACATATAAGTATTTGTTTAAAAAAAAAAAAAACGACATATGTATGAGTATTTCCCCTAAAGCCCCCAGTTCCTTTGTTCCTGGATACCATGCACTATAATCATGAATCCAATAACTTATGATTTTTAAAGATTTTAGATTACTTGTTACAAATATATAAACTAATAACACCTGAAAAATCAATTTTATTTGAATAAAAATAGAATCTTTAAAAAATTAAAATCTTTAACTAAGTGCACAAACTAATAACACCTCCTATTTTGTTCTAGTTCGATTCAGTATTGATTTGGATAATTCAATTTGATTTCGGTTTACATACCTACAGGAAAAATGATAATAATCTATAAGAATACGCAATTGGCGTGCACATGATAAACTCAAATGAAAGTATGGATGTAATGGGCCCATTAAGCATGAAAGTAGGTTTGTTATGGGCCCATTAAGCATGTTGAGAAACCCAACTCCTAAGAGGCCTAATTGCTAAGAATTCCTTTTGAAACGGTCTGTTTATTTTTAAACTTGTTGGACACTTTTCTTAATAAAAAAAAAACTATTCATTTTTTCGTGCAATACACTGAATGTTTCATATCCTTTTCTTATTTTATATTTGTATTTAAGTGCTCTGTGAGACGACGATTCATTTTTTGTGATCAAATTATGTAAAGTCATTTATGAAATCGTTCGTTGTATTTTAATTGATGTAGAAAGTTAGATTTGTGTGTGTTTGACTGATAATATCATCATTTGTAGTAAAATATTAAATTAAATATATTCTAAATGATATAAATAACAGACGGCAAAAAGAAACTAAATATTTAGCTATTAAATACATATAATTCAAAAAATTGGCGTTTTTCTAAGAGTATATGCACTCCGTAAAAATAATGGATTCAAAGAAAAATGGCAATGAGTTTTAATGTCCAAGTAAACAAAATAAACAAAACACATTTTTGAATCAATTAATGGAATCTAAGAAAATTGCAATGAGTATTCAATCTAACATTTGGAGGGATTTGAGTTTAAATGATTTTTAGATGATTTTGTATGATTCTAGGGAATTTGTTATTAAATTCTCTGCAATCCTACTTAAAACCATGAGATTTGGCTTTTTGTATTTTTAAGTAAAAAATCCTCTGAAATCCCTTGAAATCATTAAAAATCAAATCTTTAATATATTTTCAATACAGTGGATTTGAATATACTTTTTCAAATCATTAGTTCAATAACATTAAATTTTAATTTTTTTTTTAAATTCATGATCCACTAACATATGATTTGACATTTTAAAACAAATCATTCCAGATGGTAGATTGAATATACCTCCTTAATGTTCTTTTTCTATGTAAACATCATAGTTATTAAATAAAGTTTGCCATCTATTATCTTATCTTAGGTTTCTACATTATCATCTAACGTGTTAATTATGTATCTTTCTACAAAAATATCATAGGGTATCATATAATATATTAACAGTCTAATCAATAAAATCACAAGTTAAATTTCATACTCTCTTTTTTTATAAAACATACTCAATTTTTTACCAGAATTCTTTCGTTTCATAGAGAACATATAAAAACAGACAAACACAGAAAAGGAAGATAAAATTGATTGATTCTTGGAGTCTAGATAAGGACAATGCAATTTGCTTGCTTAGATATTTAATTAATATCTAATTATATGTATATAAAAGTACAAAAAATAATATAAAATTAAAATATTTGGTACGTAAAAAGGATTTCGAGGAATATAATAGGAGTTCAAAATATGAAATGGAAAATCGATTCCACTTGTCGAAAGAGAAAATAAAGAAATAAATTATTACAAATAAATAAAAAACAATATAAGAAATAAAGGCAAATATTGTCTGTTTATTCCTTTATTCCAGTTTCGGAATCTAACCATGCCAAAAAAAAAGGTCAAGTGTCATTCATCTCTCCCCATGTTGATTTGCTTTTTCCTCTCCCAATGTCCCATGAACACAAATAAACTTGGAGAATTAACTAGTAAACCCAAGCTCTTGGATCGATATTGATAATTTGAATTTGCTACCTAAAAAATCTTGCGACATGAACTTTTAAAATCGATCGCATAAATATTAACATTTTCTCAGTAGATCATTCTGTCTAACTGATAAGGTCAATCTAAATTTGTAATTTTTGTTGTTATGGAATAAGCAATATATTAATTAAAATATTTGAACTTGTGGTCACATGGAAAAGTTACGATATATCTAAGGATGAGTTAGGCCGTTATAGGGGTCATTTGATAATGCTAGAAGACGAGGGGAATATGGAATATATATATAGAGAGAACAAAGCATCAAAGAAGATTGGAATGTAAATACACATATATATATATATATAAATAAAGACTAAAGAGACCAAACATAAACATAGACAAGTGCTTTTGTAAGATGACATTACTTCTTATTCTTTAGGTATAGATTCCATTATTCCACAATTCAAAATCGGATCACCAATTTTTAGCTCACTTGGTGTAGTTCCCCTCCTCTCTTGCTTTAAACTAACCAAAACCCATATAATTTTTAAGAAATTCAATTTTCAGAACTTTATTAGTTTTTGCATATATTTATTAAAGAATATATTCGTTATCGTACCATAGTTATAATTTACAATAACTTCTAATATTAACATTATTAAACCTTATTAAAAGTCTTCTAATTAAATTCCTAATAATGTACACTATGTAGTTACAAATTTTTTTCTTTTGTCAACAATATATATTATTTGGATTTGAATCTGAATAGTGATACAACAAATCAGGATATATAGATATAGTAATAAAATGGCGATACTAACATAAATAATTATGCTACATGTTATGATCATGTAGTCACTAATCTATAGATCAAATTAAATCCGAAGGTATATGATACTAAACTATACTAGACCCTTAAGACCATTACAGTTCGAAAAAAGAGACTATTAAGACCATGTCACATATATGGTATAGTATTGAGTAAGAGGTCGGACATAATGCTATTAAAAAAATATAATTTGAGATTAAATTTAGATTTTACAATCAAACCGACCTTTCGTAAATATATGTAGACTATCAGATTTCAAGTGACACTTGGGTTTCAGTGCATCGGATTACCAAAAGGAGAACGAACTATTTATCCAAAAGTAAATAACTCATAAAAAGTATAGGGAAAGTAGTAGCAAGAAACTAATATTATTTACCAACATATATTATAAACAAAAAAACCAATAAATTATACAGTTCATCCTAATTAATAAAACAAATAGAAAGACATACAAAGAAATTCAAATAACAAAAGAAATGAATTTAAGAAAATAAATATATAATAAACATACTTAATTATATCTAATTTTATATGTTACTGTTGATGATTTTCATGCAAATTTCCTTGCTTTTTTCTTCTCTTTGGAATCTAACAGCTTTTTCTGTCATGCTTTTTTTTTTACCTTTTTTTCCCCTCCCTTTCTTTAATTTTTTTAATATCAAAATCCTCAATTGAATATATAACAACAACAAAAAAACACTTGATTTTTGGTGCTTCTTAGAAAACCCTTCACCATTTCAAAATCATGCAGATATAACTTGATAGGTCCAAGATCGATGATGTACCATTTTCCATGGAGATGTCATGGACTCGTGATGTTGATGATGTCCATCATGAAAAGTATAATGATAGCATCTTTTTGTGATGTGGGTCATGATCATCAGATTGGAAAATGGCACAATTACCCATGATGATCTTGGTTGTCAGAAGAGTCGGGGGCTGGCCAAAACGTTGAGTACTTCAACCATTCTGCTTCTTGTTGGTTCCCCATTGATGATGACCCCTGCACCAATCAAAAATTGCTTCTCAATATATACATACACACATACATCAATATAAAACTATATAAGTTTGTGAGCATATATATAAGTTAGTCACATTCGGTTTGGTTAGAAACTAATTGGACTAACTTGACCGACTCAAACCGAACCGAACTCACTTTGGTATTCTTTTCTAATCCAAACAAACAGGAACCGGGATTAAACCCGGGAAAACCGAACCGAATCTACAACTAATCTGTTAGCATTCCACAAATAGGCATATATATTAGGGATACTTTTTTTTATGATGAATTACATTTTTGAAATATTTATAAAAAAAAATAATAAGAACATTCCATTATAGATTTTAGACGGTTTTTAAAAAAGGAATGCAGACATGCTGTCCCCCATAAGAGCACAATGAAATCTACTAATGTCTATCACCGAACTTGTCTCGCGAGGTACTACGCATGAAAAAAGACCTTATAATATTTACATAATATATACACATTATATTACATATATAAACATATGTATATATGCACCATCATTGCCTTCTTAATTAGTTTTAACATGGTTTAAAAAGGAGAAAAAAAGAAAAGAATCTGACAAATTTTCTATTGTTCTTCAAAAGAGTAATTTATAGGTAAAAAGCAAACTATGACAAAAGCAAACTCATCTCTCTTTCTTTTTCTTTACTGGTTTTGTTTACTTAACTCTGTTTTAACTCTTTCCAATTAAGTAAAGAATAAACGAAAAAAAGAATATATGTGGTCTTAAGTATCCTTCCCATGCAAAACTGAAAAAGAAAAAAAAAATATTTAAAAAGGAAAAGAGATTTTTTTTTCTTATAATATTATCCACTTTTATTCAAATGTAACCTTCATTGTTATCTTCGACCAATCACTATCTCCTTAAGAAAACTATTATCTTAATATTTTTCAACTTTACGTAATCTACATTTTAATAAGTCGAGAATCCAAGACTACTGTCAACACACAAAAAACAAATTTATTTCTAATATGGATTTTAGTCTGCTTCACCTGCATAAGATAGTTAATGCACGACATTTTATTTAGGTGATAATAATCATATATTTTTTATTTTTTATTAAAAAAAGAACTCATGATGGTAAAAAAGAGGGTTTTCCACATGAAATTAAGAGTCAAAAAGGGATTAATAACTTACATCTTTTACATCATGATGAGTGGTAGAAGAAGTGCAGCCCATTATGAGTTCTTCCAATCCAGAAGCTGACCTTCCTCCCATCTTCCCATCATTATGTTCTTCTTCTCCTCCTTCTTGTTGTTGTGTCTTGTTCAGTCAATAAAGACAAAAGTCATTTCAGATTATTTTAATTCTTTAAGAAAATAATTATCTTAAAAACATTAAATATTAATCATCTTGTCTCTTCATCACCAAAGATCCCACATTGGTTTCCTACTTGTTCTTAGTTTGGCTGACACTAAAAAGTGACTTAGCTTTTGTTGGCTTTGGATAATGGATAGTTAGTTAGACACAGATCTTACATAGACTAGTTAAATTAGGCATAGTTATTTATTAGACATTTGTGACTTTAATTTTTTTTTCTTCACCAGTATCTTATATATACTTTATTTGTCATAATCGATTTTGGTACAACCCAATTTGCATGCTTATGTAGTCCCATCATTGTTAAGTCACATGCATGCAAATATCTTCAAAACCTAACATGTGGAAGAACCACAATTTCTATTAATTTTTTTTACAACCTACATTTTCTACTACTACTTAATTAGATACATGTAATCATATATATTATATATATATACACACATATATACATATATAACAGTAACAAAACCTCCAAATAATTAACACTAATTATAATTAATTACCTTCTTTTCACAACCCTAATTTAAGTTGGATGTTGAGACCCTTATATAAATTTGATAGGTGCATGACTCCTACCTTAATCAATAGTAACATAACGTAAATTGATTTTGATTATTATATATAAATCATAGTGATATACCAGCTAACTTGGTCAGATTCACGAAACTGTAACTTTCACCTAAATTAATCAATTTTACCTGGTAAATAAATATATAGATATATATATATATATATATATATATATATATGTTATGTTACCTGGTAATTTTCATTGGGGAGCAAGATTCTATGAACATGGTAAGGATTGTCCTCAAGGATATTAATGGAAGCATGGTGAAGCGAAGTAGATGGAGAAATGATGGTTGATATTGGATGTGTAGGCTGGCTTATGTTGAATGCATGATGTCGTTGTTGTTGATGATGATGATGATGTTGATGATGGTGATGATCATGAGCCACATGATGTGATGTTGATGATGATGATGCCTGATGACGATGAAGACGATGACGATGCTGTTCTGCCATAACATCTTCACATGTAGCTTGCCCGGTCGGAGGAGTTTCCCTCCTCGCCACCTGAAAAATTATAAAATTTAATTGCTAATTAAAGATAATTGATATTTATATATATACACAATTACTTTATTATACCGTAAACTTGTTTGGACCGTTGCGGTTTAGACATTGTTTTCTGATTTTATCACGTCGGGTAAAACTTTAGGTCATATTGTTAGTTAAAAATTGATTATCACTAACCTTCCATTATTATCACGTCGGGTAAATTGATTATTTAAAATTCTTTTGTAAATACATAATATTACAACAACAAAAAGACTATCTCCGTTTTTAAAAGAAAGATTTTCTATTTTATTTATAGAAATACATTTTTTTTATCTTTTCTATGCATTTTTATTAATTAATGATAAATTGTAAATCTCAAAACATATTAATTAAAAATAATTGATTTTATTAAATTATTTGACTTAAAATTATAGAAAATTGTGTTGTAAGAAAATGATGCATTTATAATTAAACATTATTTTATTTTATTTTTTTAATATGTCTGAAAAGTCTAAAAAATCTATTATTTAAAAATGGAGGGAGTAATAAATAATCCGAAATTATACAGACAAAATGAGCATGGTTACCTGCAATGCGAGCATTTAGTAACCCTAAGCATCTTTTTTTTTTTACAACATTCACTTTTTTCTTTATTTTAATCTCATGCGAAAGAGAAACGTTATAATATAGTCAAATCAAAATGAATTCAAAATCAAATAAATCACATATTGGACAAAAAAACGATCCTCTATAAAGAAAAAACGGTTGTAATTTGCATTAGAGGATTTGATCCATTGGAATTTTAATACATATGTATATATACATTAAAACATATTATATTCTTTTATTTTTTTGTAATATACAATAGATTCAAATTATATTTTATGCAAAAAAGTGTCTCACGTTTTCAGTACTCACTACTCGAGAATGCATATTAATTTGGTTTATCTTATGAAACGAAAAATTAACATGGGAAAATAAAAAATCAGTGCATACCTCATCAAAGCTCTTCATAAACGGAACAAAGCTGAGTTGATCCATTGCATAACTCGGAAGACCAGCCGCAACCGCCGCTGCCGCAGCCGCTACGGCCATAACGCCGCCACCACCAACGCTACCTACTTCATCAGATCGATTGGGAGGATTAACATTAATAATCTCTCTAGACGAAGAACAACTCCCACCACTAGTAGTCCCACTCTCTCTTCTCATATGATACTCTCCGCCGCCTCCACCGCTGCTTCCTTCACCGCCTCCACCGCCTATAGCGTTTAAGCTCGATGTAGATGACGACCAATTACATTGCCTAGGTTGAGTCTGATAAAAGATTTTAGACACAACAAGCTCTCCTTCTTTCTCTTCCTCATGTGTCCCCAAATGATATTGATGCATTACCCAATTGGTTTTCTCCGGTTTACGATTCTTACCGAAATTGGTATACAAAACCAAAATCTTCTTGCAACCTTTTTGCTTACCGTTTACCATAACCGGTCTTGTCTTACCGGTCTTATGCCACCTCGTCTCACCCGAGCTACTACTTCCTTGCGTATTATTGTCACATTCCGTTTGAATCTTTCTTCGCTTTCTTGTTCCCGTCGTGTACGCTTTTGATGGTCTATGAAAGAAGTGTCTGCTTAAACCATCTCTAGTCACTCCTACCGAAATTGAAAATAACAAAAAAATACATTTTTTGTTAGTTTATATGTTTCTTGTGTAAACCAAATTGAATAGATTCAAACTTTGGTATGACCCAAATGGACCAAAAATAAAATCAAACATTGGTTTGACCCAATTCTCCGTAGATAGCCATATCAAATAATCATATATTATATAACGAAAGATATGCATATGTGATTTATAAATATGGAATTCGTGAAGAATAAATTTATGCAGTGAAGTATGCATATAGATGCATGTGTGATCAAAATAGAAAAGATTCAAACGTTGGTTGACTCAACTAAAAAAGATTCAAACTTTGGTATGACCCAATGCACTAAATATATAGTAATATCAAACAATCATATATTATAATGGAGATATATCATATATGGAGTGCATGAGTGTGTATCTACCGGGAAGTTTCTCGGGATGAGTGTAGCAAATGCCGTCTTCACCTTCAATGGTAGGGATGAATTCGTCAATGAGAGGGTGAGATTTAATGTCTTTAACTAAGACTTTTGCTTCTAAATGTTCTATCAATTCTTGATCCGTTGGGTCAAACTTCACTCCTGCCGGTAAACCAACCCAATCCTGCTAAAAAGAATAAAAAGAGAGAAAAATAAATTTTAAAATAAAGAAAAAGAAACAAGAGAATATAAGTATATACATATATATACATATAAAGACTCGTATATAGTCGCTTTAAAATTTGGATTTTGAATTTCTGCAAGCGAGAGAATAAAACAGAGAGCATCATTCTTGATGTTCTTCATTGATTCTTTTCCTCTTTTTTTTCTCTTATTTTCTTTTAAAAAAACATTTACAAGTGACCTAAAATGAGAAATAGATGGGAGATATTTTTAAGTTAATTAAAATATAAGAAAAAAGGAATATTACTTACTGGTTTGCCTTCGAGCTTGTGGCCGCAACTGGGACACTTCTTGGATCCACAAAGTTGATGTTCTTCGATCTTTGCATCAATTATATCCGAACCGGTCACCGAACCAGCAGGATTACTCTTGTTCATCTCGATCTCTAATTTCTATGATCAACTTCCTCTTATGCGTGTGTGTGTAGCTGTAGAGATAATAACAAAGCTCTTCTGATCATATCCGAGGATTGATAAACATAGATATAGATATATATATATATATATATATATATATATATATATGCAAAGAGAGAGAAGATTTGAATAAACCCTCTTTTATTATAGGGAAGAAACCACTGATTTTGAGGAGACAAGACAAAAGAGAGGGTTTTTCTTGAAAACCTAACCGACACAAGAACAAGACAAAGTAAGAATTTATGGGGAAAAAACCCTCAAATTATGCTAAAAAGAACAAACTTGGTCGAGCGGAATAAGATCTTAGACAGTACTGCAAATCAAGAAAGAGAGAGAAAGAAAGCAAAGAGGGGAGAGAGAGAGAGAGAGAGAGAGAGAGAGAGAGAAAATTAATAAACGACGAAGAAGAAGGGGGAGAAGAAGAAAGTGAGAGTTGGGATGTGAAGGGTATATATTAATTAAAAAAACATATGAGAGATTGTTTTTTTTTAAGCGAATTATTAATTAATTAAGTATAGTATAACATTATATATATGTATAAATATGTGTGTATCTCGAACTTTAACTGAAGAAGTAAGCGAGAAAAAGGAAAAGGTGGCTCTGAAACCCATTTCACTGACCCACCTTTTATTTTGCCTTTGCTGGTTTAAGAAGCCGCTATGAGTCTTTCAAGCGGTTTGTTTATATATATATCTACAAATCATATACACTTTTATATATACTTATTTATATGTATATATCATGTATACGTGTCTTTATATGTAAGTGTACACATATTGCATATTATCCTTAAAACATCGAAAAATTCATTACAAGTTTCTATATTATATTGTGGTATGGATATTCTGCAAAAGAAATAATTTTTTTTTTGATAAAAAAAAGAAATAAAAATTGTATTCATCTTTATGGTTAAATGTGAGTTTCATGTTGGCCAAAAAAATATATGTGAATTTTCATAACTATGAACTTTAACAAAGTTGTGTCCTTTTTAGATGATGAAATTTCAAAACAAATACATATCGATAGTGTTATAAACGTATCATATGATCTATATGTGTACTCTATATGTACATATGTTTTAGTACTACATGGATTTTGTACTGAGAATCCGATCTTAATTCTTTATGTTCTATATATATATATATATATCTTAAATTGTTTATACTTATATATTATATATAATTACTTCACTCTCATTTCAATTGAACATTTTTAATTTTGTAGGATAAAACGTCAGTATAGTCGCCATCTAAACCTCTAGTAACTTCTCGTTAAGGAATTAATTTAGTAATTTTGAATTTGTGCAAGGTTAAGAACATAAGAGAATAAACCAAAAAAAAAAAGGAAAAAAAAGAGAAAAAAAAAGACGAGAAGAGGAAGAGAGATCACATGGGCATCGGGCTGGAGGAAGTGATCATTATTCTTTTGTTATTCTTTTTTATTTATAATTTTTTTATTATTTTAGTTTTAATTTTGCAGAGAGAAAGGAATTAAGAGGTTGCTTGATAAGTAAGGCAATTTGAGCAGTGTACCCATCATATGGACCACACCATCTCTTATTTTTCGTATTTATTTTATATTTTCGTATTTTGTAGTAAAAAAACAAAAATCACATGTGTATTTCCTCCGTTTCATAATATAAGATGTTTTGACTAAAATCACAAAAATTAAAAAATTATTTTTATTTCAAAAAATATCAATATATAAAATAAAATTATTCAGCCAATCATAAAAAATACTGCATAATACTATTGGTCATACAATATCCAATAAAGTAAAAAGTTATATAAAAATATAAAATATTTTATATTTTAAAAAAAAAAACCTTCAAAATACATTACATTACGAAACGGAGGAATATAAAAAAGCAAATATTTTTTAATTATGAATCTGTATTTAATAGTATTATATGGTCTCCTTGGAAATCTGTTTACGTTAGCATGAATTATGTAATCATGGCAATTATACTTTCTTACACATGTTTCAAATCAGACAATAGTTTCCTTTTCCCATAAAAATGTTTAATGAAGTAATCCTGAAAATATTAAGCTTATTAATTAAATTAGTATTGACGTTAAAAAAATGTTAAATTAGTATTTGTTCTAAAACATATTTATTGTGCGCATTCTATCATACGATTTCAATAATCTTGAGTATCTTGACTGTAATGATTATAAATCCCTATCGTATAATCAATTTTCTGAGATTTTTCACCAAATTTTAATTTTCAGGAAAAAAGATTTATAAGACTAAACTAATGAAGGGACAAAATGAATAAATAAAATATTAGGGTAGAGAAAACTCGTTGAGATTTTTGGTTCTCCAAAAGTAACTTCAAAATCTCAAATTTTGAAGTTTTGAATAATGAAACCTCAAATTTGAGGTTTCATTTTTTTCTTGCATTTTAATCCCTACAATTACATATATCTTTAAAATAATCTTATTATTTTT
Organism: Pseudoturritis turrita; assembly: GCA_900406555.1. Lineage (NCBI taxonomy): Eukaryota > Viridiplantae > Streptophyta > Magnoliopsida > Brassicales > Brassicaceae > Pseudoturritis > Pseudoturritis turrita. Next base: position 244,551 of record OVBL01000654.1, on the reverse strand, counting down.
TTTTATCATTTTAATCTTTACAAGTTTATGTCTCATAAATAATTTACATATATTTTATAAATTTATTTTCTACATATAAAATTAAATAATAAAAAAGTTCATTTATCATTTCGAAATGCATTGATTAATCATAGTTGTGAGCATTACGGAAATAATTTTATTGAGTAATTTAGTATTTTATTTGTAATATATAGTTTATTCTGTGTGTTTTATTATTATTTATATCTAATTTTATATTCTAATGTAATAGTTTATCAATTAATGTTATTTGTATTATCTATTTAATGGATGTATAGCTCTTTATAAAAATTATATGATCTTTATTAATTTTGATTAATAGGAAGGACTAAAATGCAAAATTTTCTTTTTAAGGTTAAATTTGAGGTTTTATCATTAAAAAATAACATTTTTAAACCTCAAATTTGACGAATTCTTAAATATTATAAAAAAAGAAATAATATTAAAATATTATATGGATATCTGAAAAATGGTGAAAACCCCACCTAAAGATTTCTCATTACCGTACAATATTTTAATATTATTATTATTTTTTTATAATATTTGAGAACCCCTATGAAAACCCTTTGATAGATAGAGATATAGATAGAGATGTTCACAACTTCGAGAATAGACTTCCTGTTAGATATTATTATATTAATCCTATAATAAAAATAAATTAATAAAAATGCTGTCCGAAAATATACAAACGAGAAAATTAATTTTCTGAATAAATTTTAAACTTTTGCGTAGAAAAAAAAAATTAAACCACCTTGATTTTCCGGTCACGGTGTATTTTAAAATTGGATTAGAAACGGTTTAATCTAGAAAATGTCAAGTGTAATAAGCTCATGCGACTTATTATATAGGAATTAAGATTAATGTAGGCCCCACAAACTATGGGTCCTTCCTTGAGTTTGACATCTTTGAGATTGAGTCTAAATGATACCATAACTTATATTTGAATGGTAATAACTCATTTTGGCAGAATTCGGTTGAATTCTTAAAAATATATAAATTAATCAAATTTATAAAAATATTAATTAAATAATATTGTTTGTCAATAAAATTAGTTAGATAAACTAATAAAATATTAAATTTTAAATCTGATATATTTAATAATTTTATTAAACATAAGATAACAATAGAATTTGGCGAAAAAACTTGCAATTCGTACGAAAATAAAAGTAAATTTTGACAAAATTTGAAACTAACATATTTAATAAATTTATTAGACATGATTATCATATAAAATTATAAGCTATCAAAATTAATTATTAACTGTTTACTTTAAAAAAAAAATAAGTTTTTGTAAAATTATAATATTGAAATTAGATATTGATAGTTTTAATAATAATTTAGTTTATCAAGTATGAAAAATATATCCGGAATATATGTTCAGATAATTTTGTAAATATAAAAATTTTACACATAAATTATTCGTAGTTACATGAATTACCCCAACACGAATCTTATTTTTACCCATTTGAATATTGATTTTATATATCTGAAATTATATATACCATACATGTATTATTCGACAATTTTTAAAAAATATATTGTAGAATTAATTTTTTATATCTTAAATATCCTTACTTGATTTGCATATATGCTATTATCTGATCTTTTATCTAAAATAAATATATCTATGTATCAATTGGTGTAGGAAGAATTGTTGAATCTAGTTAAATTCAGTTTAATATGGCAGATTTTTTTGTTGAAGTGTTGAATCTGGTTAAATCTGGCTGAATTTTTAGATTGCAAATAATACTAGTTGAATTGCTGAATTTAGATGAATTCAGAGAAATATATTAAACATGTTACCATTTAGTACCTGGATTGGAGTTTTAGATCTTCGACCCATTTTATATTATTATTTTGTGGTTTTAGAATCTAAATTAAAACTCCAAATAAGATATTCTAAGCCGTTGAACGTTAATTTTTAAAACGTAAAATTTTGATATTTTCGACCTGGTGTGAAAATATAATTATCAATGTATATTACTATATTTTATTGGTTGATCCAATGTGTAAGAAATTTATGTTAGTATTTTTCAATGTCATGGAAAATATTTCCTGTCTAATTTATTTTTTATTTTTTAATAAGCATGATGGAAATAAAAAGGGTTAACATAGTACGAGAAATAAATGAATTTAGAATATTTAATTACAAAAATAATTAAATTATATTAAAAAAAATTCGATTTTTCAAAGATTGTAATTTTAAAGTCTTTATCATTACAATCCTTGAGAAATCAATTTTTTTTTAATACAATCTAGTTATTTTTGTGATTAAATATTCTAAATTCATTTATTTCTCATATGTTAACTTTAATGTCTTTATCGTCCTTTATATAAAAAAAAGAAGTCTTTATCGTTAAGAGTTTCGAGTTAAGGATACACAAAAGACAATCTCAATCCCAACGGTAAGAAACCACCAAACGAAAAAGAGGCAAACAAATTATTATATATATAGGAATATATATAATTGTGTGTATATGTAGAATACACATCATAGTTATATTATTTATTATTTAGAAGAAAATTCAAAAAAATTTAGAGAGTCAAAGAATGAAATCATGGAGGGGCCAAAGACATGTCTTGAATAAAACATATAGATGCCTATGATTGCCTCTTTGTCTGGGTATTATCATATCTTTCGTCATAATTTTTGTTTTGTGTAATTTTATATAACTATTTTTTGAGAAATCTTAAAAACTTATAGTATTTGAGCTTGGTTTTATCCCATTTCTTATCACAAAGATCAAGATCATCTTCAATTTTGACATTTTTGGATTCTAAACGAAGATTTAAAACATAAAAAATAAAACAAATAAAGTTATTTATATTAGCTAATGTAAAAGGCTGCAAATGCATGATAGGAATTAAACAATTTGAACCACAAACATATAAACCTTTGCATGATGTAAGATATTCTGTAGAAAATAACTTCTAGTAGATCTGTAGTCTAAGTGCTAAGTTTTTTGTACATGTGGTAAAACACATAGAAGACTTTAGGACACTGATGTATTTAATTAGAAGATTTTTCGGTATTCAAATAAATTAAAACAATACAAAAGTTGCTCGAAACACAAATAAGAATCGGGAGACGAGAAAAAAACTAGTCCATGACATAGTCTGCTATTTTTTCCAGTGAAAATAGTAATAAAAGGTCGATATTTCTCAAATGAGTAAGGCCACTTCAACGCAAGTTTCTCTTCTCTCACTATTAAAAAATTGAAAAAAATAATAAAGGAGTTTGAGAAACTTTGAAAAGAGTATCAGATATTCGGGTGCTTCCTTGTCCTTGTATGATTGGTTGAATTTTTTTTATATAATTATATTTAAAATATTAGTATTATATTTGTTAAATATTTTAAAGAATCTCTCCACCGATGGAGCTGCTCTAATATTCAATCCGTTATCCCTAGTATGAAAGAAAAAGGACAGAGACAATAGCTTACAATTTTATAGTATAATCTACCATAAATTTTCATGTCATATTACTCCGTTGAAATCTAAATCAAATCAAACGTAACTTGTTACTACTCATAAAACAATTGTAACTAAAATGCAGAGGTAACAAGGATAGTCTTCAATATTTATATAAGTTGAACGAAAATAACATATCGGACGAGGCAAATTATGATTATATTATTAACTAAGTGGTGGTGGTTTAGTGGCAAAAAGATTCAGGGAAATGAGTAAACACTTCCAATCTAAGTTCGATTTTCACTGGAAGCACTTTCACCTCCATTTGGCCAGTCGAAATGGTGTCATGATTTAGGCCTATTAGAAAATCCGGTGAGTGGGCTACTCGATGACTACACTCATCTTGAGAATTAGTCGGGTGGTAAAAACCCAAATCACCCCCGGCTATAAAAAAAAAAAAATTATGGTTATTTAGTTCAGAAAATGAATGGGCTTACGAGCTTACTCATCTATGGCCCATTTAAATAAGAAGTGAAGTTTGTGGGCCGGACTTGCTAGTTCTTTCATATACAGTTTATACATAATATGAAAATAATGTATTAAGAATTAGAGAAATTAAGCCTAGCAAACGAGAAAGGACCTGACCAACGAGATCGCAATAACCATAATTTTCAGTCCTTGTTAGTTCTTTGATAGTGAAAGGACCTGACCAACGAGAACGCAATTTTCCAGGAAACAATTGTAAACGAGAGTTATACAGAAGTACCTGATCATTCGGCTTGAAGTTCCTGGAGATGATATTCTTATCATGATATGGCTTTGTTCGCTCCTTGTATAACTTAGAGTTCTCATAGGCATGACATCTGATTTCATCCAGTTCGTTCAGCTGAATCAATCGCCTCTCTGCAGCAGACTTGATGTCAAAATTCATCATCTTAACTGTCCATGTTGCTTTGTGCTCCAACTCAACTGGGAGGTGGCAAGCTTTCCCGTAGAGAAGATGGAATGGTGTAGTCCCAAGTGGCATTTTGAACGCCGCCGTGTAGGCCCATAGAGCATCATCCAGCTTAGTAGACCAATCCTTCCTAGTCTTGCCCACGGTCTTCTCCAAAATCTCCTTGATCTGTCTGTTTGAAACCTCAACTTGTCCACTTGTCTGCGGATGATAAGGAGTAGCCACACGGTGATGCACACCATGCTTCTTCAGCATTTTCTCGAAAACCTTGTTGATAAAGTGAGAACCACCATCACTTATCACAATCCGATGTACTGAAAATCGAGGGAAGATTATGGTCTTAAACAGCTTAAGAACCACAGAGACATCATTGGTCGGACTAGCGAGAGCTTCCACCCACTTAGACACATAGTCCACAACAACCAAAATATACCGATTCCTGTAAGATGAAGGAAATGGTCCCATAAAATCAATACCCCAACAATCAAATACCTCAACCTCCAGGATGAAGTTCTGTGGCATCTCATGCCTCTTGCTAATCTTTCCCCTTCGCTGTCAAGCATCACACTGAGCTATGAATGCATTAGCATCTGTGAACATTGTAGGCCACCAAAAACCGGCTTGGAGAACCTTAGACATTGTCTTAAAAGTCGCAAAGTGCCCAGCATACTCAGAACCATGACAATGAAACAGTACATCCGGAACCTCGGTCTCAGCAATACATCTTCTGTACATGCCATCCGTGCAGTGCTTATACAAGTAAGGTTTATCCCAGTAGAACCTTCTAATCTCTCTCAAAAATTTATTCTTGGCATATCCCGTGAAATTTTCTGGCTTATCATCAGCAGCAAGATAATTGGCAATATCAGCGTACCATGGTCGATCGGGAAGAGTGACAGCGCATAAATCCATGTTGTAGTCACCAATTTGAACCGTTGAAAATTATGGGTTCGTGTTCGACCTGTGTCGACCGACACCAGAGGTTGTGTCGATTGACACAGACACCTCAATTCGACAATTCTGCTGTTTTTCCTCTAAGTCCGAAATTTGACCAATCTCAACCTTGTATACATTCTCCTCAGGCAGAAAATCATTGATTGGGACATCATCTTCAACTCTGATCCTAGAAAGATGATCAGCAACTCCATTCTCAACTCCCTTCTTATCTCGAACTTCAATATCAAACTCTTGGAGAAGCAGAATCCATCTCAACAACCTTGGTTTTGCATCCTTTTTCTGCATCAAGTACTTCAGAGCTGAGTGATCCGTGTGTACTATCACCTTAGAACCAACCAAATACGGACGAAACTTCTCAAACGCAAACACCACAGCCAACAACTCATTCTCGGTAGTTGCATAATTCCTCTGTGCATCATCTAGTGTTCTGCTAGCGTAGTAAATAGCATGAAGTTTCTTGTCCTTCTTCTACCCCAGAACAGCTCCAACCACGAAATCGCTGGCATCACACATCACCTCGAAAGGCAAATCCCAGTATGCTGAACTTACAATTGGAGCGTTCACTAATGCTTGTTTGATCTATTCAAAAGCTGATTGGCATTCAGTAGTGAACTCAAAATTTCACATCCTTACATAACAAAGCAGTCAATGGTCTAGCGAGCTTGCTGAAATCTTTGATGAACCTCCTATAAAAACCAGCGTGCCCCAGAAAACTCCTCACAGCCTTAACTGAATCCGGTGCCTGTAAATTCATCATAACCTCAATCTTTACTCGATCAACCTCAATCCCATTATGCGAAACTGTGTGCCCAAGAACAATACCATCTCTGACCATAAAATGGCACTTCTCCCAATTCAGAACCAAGTGCTTCTCTTCACATCTAGCGGGCACCTTGCACAGATTTTCCAAACACTCATGATAAGATGGTCCATAGACTGAGAAGTCATCCATGAACACCTCCATATAATCCTTAATCATGTCTGTGAATATAGACATCATACATCTCTGGAATGTCGCAGGAGCATTACAAAGTCCAAATGGCATTCTGCGATATGCAAATGTACCATAGGGACACGTAAACGTGGTCTTCTCCTGATCCTCGGGATGGATTTGAATCTGATAGAAACCCGAGTATCCATCTAGGAAGCAGTAGTAGGGGTGGTTAGCCAACCTCTAAACCATCTGATCAATGAACGACAACGGGAAGTGATATTTCCTTGTCGTGGCATTCAGCTTCCTGTAATCAATACACATCCTATGTCCAGTCACAGTCTGCGTAGGAATCAGCTCGTTTTTCTCATTCTTAATCACTATGACTCCACCCTTCTTAGGAACCACATGTACCGGACTAACCCAATCACTGTCCGAGATAGGATAGATGATCCCAGCTTCCAGGAGTTTCAGAATCTCCTTCTTAACTACCTCCTTCAGATTTGGATTCAGCCGCCTCTGATGCTCAATTAACGACTTCGTCTCATCCTCGAGATGGATTCTATGCATGCACAAGTCCGGAGAGATACCTGAAATGTCATCAAGAGAATAGCCAAGAGCTTTGCGATACTTGCGCAGCTTACTTAGCAGTAACGTAAGCTCTGCGTTGTTCAAGGAAGCATTAACAATAATAGGATAAGTGGAATTCGGTCCAAGAAACGCATACCTTAGCCCCGTAGGGAGTTGTTTGAGCTCAATTTTGGGAGCTTTATCTTCGCTCCAATCACTCAATACTGCGGCTTTTGGTGAGGTATCGACGAGCTCCTCGTGAGCGACTAACTGCATCACGCGCTTACTAGCATCCAACATCTTGACATACCCAGCAGCAATGTCGTCTAGATGCTCCATCTCTCGCGTAGAACTGATCAAAGCTCTCTCTAAAGGGTCCGTAGGATGCATCTCATGAAAGATTTCCTCTGCGAGATTGCTAAGAGTATCCACGTAGTAAGTCTGTCCGTCAATGGTGGGTCTCTTTACCATCTTGTCCATGTCAAAACTCATCACTAGATCCCACATTCAAAGCTATCTTGCCCCCTTACATTAATGAGAGCACCAGCTGTAGCCAAGAAGGGTCTGCCCAGGATAAGAGGATCCTTAGGCTCAACACTGTACCACAGAACTATGAAATCTGTGGGGATCATGTAATCGCCAATTCGTACCGGGACATCTTCTAAAAGACCCTCAGAAATCCTCACACTCCGATCAGCTAGAATTAGAGAAATCCTAGTGGGTGTGAAATCAGTCATCCCAAGTCCCACAACAACCGAGTAAGGCATCAAACTAACACTCGACCCCAGATCACACAGCGAACTCTTGAACCTATCCTTGAAAATAGAGCAATCTAAAACGAAGCTTCCCAGATCTTTAAGTTTCTCCGGTATCCTGTTCTGAATAACGGCACTGCAAACCTCAAAGATCATCATCACACCTTCCTCTTCTCTCATATCCTGCGTAAGCATCTTCTTCAAATACCTCTTAACCACCGGAGTAGTCTTGATAGCATCAATCAAAGGAATCTCAATAGTGAGTTTGTCCATCATGGCCTTGCACTTAGCTTCATACAGCGCCTGTTTTGACTTCATAGGATTCCTTGGAAATGGAACCCTAGGCTTGTAGACTCGTTCCATTGAAATTTTCGGCTTCTCGGAAATTGGTGTCGCAGCTGGTTCCTTGTGTCGACCGACACCAAGTGTTGTGTCGAACGACACGGGGACCTCGCTTTTGTCCTTAGTCAAAATTCTAGATGCATCGATTTTCTGTGGGTGCTCGTGTCGACCGACACATTTGATGTGTTGATCAACACGGGTCGATTTTGGCACGTCTGGTACGGAGTGTCGACCGACACCCGCATTTCTCTGGCTCGATTCTGGGTCGTCTGAGCTCGATTTTGGCACGTCTTTAGGGGGTGTCGACCGACACACTCCACTCGTGTCGACCGACACAGGTGAGTTATCTGCGAAATCTTCTTCAAGCAAAACGAAATCTTCTTTAATTTCTTCTAACTCCACGAGTTTATCAATACTTAGACCCTTTTTAGCACTGGATTAAACTCTTTACCACTTCTCAACATGATGGCATTACACTGATACTTCGGATTAGTGTCTGTCCTTCTCACAGACCCAGCAGTCTGCGCAACTTGAGTATCTAGCTTCTTGACATGAGTGCTCAAAGCTTCGAACTTACCATTCAAGTCAGTGTACATGGCATCGATCTTCCCATTAAAGTCAACTGTGATCTTCTACTGTCCCTCTAGTATTTGCTCAAGCATAGATTTCATCTCACTTTGCTCAGTTGGTCCAGGAGGTGTTTGCTAAGATGAAGATCCATAAGTCCTGCTGAAATTGTTGTTGCTCTGGAAAGGCTTCTGATACTGAGGCTTATAGTCATACCCAGACGAGTTCTGATTACCCGTAAAGGTACTCCTCTAACCGTAACCATTGTAACCACCTCGGCTTTGTTGATTTCCAAAACTCTGACTCTGAAAACCAGTCCCACCTATGTAGTTGACATCCTCTTCAATTCCTTCTTCGGGCTCGAAAGTCTCAACCTCTGCAGCAAACTGAACCGACTTCTTGTTCACCAAGATGTTGTGAACTGAATCCAACTTGTTCTTCAACTCAACAATCTATTTTCCATCAATGTTTCCAGCTTGCTTCTGCCTCTCGAAATCAGCATTCTTGGTGCTATTGCTAAACGCCAAGTTCTCAATCAACACATAAGCTTCTTCGGGGGACCTCGTGTTGAAGTTCCCATTACTCGCAGAGTCAAGAGCCATCTAATATCTCTAATCCACGTCTCTGAAGAAAATACCCATCAACTGAACCTCACTAAAACCGTGATGCGGACAATCTCGTTGGTAAGCTCTAAATCGCACCCATGCAGCCTTGAATGCTTCAGTCGGTCTCTGCGTGAATTGAGAGATGTTATTCCTTAAATCCTCTGATTTCGTATCATCATAGAAGTTACGCAAAAATGCCTTCTTGGTATCTACCCAATTGGTGAGAGATCCTGTTGGTAACTGCTTCAACCAATAAGCTGCTTCACCACTAAGAGAGTGTGGGAAAAGCTTACAAAAGAGATAGTCATAACTGACTCCATTGTGCTTCATGCTAGTCACCAAGTCCTCGAACCTCTCAATATGGTCCATAGGATGTTCATGAGCCAATCCATGGAAAGGATGCTGACAACCCAGCATGTCGTAGGAAAGTTTCAACTCAAAATCATTCCTATCAAAGCTAGGAAGTCTGATCGCAGACCTATTCTCATAAAACTCACCAGGTCTGTTGTAATCCCCAAGCATCCTTACTCTCCTAACTTTCGCATGTACCTACGCATTTTCAATAGCAACTGGCATGATGGGGTTTCCATCTCCATCCAATCTCTGGCCTTGCTCGTTGCAAACATGACCCTCTTGGTCCGTGATAACACCAGCTTCGTTTTGACGTAAAATCACAGGATTAACCATCTCCACTGGCTTCTTTGCTTTTCTATTCGTTCGTTCTAACCTCGCAAGCTCCTGATTCGGAAGAAACAAAAGCTGACTGTCCCTGTTTCTCCTGGTAACACGATTAGGCATACACCTGAAACACACAAGACAAAAAGATAGAACGATGTGAGTAAAACTTAAAATAAAAACTTAGTCTAGATTCTACACTTAAATCTATCGGAAACTCAAAAGAGTCTCCGGCAATGGCGCCAAAATTTGATATTGCTCAAATTAAATCCCTAGAGCTACTCTCTCAAATTAAGAGATCGATACACTACTTAGGGGTCGAATCCACAAGGACTCAAATAAATTAAATAACAATGCAAAAATAATTAAAACGGTTTGTTTATCAGATGGAGAAAGCGTCAGGTCCAGGGAATTTCTCAGAAAATCAAGTAATGAAGATCAATTAATTGGTTAAAATCGAATTACGAACAAGTTCCAGAACTCAAATCACTAATGTAAAATAAACCAAATTTTGTTGCGAGAATTAACTATGTTTAAAATTTAAGAAACCAAATTCCTTTGCGAATCCTAAATTCTAAACAAGCATTAAGCGCAGGTTCGATTTGTTCACAAATTATCTAATCCAAATTCCTTTGCAATTATCTAATTTGCTCACTCTAGATTTTAATCAGATTATAAATCACACTGTCGTGCCAATTTAACAACCTAAGATCGAGATTCTAGGTGATCAATCCAGAATTAACTTTAAGTGCAACCTAGGTGAAGAACTATTGAGTTTGAATCCTAACCAATAAATCAATATATCATTCCATGAAATCCCTAATGAGAATCCCTAAACCTAACAAGGGATCTACTTACACATATATATTGAAATCAAAGACATGAATAAGATAGAAATCATATAAATCAGAAAAGCACAATAGAAACAAGGGTTCAAAATCTTCTCTCAAAGTAGTCCAAAGTATCAGATCAGCCCCAAACTCTAAATCTCCAAGTCTTCCTCAAAACCAAAAGTAATAATCGTCCTAGTGAAAGTCTATCAAAGTTTGAGTAATCGTGCCTCCCAAAACTTAAAAACCCTAAAATATAGTCTAAACACGAGTTGTGCTCTTTTGTAAATACATTAAACTTCAGGGCAAAGTTGCAAATCTCCGAAAGTATTGGTCTTCACGTGGAGGTATAAAAATCGGACTGTGTCGACCGACACACATGGTTGTGTTGGTCGATGTTGGGGTCAAGATTCACCCAGCTGTGATGGGAAAATGACTAAGTATGGAAATATGAGGAATCGGACAAGGCCGAAGTTGTGGCCGAAATCGCGGCCGAAGTCATGGCCACGATACGAGCTCACTTCAGCCGTGATACGAATCCACTTAGGCATGATACGAGCTCACTTCGGCCGTGATACGAATCCACTTAGGCACGATACGAGCTCACTTCGGTCGTGATACGAATCCACTTAGGCAAGATACGAGCTCACTTCGGCCGTGATATGAATCCACTTAGGCACGATACGAGCTCACTTTGACGATGATATGAATCCACTTAGGCACGATACGAGCTCCACTTCGGCCGAGCTCCACTTCGGCCGAGCTCCACTTCGGCCGCAGCTTTACTTCGGCCGCAGCTCCACTTCGGCAGCCCAACTTCGCAGCGCCACTTCGGCAGCTCCACTTCGGCAGCTCCACTTCGGCAGCTCCACTTCGGCATCGACAGCTCCACTTCGACAGCTCCACTTCGGCAGCTCCACTTCGGCAGCTCCACTTCGGCATCGACAGCTCCACTTCGACAGCTCCACTTCGGCAGCTCCACTTCGGCAGCTCCACTTCGGCAGCTCCACTTCGGCAACCCCACTTCGGCAGCCCCACTTCGGCAGCTCCACTTCGGCAGCTCCACTTCGGCATTGGCAGCTCCACTTCGACAGCTCCACTTCGGCAGCCCCACTTCGGCAATGGAGACTTCGACACGGAGAGCCCACATCGGCAACAGAGACTTCGGCACGGAGAGCCCACATCGGCAACAGAGACTTCGGCACGGAGAGCCCACATCGGCAACGGAGAGCCCACATTGGCAAGGTCACTTCGGCATGGAGAGCCCACTTCGGCGAGAGAGGAAACTTCGGCAATGGCTCCACTTCGGCCGAAGGCCATTTCGGCAAGGGCTCCACTTCGGCCGAAGGCCATTTCCACTTCGGCTGAAGGCCACTTCGGCCAACAAGCACCGCTTCAGCCAACGGCTTCGGCCAACAAGCTTCACCCCGGCCAACGAGCTCACTTCGGCCGTGATACGAATCCACTTAGGCACGATACAAATTCACTTCGGCCGAAGTCAATTCTATACAGAGCTGTCTGGCCGAAGTCAATTCTGTACGAAGCTGTCTGGCCGAAGTCAATTCTATACCAAGCTGTCTGGCCGAAGTCAATTCTGTATGAAGCTGTCTGGCCGAAGTCAATTCTATACGAAGCTGTCTGGCCGAAGTCAATTCTATATGAAGCTGTCTGGCCGAAGTCAAGTCTATACGAAGCTATCTGGCCGAAGTCAAGTTTATACGAAGCTGTCTGGCCAAAGTCATTTCCATACGAAACTGTCTGGCCGAAGTCAAATCTATACGAAGCTGTCTGGCCGAAGTCAATTCTATACGAAGCTGTCTGGCCGAAGTCAAGTCTATACGAAGCTGTCTGGCCGAAGTCAAGTTTATACGAAGCTTTCTGGCCGAAGTCATTTCATATGAAGCTATCTGACCGAAGTCAAATCTATACGGAGCTGTCTGGCCGAAGTCAATTCCATACGAAGCTGTCTGGCCGAAGTCATTTCCATACGAGGACAGTTTGGCCGAAGTCATTTCCATACGAAAATAGTTTGGCCGAAATCATTTCTATACGAAGACAGTTTTGGCCGAAGTCATTTCTGTACGATGTCAACAAGCCCATCTTCGGCCTATAACAATACAAAGGCCCATGAAGTCAAGCCGACTTAGTTAAACGGAAATCCCGAAGGATTAGGAAGTTTTCCCTTATCCCTTTGGGATTGACCTGGCCGACTCAAACTAGTATATATATCGATGTACATCTCTTGAAAAAGGGATCCGCAATTTACTTTAAAAAACCCTAGACTTTTTGCTCTCAAACTCTTGTACGCAAAAGCTTTTCAAAAAAACTCAATAAAAACCATCTTTGGATCTTCGCTTTCGTGGTTTATACGCAGAAATTTCATCCCTCTTAACAAACCTCCGACAAATCTAATTGTGTTGATTTCGACTCCCATAATTTGACGCTAGAAGGAAGGGGATTGAAACTTTCTTACACTAAGGAACCACTGTACGAACGATCCGAAGAAGATGACCAGCGACGGAGAAAGATGAACCGACGATCCGCAGGACATCGTGGCCGATGGATCTGGAGAGAAAGATGCACCAGCACTTGCAGCTTTGGAGACGAGCCCGGAGGCCCTGACTCAGATAAAGACGATGCTAGAGACGCTGCTCAAAAAGACGGAGGAGCAGGATAAGCTGAACACGACGATGACCAACAAGCTGGAAGTCCTTGCGACGACAAGCCGAGCCCGAGGTAGGGGTTCGGGAGTTGACCTAATAAGGAGCCCCCTTCGACGTTTCAATCCAACAGCCCTCAATTTCTCAATGCCTCACCATGTACCGAGAACCCAAGGTGGATTACCTCCGCTAAACCAACCAACCGCAACCGCCAAACTGAATGCGGCAGCGCAAGAAACAAGCACGCAAACTATAGACGGAACGAACCCGGTGATTGACCTGGAGGAAAGCCCAGAGGGTGAACACAGCTTGGAAAATCGCCGCGAAGATGAACTCGCAGGTGCAGCCCGAACTCGAGTCGAACGAAGCGGTACCAACCTAGGCCATGATCAAGACCTTACCGAGGAAGAGGAGAACATCCTCTGGGTCCAACGAGCCCAGATCGAAGAAGAATGAAAAGCAATAATCCGAGCTCAGAAGGAGGAGATGGCTGAAATTCGAGCCGGTGTGGAGCGAGCTGCCGCTGAGATGAGATATGTCCGATCTTAGATGTATAGGGCGACCAGCAAGGCTCCCAAACTTGACCGAGTGCTTGAAGAAGCACAGAACACTCCATTCACGACTTGAATTACGAAGGCAAAGGTTTCCGACCCAGGAAAGATGAAGATACCGGTTTACGAAGGAAAAGCCGATCCAAAAGAACACTTGACAGCCTTTGCGATAGCAATGGCCCGAGCAAACTTCAGAGAAGGCGAAGAGGATGCTGGTCAATGCCTTTTATTCGTTGAGCACCTTAAAGGACCAGCTCTCCAATGTTCTCTAGACTGGGGAGAAATTCGATCGAAAATTTCAATCAACTATCGTCAGTATTCCTCAAGCATTATGCTATATTCATGGAACACTGAACATCCGATGCAGATCTGTGGACCATGGGGCAAGGACAGAACGAGAAGCTATGAGCTTTCATCGAACGATTCAAGTCCGTACTGTCAAAAGTAGAAGGGATAAGTGACGAGGCCGCATTGGAAGCATTGAAGAAAGCCATGTGGTTCGACTCAGACTTTCGAAAGGAGATTGCGCTAAACGCTCCAACCACGATCCACGATCCACGATCCTGAAACTGGCAGTGATAAATAACAAAAAAAACTTACATACCTTCTGTAGATCAACCACACAATCATAATCTCCACCTGTAACATGGCTACAATTTGAATCAGTATGATGAACATTTAAAATTTCCAAGCTACCGTGTCTTTCATGCAGTAACTTTTCAATGTTTGGGAGGAAATTTGTTTTTAATGAGGCAGCTTTGTCTCGCCTTTCCACAAACCACCTTGAAAACAACTTTCTAATACCCTCCACGAAATGTTTAACAGGAAATGATCTGTCTTCCTTAAGCGCGGCATTAATGGATTCTGCAATGTTGCTCGTCATTATACCAAATCTATCTCTTGGAAAATGTGCACAAGCCCATAATCGAAATTCCGCCTCTTCCACGTAAACTGCTAATTCACTATTCTGACGACGAATCACACCAAACAATTTTTCAAAATCTACCAGTCGATATGCATATGCAGCACGACACACCAAACTGAGCATTGCGTTCTTTTTGAACTTTAAGATGAGGTTATTTTTGAGGTGATAGTAACATACTCCCCTATCAGCTGCGGGGAAAACCTTCTCAATGGCCTTTGCGATTGATGGATGACGGTAAGAAATAATGGCCAAATTTGTATCATCAAGTATCACACCACGCAAATGTGTAAAAAACCATTCCCATGAAGCATCATTCTCTGAGTCTACAATCCCAAAAGCTATAGGAAATATACTCGAATCTGCATCTTGACCTGCAGCTACCAGCATAACACCTCTGTACTTTCCAGTTAGATGTGCTCCATCTACCACAACAACCCTCCTCAAGAACTCAAATCCTTTGATGGAAGCACCAAAAGCAATGAACAAATACTTAAACCTTTGTCGAGCATCACGTTCAAGCTTTGTAATCATACCTGGATTGGCCTGCTCTATTTTGTATAGATAGGAAGGTAAGTCCTGGTAACCCCTCTCAAAAGTGCCTCTAACCAGCTCTCGTGCATATGCCAACGCTTTATGCGCCTTCGTATAGTCTATGTCAAGACAATGTAGTGACTTAATACAGTTCATTACATGCTTAGGCGTGATTCCTTTAAGATCATTACCACCACTAAACCTATCAACATACATCTTTCCAATAAATTTTGCATTAGCCTGTCGTTGACGAGAATACTTACAGACAGCAGAGCATGTATGAGCTTCTTTATATATCCGAACGAGAAATTCTGGAGATTCAGATGAAACTGACAGAGTCGACGCACGAATCCTCCAAGAACAATTAGGAACCAAACATTTCGCGATAAATAGTTTCTTCCTCGACATGGCGATTTTGAAATCAAACTTCTCGATGACTGCAATCTTGCGTAATTGCATAATTAATGCTTCCTTGTCATCAAATATTTCGCCAACCTTAATGGATCCAGATTTCTTCATTGGTAATGGCTTCGTAGGCGTCTCATCGAATATATCGCAGAATAAAGGCGGCATCTGCTGTTTCTTCACATACTGTCGGCAGTCTCTGCTGTTGTTCGGTGGTGGCATCATATGCTCGTCTTTAACATTACCAACATCATCAAAATCCACACCACCATCCTCTTTGACATCACAAGCTTCATCTTTACCCGCAGCCTCTGCTTTAATTCCATCGTTTCTTTTCCATGACACATAAAGCCGGATAACCTCTTTTTCCGCCATTGTGATAAAGTTTGCAAGTTGCCTATCGTTATTCAAGAAGATAGGAGGTGTGTCGCTATGCATTTTCTCCATGATATGTGTAGGCAACTTATAAGAAATCTCGACTGCATTCATCTGCGTTTCCAAGTTGTAATCTTCACAAACAATGCAGAGAAATTCCTCATACTTGATTTGGTCTTCAACCGCAAACAACTTGCTTCCTTTGCTTGAATCAACGTCGAAATCCCAACCCATTTTTACCTTCCATTGTCCAAAAACAGTCAACAAATGCAACATTATCTGCAAAAAAGAGAATGTTCAAAAGATATGCAACACACTATCTTAGAAGATTTTTCGCAGAACTCTACACTTTGGCAGGGTCTTTTAGAAATAGCTCTGCCAAAGACGTACTAGAGCTCTAGACACAGTTTAGAAGATGGTGGTTTAGATAACTAGTGTAATGTTTTGAAGTGTTACCTGTGTTCGTTCTTCCCGAAAATATGCTCGCCATCAACCCCTAGGATATCTTTAGATGTAAACGAAGATCGTCTTTCCGAGAAATGTACGTACTTTCGTTCAAAATCGAAGTCTGTAAACAATCTTATACTCGGATTTTGCTTCCATCTCTTTGAAAATATGAAATCTCCCTTTGAGGGTGAAATCGAAATAGTAGATCTAGGTTAAAGGTGGAGAGGTTGAAAAGGTTTATAGCAAACTCAAAAAAGTAAGAAGTAATGGTATTCTTGTTATTATTGTGAAAAGAGAGGAGTACTTCAAAATCCGACCGTTTATACAATTTAGTTACGTTGCAAATGTCAAGCCATGCCATGCGAACAGTATGCTACAGTCTGTCGAGCAATATCTGCCTTATGTCTACAAAAAAGTACACACAACATCTGCCTTAAGTCTACAAAAGAGCACACACAATATCTGTCTTAAGGCTACCGCAACTGACACACTATATCTGCCTTAAGGCTACACAGTTAGCAGAGGTTAAGAAGAGTCTGTCAAACCGAATAAGCGATTATTTTGCACCATATTGATCAAGCTTGACTTAATCTCCCAATTGTTTGTTGGGGTCGGTTTTCACCCTAGATCAATGATAAAAAAATGGCGAGCGGACCACGAAATGAAGTCGGCGAGCTCACCATGAAACAGTTGGCGAGCTCACCATGAAGCAGTTGGCGAGCTCACCATGAAATAATTGGCAAGCTCACCACGAAGTAGTTGGTGAGTTCACCATAAACTCGGTCTACGGCAGTAACACAAGCTCGGTAGAAACTACGAAGTAAGCTCGGCATAGTTCCCAAAAATGAGCTTTGCGACATATGACCTCGGTAGAAACCGAGCTGGAGACTTACATCAGCTCTGAATCAGATGAAAATTTGCAGGGAACAATATCTTTGAGTTAGATTTCTAACGAAATTAGAATCATATCATTTGGAGTTACGGTTGGCAAAATACACCCGATTTTCTGAAGACATACCGAGCTGCAGGGATGTGCTCGTTCCTGCCGAGCTGAAGAGATGAACTCGGAAAGATACCTTAAATTCGGCATATGGATCTGAAATTTGGACAGGAGATAGATAATTGAGTAAGCTTTCATACTAAATAAAGTTCAAGTCATTTGGATCAATGGTCAGAGAGTTACATTAAATATTGTTGAGACTTGTCTACCTGGCCGAGCTCAACAAAACAACTTGGCCCGAGCTCGCTAAAGACAGCTTGTACCGAGCTCAACGAAACAGCTTGGGCCGAGATCGCTGAAACAGCTTGTGCTGAGCTCAACAAACAGCTTGGGCCGAGCTCGCTGAGACAATCTTAGCCGAGCTCGCCACGAGAAACTGGGCCGAACTCGTTAGCGCACCACAAAGAAACTGGATCGAATTATCTCACTACGTAGAACCGATCCGAGTACAAAAATCCCACATGCTAGAGTCCATTATGACGAAGTGACGATTTCAAGCCCAAAATAGAGATGTGACGAGGTCAAAGCCCACGAAGACAAAGCCCAAGGTTGTAGCCGACTTCGCTAAAAGGAAAACTGGATCGAAAGAATAGGGAATCTTTCTTAGTTTTTTAGGAGTTGACCTAGCCGACTTAGATTCTTATAAATACCTATGTACTTCCCTCGAGAAAGGGATCCACAATTTTACCTAGAAAAACTCTGTACTTTTGCTCTCATACAAAAAAGCTTTCCAAGCAGCTTAATAAATCACCATCTTTGGATCTCTGTTTGTGTTTTTAGTGGTTTTTACTCAGGAATTTCATCCCTCTTAACAAACCTTCGACAAATTCAATTGGTGTGGATTTACACTCTCACAATTTGGCGCTAGAAGGAGGGGGAAGAAATTTTCTTACTCAAGAGAGCCACCGCAAAACCGATCCAAAGAACGATGACCAACGACGGAGAGCAAGACGCTACCGATGTGAGGAACACTGGCATGGAGGATCTGACGAATCAATCCGGGAACGCTAGGGAGACTTCAACAACACTCACAGAGATGAAGATCATGCTGGAGACGCTGCTCAAGAAGGCGGAGGAGCAAGACAAACTCAACAACACGATGACGGGGGAGCTTAAGGCTTTGGCAACGGCGAGTCGAACCCGTGGGATAAGATCAGGTCTGGGTTCAACAAGACAAGTCGGGAGGCACCTCAACCCAATGGCCCTAGATTTCTCAACCCCGCTCAACCCGCCGAGAACCCGTGGAAGATTGCCACCACTCCATCAAACCAAGCTTCCGAAATGCAAGGAGCGAGCCACACACCGCCCGAAGAGGAGCCCGCCCCAATCATCAATCTAGAGGAGGAGAATCGAATGGAGCAAAACATGGAGAGCCATGATAACCCCGAACCCCTAGCAGCTGGCCAGACCCAAACTGAAAGATGCGAGGCCATCCTGGAAGGAGATCAAGAGCTAACCGAGGAGGAGGAGAATATACTCTGGGCCGAGCAAGCATGGATCAACAAAGAGCGCAGAGCAGGAGTCCGAGCCTAGAAAGAAGAGATGTCTATGATGCGAGCAGATATGGACCGAGCAACTACCGACATAAAAGCCTCCAATCCATGATGCACAAAGCGACTAGCAAGGTGCCGGAGATAGATCGTGTACTTGAGGAAGCACAGAACACCCCATTCACAGCACGGATTACCAACACGAGAATTCTCGATCCTAGAGAGATGAAATTCCCGATCTACGAAGGGAAAACCGATCCGAAAGAGCATTTAACGGCTTTCGCTATGGCCATGGGATGTTCTAATTTCAAAGAAAATGAAAGAGACACCGGACAGTGCCTTCTCTTCGTGGAGCATCTCAAAGGACCGGCGCTCCAGTGGTTTTTAAGGCTTGAGCGGAACTCCATCAATAGCTACAACCAACTGTCTACGGCATTCTTGAAGCATTATTCCATATTCATGGATCCCGGACCGTCTGACGCTGACCTGTGGACCCTAGCTCAAGGGCAGAACGAAACATTTCGAAGTTTCATCGGAAGATTCAAAACTGTTATGTCCAAAGTGGAAGGCCTGAGTGACAAAGCGGCCTTACTAGCCTTGAAACGAGCGCTGTGGTTCAACTCCAACTTTCGTAAAGAAATCGCGCTGAATGCCCCCCATGACGATACATGACGCTATGCATCGAGCTGCAGACTTCATCACCGAAGAAGAAGAGATGAAAATCCTAACCGAGAAGTACGGGAAGGCTAAGACTGCGAACCACTCCCCCCAAATTTCAACCCCTTCCAACCCTAGGAAGAACAACCAAGGTTCTGGTTATATCCAGCACGAGGGAGGCTTTCGAGGAGCTCATAACTATCAAATTGACGCCCCTGGATTTGGTCGAGGAAGAGGCCGAGGCAGTGGAAGAAGTTCATGGAGCACATGGACCAAAAGCGACAGTTCCTATGATGAAACGGCTTACTGCGAACACCATCACATCTATGGGCATTCCACTGCAAACTGCCGAATCCTAGGCTTGAAGCTTGCTAAAAATTTAGCAACCGGTGAACTTGGAGGGAACATCAGCCTTAAGGATTTCGAGATGGATGTGAACGCACATAGACCCGACCTGACAAAAGAAGATCACACCAAGCGCGATAGAAGGGATGACGAAACGCTGCCCTCCGGATCAAGAAGAAGGATAAGCATGATAATGGGAGGATCTCACTATTGCTCAGATACCATCTCATCAATCAAAGCATTCTAACGAAGGGCAGACATCAGCATCAACTAGTCTAAACCATCAAAGTTTCCAAACAACGTGATATCATTCGAGGAAAGAGAGACGACTGGAATCGACAGACCACATGATAACCCTCTCGTGATCGAGTTAATTATCAACGATTGCGATGTAGCATGCGTATTGGTAGACACCGGGAGCACTGTGGACGTAATCTTCCTAGAAACTCTCAGAAGAATGAATGTGGACCTGTCCGAAGTGATATCTACCCCCAAACCATTGACTGGATTCTCTGGAGAAACCACCATGACTACTGGGACAATCAAACTGCCTGTCCAAGCTGGCGAGGTGACAAAGATCGTCGAATTATCGGTAGCTGATCACCCGGCCATCTACAACGTCATCATGGGGACCCCTGGTTAAATTCCATGCGCCGCTGTTTCAACCTACCATCTCTGCCTCAAGTTCCCTACACCAAACGGAGTGAAAATGATTCGAGGAAACCAAAAAGAGTCTTCTGTCTGTTTCCTCACCGCACACAAGCTCAGAAACCCGGTGACCGATCCGACGGCAAGATCAAAGCGCAAGAAGATAAAGACCGACAGAGAACCGGTGAAAGAGCTTTCCAAACTATTATAGCAATTACAGATTGCGGAGGATCGCGAAGAAGAAGTATCTAAACCAACTTGCGATCCCGTCAAATCAGTTTGCATCGACAATAAACGTCCAGAGCGATGCATGAAAATTGGAGCAATGCTAAATGAAAAGATCAGAGAAGAACTCGTTGCATTGTTGAAGAAAAATATCAACACTTTAGCATGGGAAGCAGAAGATATGCCTAGCATCGATATCAGCATAACAAGCCATGAACTGAACGTCGACCCAACATTCAAACCGGTGAAGCAGAAAAGGAGAAAGCTTGGGCCAGACAGAGCTAAAGCAGTCAATGACGAGGTGGAAAGACTCTTGCGTGTCGGGTCAATAACTGAGGTGAAGTACCCGGATTGGCTAGCTAACCCGGTGGTGGTCAAAAAGAAAAATGGAAAATGGCATGTATGCGTGGACTTCACTGATCTGAATAAAGCTTCTCCAAAAGACAGCTTTCCCCTTCCGCATATCGATCGCCTAGTCGAAGCAACGGCAGGGAATGCACTACTGTCCTTCATGGATGCCTTCTCATGTTACAACCAGATCTTGATGAACCCCGATCATCGCGAAAAGACCGCTTTCATAACGGATCGTGGAATATATTGCTACAAGGTGATGCCATTCGGCCTGAAAAACGCCGGAGAACGTATCAGCGACTGGTGAACAAGATGTTCGCCAATCAACTCGGAAAGACCATGGAGGTTTATATAGATGATATGCTGGTCAAATCACTAAGGGAGCAGGATCACGTAGCTCATCTTGAGGAATGTTTCTCACAGCTGAACTATCACAACATGAAGTTAAACCCAACCAAGTGCAGGTTCGCGGTCACATCGGGAGAATTCCTCGGGTACCTGGTGACTCACCGTGGCATTGAGGCAAACCCAAAGCAAATCAGTGCACTCATCCATATGACTTCACCAAAGACGAAAAGGGAAGTGCAAAGACTTACCAGGAGGGTAGCTGCACTTAACAGATTCATCTCACGATCCACCGACAAATGCTTGCCTTTCTATGATACGTTGCGAGGGAACAAGAAGTTCGAGTGGATGGAAAAATGTGAGGAAGCTTTTCAACAACTGAAGATTTACCTGGCTACCCCTCTAGTCCTCACAAAACCAGAAGCAGGGGAGCCGCTTTTTCTGTACACCGCGGTTTCTTCCACAGAAGTAAGCGGCGTATTGATCCGAGACGAGCGTGGAGAACAGAATCCGATATTTTACGTCAGCAAAACCCTTATAGACGCCGAGACAAGGTACTCGCATATGGAAAAATTGGCGCTATCCATTGTAATGTCTACAAGAAAACTAAGGCCGTATTTCCAGTCTCAATCAATCGTCGTCCTGAGTACCTTCCCAATAAGGTTCGTTCTGCACAGCCCGAATCAGTCAGGAAGGCTAGCAAACTGGGCAATAGAACTCAGCGAATATGACATTGAATATCGCGGATGCACATGCGCGAAATCCCAAGTATTGGCTGATTTTCTTATCGAACTACCTGAAAAGGGCATTGACGACGAAACACAAAGCCAGCCCTGGAAACTCCACTTTGACCTCGTCTACGAAAAATGGTTTGGGAGTAGGGATACGACTAACCTCTCCAACTGGTGTTGGGGTCAATATCTCCCCTCTTGAAGTTAACAGCAAACAGATCGTGGGTTATGACCCACGGTGAAGATGCTGGGTCATGTACCCCGATCCATGGTGCAGCAAACGGATCGGGTGTCATGACCCACGGCAAAGAAGTTGGGTCGTGTATCCTGATCCATGGAAAAGTGAACGGATCGGGGGTCACGACCCACAGTGAAGAAGTTGGGTCGTGTACCCCAATCCTAGTACAACAAACGGATCGGGGGTCACGACCCACAGTGAAGAAGTTGGGTCGTGTACCCCGATCCCTGGTACAGCAAACGGATCAGGTGTTGTTGGAGTCAAATTCCACCTCTTGAGAATCAAAGATGGAAAAATGACTAAGCATGGAGAAGATTGAAAAATGACTAAGTATTGGGAAGTACTAGTAGATGGATCCCTAACCATGACAGAAGGAGTTGGATCGGGATCCTTAACCGTGAAAAAAGGAGTTTGATCGGGATCCCTAACCGTGACAGAAGGATTTGGTTCGGGATCCCTAGCCATGACAGAAGGGGTTGGATCGGGATCCCTAACCGTGACAGGAGTTGGATCGGGATCCCTAACCGTGACAGAAGGATATGGATCGGGATCCCTAACCGTGAATGAAAAGTTGATTCGGGATCCCTAACCATGAAGGAAGAGTTGGATCTAGCCCCCTAACCACGACAGGATGAGTTGGTTCGGGTACCGCAACCTCAGTCGAAGACAAGATGGATCGGGGTCGAAGATAGGACGGATCGGGGTCAGAAACAAAGGCAACCATTAACACTCGAACCGTGATACAAGGCAACCCCGAGCCGTGAACCATGGTGTCACCCGAACCGTGAACCATGGTATCACCCGAACCGTAAACCATGGTGTCACCTGAGCCGTGAACCATGGTATCACCGGAGCCGTGAACCATGGTGTCATCCGAACCATGAACCATGGTGTCACTCGAGCAGTGAACCATGGTGTCACCTGAACCGTGAACCATGGTGTCACCCGAACCGTGAACCATGGTATCACCCAAACCATGAATCATGGTGTCACCCGAACCGTGAACCATGGTGTCACCCGAGTCGTAAACCATGGTGTCACCCGAGCCGTGAACCATGGTGTCACCCAAACCGTGAACCATGGTATCACCCGAACCGTTGTGGGAGTCGAAACTCGCACAACCAAAACTTGTAAGGAGAATTGTGGGAGTATAAATCCACGCCAATTGAATTTATCGAGTCTTTTAGAGAGATCCAAAACTTCTGAGTAAAAACCACTAAAAACACAAACCGGGATCCAAAGATGGTATTTTATTAAGATGTTTAGAATGCTTTTTGTATGAGAGCAAAAGTACAGAGTTTTGCTAGGTAAATTGCGGATCCCCTTTCCTTAGGGTTTACATGAGTATATATACTAAATTAAGTCGGCTAAGTTAATGCCTAAAGAGATGAGGAAGATTTCCTAATTTCTAGGGATTTCCTTTTAGCAAAGTCGGCTACCACCATGGACTTTCATTCATGGGCTTTAACCTTGTCATCTCTTTTGCGGGCTTAAATTTGTGGCCTCCTCGCCTTGGCCCAAATCTCTTATCGTTGAACCATGGCTCGAGTGACACCATGGCTCACGGCTCGAGTGACGATGGTTGTCTTTGAACCTGACCCGTCTTGTCTTCAATTAAGATCACAGTACCCGAACCAATTGCCCATGGTTCGGGGGTTCTCGCGCAACCTTCCCCTGCCATGGTTAGGGGACACCCGATCGCACTCCTTCCTTCATGGTTCGGGGAAAACCGATCCAACTATTCTCTTCATGGTTCGGGGAAAATCGATCCAGCTCTTCTCTTCACGGTTCGGGGAAAACCGATCCAACTCTTCTCTTCACGGTTCGGGGAAACCCGATCCAACTCCTTCACTTAGGGGAAACCCGATCCAACTCCTTCACTTAGGGGAAACCCGATCCAACTCTTCTCTTCACCGTTCGGGGAAAACCGATCCAACTCTTCTCTTCACGGTTCGGGGAAAACCGATCCAACTCTTCTCTTCACGGTTCGGGGAAACCCGATCCAACTCCTTCACTTAGGGGAAATCTGATCCAACTCGTTCACTTAGGTGAAACCCGATCCAATTCTTCTCTTCACGGTTCGGGGTACAGCTGCTAGCGTTTCTCCATACTTAGCCATTTCTTAACTGTTGATTCTCAAGAGGTGGAATCTGACCCCAACAATTAGCCCCCCAGCTTGGCAGTATCAGTAATGTTAATGCTGAGCTGTAAGTGGTCGAGTGAGATCAACGATTCTCGTGGTTGCCCCGAACTGTCTTTTGATGATGATCCAAACCGTGATACGTGGATAACCCCGAACCATCTCGTTGTAGTATTGTTGTGTTTATAGTATTGCTGATTCAGTTCGGGTACGCCTTCGTAAACTCAGTTCGGGGTTTTGCTGTCCTGATACCTTTATCGGGGAGTGCAAACGTTTTTCCTGGTTCCCGAGGTGGATGACGTCACCATTTGCCTATATAATCCGTGATACTTCTCATTTCTCCACTACTCCATTTCTCCAAAAATTTCTTCCCATCAGGTAACCTATCTCTTTTTTCTCTCTCTAATTTTTGCTTAAGTTATTTTCAAGTAGAACCTCCGTTGTTCTTCTTTCGCCGCTGATCCATTCGAATTTCCTGATCCATCTTCAACTGGCTCCGCCGCTGTCTTCGAGTTTCCCGGCAGTTTGCTTTGAAGATTTAGATCGACTCATTCTTCTTAAAGGATCTTCAAGTTGTTCTTCGATTTCTTAAAGGCTTTGATCTGTTTTGATAGGCTGCTGAGAACCGCGATCCGTCTTCTGAAACTTAGAAACTCTAGATTCTGTTTTGCGAGCTGTTAGGGATCCAGATCTGTTTGCATCTTCCAAAGTCCCCGATCCATTTTTCAGTTTAAAAAGGATGTCTCAGTCGTCTGCGTCCCCTGATCCATATACTCGCTTGTTTGGCGTTTCAGGACAGTCTTCGCTTCCCGAACCTTCTTTCTCTTTCGATCCGTTTCCTGCCCAAAATTGCAGCCGGGAGGATTCTTCTGGTGCACACATTTCAGAGGATCTGGATGATCCAAGTGGTTCGGGGATAGGACCCTCTCTCCTTGTCAGGAAAATGGTGCTTTCCGAGTCCTCGAGAGCAGGCAACAATTCCGGGGATTCTCCCAAGGTTGAGGTTCCTCGCTTCACGATTCTCCTTTTGATGAAGTCGCGAACCCTTTTACTGATGTAGTGGATCCTGATCTGCCCAAAATCAAACCAAAAGACTGGTTTTTTGACCCAGCCGTGGCTAGGCAGGAATTGAAGCGTTTGATGGGTTCTAACAGTCAGGCTCCAAAGAGAAAGAAGAAAAAGCGACCCGATCCACCTGGTTCAACCCTCTCAACCACGGATTCACTGACGGCCCTTAGGCATAGATTCGGTATTTCAGAAGAAATTGAGCTTGTTCTTCCTTCACCATCAGACCGAGCCAATTATCCTCCCCCTCATCATTTTACCCTCTACAAAGGCTTCTTCTACCACTGCATGTTGTGGTTCCCGATCCCTGAAGTTATCCTACAATTTCTTTGGAAGAATAACTTGGCCATTTCTCAAATCAACGCTCGGGGAATCAGGCACATGGTTGGCATTCTGACTAGGAGCTAGGAATACGATGTCGAAGTTAGCATCGAACACCTGACGCACTTGCTCGAATTTAGACGCCGTAATAAGAGAGAACTGAAGTATTACGTGTCGGGCAAAGCCAGGAGGAACATAATAAGGGGTTTCCCATCCAAAGACGATAATTGGGAAGAGTTTTTCTTTTTTGTTCCTATCACCGAAGCATCGGTGGGTTCGTCGTGCCTTCGATCTGTCAAGTCTGGCTGGGGGAAATTGGTAGCCGATCCGTTGCTCGACTTGGGCCACGGCTCGGGTTTCTAATTAATTAACATTTTTTTTCTTTTTAGGGTTTTCTAACCTTGTATAAATGTTTGTCTTACAGTGCGCCATCTTCGTCTTTCGTTGCCCCCCGATCTGTCAGAGGTTCACGAAGCACTTTCGGCTCGCAAGTGTAACTGGTCAAGAGATTTCAATCTTCGACGAGTGGAGAGAGCCCGAGCCCTTTCTGAAGGACAATCAGTTGAGCAGTCATCTTCCTCTCATTCCTCAAGAGATACTATGGGAATACCAACTTTCAGGGATCGGGCAATAGCGAAAGCCAAAGCGGAGGCGGAGGCTAAAGAGAGAGCACAACAGGCGAAGGCGTTGAATCAATCTCGTCTCCCAAGTTCCCAGCTTGCCGCTGCCATCGTCCCCGAGCCAACCCTTGCTAAAAATCTTCCCGAACCGACTCCTTCCCCTTTGGCTCATGGAGGGGTCATCTTGGGGCTTCGGCCAGCCGATTCCCAAATCTTGCCTCACAAGGACAAAGGCAAAGGGAAGGCCAAGGAGAAGAAGGCCCCAAGCAGGAAAAGACAGTCATCTGCGGATGACAAGGACGAGGGGACGTTGAAGCGACTTCGACGCATGGAAGCAAACCTAGCTATCCCCGAAGTAATTCCTCTCTCTACAATTCCCCTAAATGCCGAGGGGGCTTACAACGATGGTGCTGCGTCTACGGCTATCTTCTCCAAGATCACCTGTCCAGGTGATCGTTTTCCGCCATCTGATACCCTACTCAAGGATAAGGCCTACAACGAGATGTCTCTTCGGGGCGTCAAGGTATGCGTAACGTTATTTGTTTCGATCCGAACAATCTTTGGCTTGTGTAATAATAGTATTCTGGTCATTCTTGTAGTTTATCTCCCATCTTAACAGGATGGTCATTGGATATGAATCCGACGCCCGTAAGGATCGGGAGAGAATTGAAGATGCTAGGCGAAAAACCATTGAGCTGGACGGGAAGCTCAAAGAAGCCGAGGCAAGCCACGCCACTGAACGAGAGAGAGCTGCTAAGAAGATCAAGGATCTTGAGGCTATCGCAGAAGGGCGTCAGAAGCACATTAAGGAAGCCGACGAGCGAATTATGCGGCTGGAATCTGGCAAGGTGCGACGTGATGCTCATATAGCCAGCCTAACGAGGCAGTTAGAAGCAGCGAATGAGATTCATGAGAGCAAGGTTGAACAAGCTGTTATAGAGGCAAAGCGTGAGATGCTGCTGATGTTTGAAGGCAAAATTTCCCGAGCCGAGAAGCTCCTAGGCCAGATTGAAGGTGAACCGAAAGAAAACATGCTCGACCTTGCACAGATCGAAGGCAATCTTCAATTTATCTCGCTGCTTCAGAGTGATGAGCCACCTTCTTTCGATGCTGAGGCAACGAGCTTAGCCGAACAGAGAGAGAGTTTACAAGGAGCTCATGAAACGTTTGCTCAGCTTGTGGCCGAGATGAGAGGGGTGCTAAAGCTATCTCCTGTCCGTTCTGATATTGTGAAGGAGTTCAACGTCGGTGAGCCTATGGAGACTGCCGCTGCAAGTGTCGGGATCCAGGATTTTTCTGGCTCTAACAAAGGAACGCCATGCTTAGCTGAGCTTAGTTCAAAGGAGACTGTTGAGGAAACAGTTCCCGAACCAACTCCTGAAAAAGCCAACGAGGCCGCCATAGAGGGAACCGTCATGGAGTTCGCTGAGACGTTCGAGGAAGGCAAAGCGCCTGAGCAGCCGGCAGAAACAGCGCAAAAGGTGATCATGACCCCTGAGATAACAGAGGATTATGATCCTCTTTTCTTTGTCTAATTTAAAACTCTTTTTTTTTTTGTTTTATTCCTGGACGGCTTTATCCGAGTTGTCTAAGAACTTAATGTCTTTTTTATCACCCGGTTTATAAGAGAATGTCTTGCGTTTTGATAAACATGTTTGCGAATAGATATCTGAATGCTTTGCTTGATAAAGTGTCGCCGTTTTAGATGAATGGTTCTAAGTATGAATTTGCATAGTAGTTATGTTTGAGATGAATGGTTCTAAGTATGAATTTGCATAGAAGTTATGTTTGAGATGAACAATTCGGCTTACAGATATGTTACTGGACACTCTCCTGCTCCGAAATTAATCATAAGTTTGCATAGTTTAGTTCTTGAACATTTCGGTTTACGGATATATTACCATGAATGTATTCGCTCCGACAATGAAAATATGCGTGTATAGTGTAGGGTGAACATTTCGGTTTACGGATATGTTACCGTAAACATATCCGCTCTGATAACGAACAAAGTATTTGTATAGCGCGCTTTTTAATCCTGAGACGGATGTGATAGTTTAGATCCGAGATGGATGCAAAAGTTCACTATTGTGGCCAGCAATAGTGAAGGTGTGGCGAGATGCCCGTAGTCTGTTTTGTTAAGACTTGGTGATCTTTTTAGGTAAAGATTGTCTGTGAAAGCAAAACTTTGGTAGATTGTAGAATCTGTTTACAAAGATGGGAGTATACGAGTATGCGTATACGCACCCACTCCCCCCCTTTTGAAAGGAGGGGGGCAACTGAACCCGTCCGAAGACGAGCTGCCTACGTACCCTTTGCAGGGATCAAGTCGCCCCGTAGTTCATGTAAAGTAGCTTAGTGATAGTACTTTTTGAGATGCATTGCGTTCCATG
This sequence comes from Pseudoturritis turrita, assembly GCA_900406555.1. NCBI lineage: Eukaryota > Viridiplantae > Streptophyta > Magnoliopsida > Brassicales > Brassicaceae > Pseudoturritis > Pseudoturritis turrita. The sequence goes on along the minus strand of OVBL01000654.1, from coordinate 215,475 downwards.
ATCTCGGTACTGGAACGTCTTTCATGTTAGCAAGTTTGTAAACTCCAGGTTTGACTACTTCGGTGATCTTGTAGGGTCCTTCCCAATTTGCTCCTAGTTTGCCGGCATTTGTTTCCGCGGTGTTCTGAAAAACCTTCCGTAAAACTAAATTTCCTTCGTAGAATCTTCGTTCTCGAACATTGGAATTGTAGTATTTCGCGGCCGCGTTCTGATAGTTCTGGATTCTGATCAAGGCTTGGTCCCTTCTTTCGTTGATCAAGTCCAGTTCGTCAAGTATCAATAGGTGATTGAGCCCCTCTTGTTCTGGTAATAGCCTCCGGCGAATCCCTGGGAAATGTATCTCCGAGGGGATGACACACTCTGTTCTGTATACGAGGGTGAATGGGGTTTCTCCCGTTGCTCGTCGTGGGGTGGTGCGGTGAGACCAAAGTACTCCCCTCCAGTTCTTCAGCCCAAGGTCCCTTTTTCTCATCAAGGCGCTTCTTCAGGCCGTCAAGGATTGTTTTATTGATTGCTTCGGCCTGTCCGTTCCCTTGTGGATATCTTGGAGTAGACTTGCTGAGTCTGATTTTCCATTTCTCGCAGAAACCTTCAAAACGATTTGAGATGAACTGCGAGCCGTTATCTGTCATGATCTCGTACGGTACTCCATGGCAACAGATGATGTTCTTCCAAACGAAGGCTTCCACTTGTGCATCTTTAATGTTGGCATATGAGTCAGCTTTGACCCATTTCGAGAAATAATCTGTTAAAACCAGTAGGAAACGCTTCTGTTTTGAAGGGTGTAACGGCCCGACGATGTCTATAGACCATCGCATGAATGGATATGGTGATGAGATGGACGAGAGCATTTCCGTTGGTTGGTGAATCATCAGAGCGTGACATTGACATTTCTCGCATTTGGCCGAAAACTCCTTGCAATCGTTGATCATTGTTGGCCAATAATAACCGTGACGTTTGATCTTGATGGCTAGTGCTCTTCCTCCAGAGTGATTGCCACACGAACCGTTGTGAATTTCCTCCATAATCTTCCTGGCATCCTTTCCTTCCACGCAGTTTAGCAACGGTCCTGAGAATCTCCACTTGAAGACATTCCCATCGAGTAACATGTAACTTGCTGCCTGGGCTCGAAGCTTGTGAGCGGCCCATTTTTCGGTTGGTAGGACGCCGTCGTATATGTATCCTCTGATTGCGCCGAGCCATTCCTTGTCGCAGCCATATTATGCATCGTTGTTGACTTCTTCGTTGGGTTCGACGACGGGGTCGCTACTGCTTTTCATGGTTGGTGACTCTTCAAGATTGTCTTCTTCCATTGGGGCAATACCTGGCTCTGCGGGTGAACTGAGGGCCAATTCTTCTTGCATTTCATCCGATCACCTCTTGCCCGGTTGTGATATCTGTTGCTTGTCTAGCTGCTTGTGACCGAGTTATGGCATTCACTGAATCGCCTGCTCTAATGCTCCGGTGCTGGATGAATTCTACCGGGATTACTCTCTTTAGATCGGGATCGAAAGTTGATGCAAGGGCTGCAAGTGCGTCGGCTGGGGTATTCTCCCCTCGTGGAATGCGTGTTAGGATGAATTGTTTGAATTGTGCAGCCAATTCTTTGACGATTTTCAAGTAAGCTTCCATTCGATCATCCTTTGCTGCATATTCACCGCTGAACTGATTCGCGACTAGTTGAGAATCATAAAATACGTGGAGTTGCTCGATTTTTAGGCCATAGCAAGTTTCATCCCGGCAATCAAGGCTTCGTACTCTGCTTCATTGTTGGATGCATGAAAACCGAGGCAGAATGATTGTTCCAGTAGTTCGCCAGTTGGAGAAGTTAGCCGTATCCCGACTCCTGAACCGTTTTTGGAAGATGAGCCATCAACATGGAGTTTCCAAAGCTGGCCTTGCATTTCGTCGTCAATGCCTTCTTCGGGGAGTTCGATAAGAAAATCAGCCAAGACTTGGGATTTGGCACACGTTTGTCCGCGATATTCAATGTCATACTTAAGATATTGGGCTTGTTGCTTCCTTGGGTCATCGGTGGGCTGGTTTGTCGCCTCGTCTCTTCATTTATCCTGTTCTACTTGTCTTGTCACCATGATGTTTTTCCTTATAGATGCTTCCTTTTGATATCAAGCCATAGGAGTTTCATTGTTGGCTCGTCAACTCTTTGCCTTCACGCCGAGCCGGAATGTTAGTCCGTCAACATGTTGGCTCGTCACCGTATGTTGGTTTGCCAATATTTTGGCTCGTCATCGCTTGTTGATTCACCAACACATTGGCTCATCACCATTTGGTTATCCGCCAACATGTTGCCTAACCAAGGATTGGCTCGTCGCTTACTTCTTCCTGCTGCCGAGCCAAGTTTTGCTCATCTCCTCCTTTCCTTTGTTGCCTAACCAAGGGTTGGCTCGTCGCTTAATTCTTCCTGCTGCCGAGCCAAGTTTGGCTTATCTCCTCCTCTCCTTTGTCGCCGAGCCAAGTTTGGCTCTTCTTTTAATGTTTGGCTCGTCGCCAAATACTTGGCTTGTCACCAAGTGTTTGTTGAGCTAGGCTCTCCATTCGTTTGGCTAGGCTTTTTCTACATACTTAGTATTTTCAGCAGTTGATCTCGATGGGGTGAAAACTGATCCCAACAGTTAGCCCCCCAGCTCGGTAGTATTATTGATAATAGTGACGAGGTGAAGAGTCAAAATTAAGATCAACGTTCTTTGGGTTGCCGAGCCAAACAGAAGTTCTACCGAAGCCGCTTTTTCGAACTAGATGGCATTTCACCGAGCCATCCTTGGCAATCACATTGCCGAGGCATACGGTCTCGGCTCGGCATTTCGCCTGATTATTTTTGTTTGCCGAGCCACGCCAACATGTCATGTCACCGAACCGTTTGGCTTATGATATTTTCAAGCAGTCATGATGCCGAGCCATTTTTTTTTTACGTTCCGAAACATCGCGCTGTTCGATTTATCTTTGGCTCGGCAGCAATGTTGGCTTGGAGTATTTCTCTTATCATGACCATAACTTTATTGGGAACTGCAAACATTTTTGCATGTTTCCGAGGCCGCGTGGAGTCACGCGCTGTGCTTTCATGCGCCTTTATATTAAGATCCTTGTCTCACTCCTCATAACTCACTTCTCCACATTTTCGAAAAACAGATAGCTATCTTCTCTCTCTTCTTTTCTCTCTTTTTATTTTCGAGTTTCGGCTAGATTAGGTTTTTATCGATTCTTCTCTTCCGCCGCCGTCACTTTGAGTTTTCCGATCAATCTTCAAGCGTGGCTCGGCAATTCCTTGTATTTTCCGATCCATCTTCATACATCTACGGCAAGTGCTTGAATTTTACGATCCATCATCAACCGGGTCGCATTGCTGCTTTGGTCTTCTCTGCTTCCGAGCTGAATTTCTTCGTATCAAGTGTGTCTCCGAGCCAAGACTTCTCCAATTCTACTAAGTATCAGTTTGATTCCGAGCCAAAATCCCCAATGTCTCATATCACCGAGCTGGAAGATTCTGTGGGCTCGGCAAATTCTGCCTCGTTGCTTGAACGCAAGATGGTGTTATCCCCGTAGAGTACCGAACCAGCGGAAGCCAATTCTCCGTCAGGTCAGTTGCAGATTGTTGTCCCATCTTTGATAGACGAATCATTTGATGCCGAGGCGGATGCTGAGGCAGCCTTGATACAAAAGGCTCTTGAAGAATTTAAAGCCGAACCAGAATAGTACATCATTAACGAGGCAGAAAAGATACGGTTGGAGAGATTGTTTGCGAGCCACCAAGCTAGCACATCGACGAGTCGAAAGCGTAAGAGAAAGGCTCCTAAGAAACGACCTGACCCGCCCGGTTCGTCCTTGTGCAACGCCGAATCCTTGGAGGCACTGAGGCATCGATTCCATATTTCAGAGGATATATATCTGATTGCTCCTGCCTCATCAGACCGAGCTGGGTCTCCACCACCTGGGTACTTCTCTTTTATGAGAGCTTCTTTTACCAAAGCCTGCTATGGTTCCCAATCCCCGGGTTGATCATCCATTTTCTGTCGAAGCATGGGTTACCCCCGAGCCAAATTACTCCCCGAGATATGCACCACTTGGTTGGAATTCTGGTTCGGAGCTACGAATGTGATGTGACCGTCCGCATCTCCCATCTTCGGCAGTTCCTTGAATTTCGAAAGATCAAAAACTCCAACGCCTACTACATTTCCAATAAGAAGCAAAGAAAAATCATTGAGGGTATTTGAAGCAAAGACAGTGATTGGGGGCACTATTTTTTCTTCGTTACTATTAATGATGCTACGGTAGAAGCCGAAAGCGTCCATTACATCAAGTCGGAGTGGGAAAATATTCGTGGGCGAGCCGTAGACCCTTCAGGAGTTTGTTTAAAGTTTCACTTTGTGGCGAGCTGACCAATGCCTTTTTCTTTTGTTTTTGCAGTTCGGCAGATTCTCCCTAGTTACCCAGAAGATACACTAACGCTTCGGAACACGCTTGCTGCCGGAAAGTACCACTGGGAAAATCATTTCTCCCTAAGGAGAGTTGAAAAACCCCCAGCCATCTTCGCCGGTGTTGAAGTATCAGATAGCTCGGAGTCTGAATTCCCACCTCCAAACTTCCAAGAAAAAGCTATGGGAAAGAGGCTGACGATCTGCGATAAGCAAGCTTTAAAGGAGAAGAAAGACAAGGAAACTACCAGCCGAGCTGCTGATGGGGCTGAACCAGCTGCCGAGCCAACTTCTGAAATGGTTGGTGAGATCGAAGCAGGAACAGAGCATCAAACTCTTACCGAGCCTCCAACTCTTGAAGCCGAGGCTAGGGAGGTGGTTTCAGCTCTTGTTCCGGTAGCCAGGCCTTCTATCTCGGTGATATCTCAACACATAGTGGGAGAAAAAAGACTTCCGGCAAACGCTCCTAGCCGGACAAGGAGAAAACTAAGGAGAAGCAGGAGAAAAGAAAATGCCACAACCCTGCCGATCCAACTACTACCGAGCCGTTGCCATCGTCGTTTAGGCACGAGAGATCTTCTCACAAGTACGTTGCTCGGGGGATAGGCTGCCACCTCTTGATGCGCTTTCTCATGGCGATTTATACGCTGACATGTCACTCCGAGGCACGAAGGTACATTTGGAGATTATCCGTTTCGATGAGTAAAAAATGACTAAGTACTGACTTTGGTTTTTTTTCTACGATTAGTTTGTCGCATATATCAACAAGATCGTCGCCGCCTTCGAACATGACATAAGGAAAGACAGGCGTCGGGTCAAAGATGCCCGCAAGGATGCATCTTTCTTTAAAGAGAAGGTCACTAAACTGGAGGGAAAACACGCTGCCAAACTGGCAACTGCTTTAGCTCGGATTGAAGCTCTCAAGAAGGAGAAGGTGTATCTCAAGGATGAGTGGAATAAGGCCAGCGATTTAGCTATGAGGTTGGACCGCTCCAAGCAGAAAAAGGCTGCCGAAATTGAATCTCTTAAGAGGTAGCTTAATGCTGTGAAGGCCTTGCACGAGGCCAATGTTAAAAAGGCCCAGAAGGCTGCGAGGTGAGAGATATCAGAGAGGTTCCAAGAGCGGCTTGCCAAGATTGAGAAGAGCATCAACGAGCTGAAGGCGGCAAAAGAAAAGGAGCTCGATCTAGCCTAGGTCGACAGCAACCTACAGCTGCTCGAGATCTTGCAAAAAGAAGATGCGCCTGCTCTCGACTCTAAGGTGACGAAATTGGCAGGGTGGAGACTTGATCTGGCCGACGCGATTGACGAGTTTGAGAGGATTGAGGCCGAGCTGAAGAAAGATCTGACGCTTTTTTCACCTGTTTCCTCAGATTCTACAAGCACTCTCCTGGGAACCAAACCAACGGAGAATGCGGCATCGACAGCCGGAGTCACAGATTTTGCCGGCTCGAATGTCAGTACACCCGGAGTTGCTGATCTTGCTGTTGAGAAGCCTTCCGAGCCGGATCCTCTCGAATGATTTTTTCCTCTATGTTTCTTTAACTTAAAACTCTTTTCTTTTGTTCGGTATTTTTTGAAGACAAGTGCCTGAATGGCTTTATCCACCCTTTTTTTTTGTAATGACTGCCGTTCGTAGGCGTAATTCCCTTTTTGTTTGGATTCTCTGCTTATGTTTTCCCTTAAGTAATCTTTTACTTGTGCTCTGATGTGATATTGCGAACCATCTTTGCTTAGTAAAAGTATGGTTGTCTTTGTATTGAGTGCTTTGTTGTCAATTTAGGGTTCGCGGTGTTCCGACTTACATTCCCGTTCTTTTGACAATGAAACATATTTAAAATCTCATAGTAACTGGTAGGTTTAGTATCATGTTTCGGAAATATTTACGACCAGTGTACCAAGTGGTGTTTACTAGGTTTAAGAGTTTACTTCGAGTTTTAAGACTTGCGAGCTTTCGACTTACGGGTCCCTCTCGAAGATAAACTTGTAAGAATATCGTCTAGGATATACCTTTCAGATATTAGACCAGGATATACCCAATCAGAATTTGTATAGCGCGCTTTCTTACCCGTAAGAAGGTGTCGAGAACCCTATCCCGTATAGGGATCGTGGTTAAAATCCTTGAAGGATGTGGTTGTTCGTCTGTTGTGGCCAGCAACAAACGAGGTGACAGACTATCCATGAAGGATGTAAAGTTGTGTTTGAAGTTATTCCCTTTGAGAAGTGTAATGCGAGATATGGGAGTATATATGTATACGTACCCACTCCCCCCCCCCGCTTTTTGAAGGAGAGGGACAACTGAACCCGTCCGAAGATGAGCTGCCTACATACCCTTTTCAGGGATCAAGTCATCCCGTAGTTCATGCGAAATGATTTAGTGGTAATACCTCTTTAGGTGCATTGCATTCCAAGATCTTGGTATCGGAACATCAGACATGTTTGAGAGCTCGTACACTCCTGGTCGAACTGTTTTGGCGATTTTGTAGGGTCCTTCCCAGTTTGCTCCTAGTTTGCCAGCATTTGTTTCGGCTGTGTTCTGAAAAACTTTGCGGAGAACCAGATCACCTTCTTTGAACTTGTGACTCTTGACTTTGGCGTTGTAATACTTAGCCGCTGCATGTTAGTAGTTTTGAATCCGAACTAGCGTTTGATCTCTTCGTTCGTTGACCAAGTCTAACTCGTCCAGTAACATGAGGTGATTTAGTCCTTCCTGCCCTGAAAGAAGTCTGCGGCGAACTCCAGGAAATTGGACTTTGGCCGGGATGACACATTCTGTACCGTAGATAAGAGCGAAAGGTGTTTCACCGGTAGCTCTTGTCTACCGGTGAAACAAGAGCTACCGGTGAGTGGTTCGGTGTGACCAATAATAATCCTTCGAGTTCATCTGCCCAGCGTCCCTTGTTTGCATCAAGGCATTTTTTCAGACCATCCAAGATAGTCTTGTTCACTGCTTCTTCTTGTCCGTTCCCTTGTGGATAGCGTGGTGTAGACTTGCTGAGTCGTATCTTCTATTTTTCACAGAAAGCTTCAAACCTTGTAGAGATAAACCGTGAGCCGTTGTCAGTGACAATCTCGTATGGAACTCCGTGCCGACATAAGATATTTTTTTAGACAAAGTTTTCGACTTGGGCGTCCTTTATGTTGGCGTAAGAATCTGCCTCGACCCACTTAGAGAAGTAATCTGTCAAAACTAACAGAAACCTCTTCTGCTTGGACCTATGTAGAGGCCCGACAATATCCATTGACCAGCGCATGAAGGGGTAGGGTGCTGAGATTGAGGACAGCAACTCCGTGGGTTAGTGAATCATTTGGGCATGTCGTTGGCATTTTTCGCACCTAGCCGAGAACTTCTCGTAATCTTTCACCATAGTCGGCCAGTAGTAACCATGACGCTTGATCTTTATTGCCAAAGCTCTTCCGCCGGAGTGGTTGCCACACAAGCCGCTGTGGACCTCTGCCATGATTTTTCTAGCTTCAGCACCTTCGACACAGGCCATCAGCGGTCCTGAGAATCTCCACTTGAAGACGTTTCCATCTAAGAGAACGTATCGAGCAGCTTGAGCTCTGAGCTTTCTGGCAGCCCACTTATCTGATGGTGCCTCGCCATCCATGATATATACTCGGATTGCTCCCAACCACCCTTTGTCACATCCATAGTCTGTTTCCGTTTGTTGTGGGTCTTCCTCCATCTCCGCTGCTTCACCTTCGGCCGGAGGATCTGTTGTAGGCTCTTCCTCTATCTCAATTGCCTCGTCTTCCACTGATGGTGTCATGTTATGGTCGTCTAGAGCGATGGTGTCGGTGCAGCCCTTTTCTGCTAGATTTTGCCCAGATATACCTTCGGCCTGTGTGGCTGTTTGTGAGCGAGTGACTGCGTTCACGGTGTCAGAGAGGTTGATACTTGGGTTTTTGATGAATTCTACTAGGATCATCCTTTTCAAATCTGGATCAGAGGAGGATGCGAGTGCTGCTAGCGCGTCTGCCGAAGTTTTTTACCCGCGTGGTATCCATGTTAATGTGAACTCTTCGAACTGTGAGGCCATCTCTTTGACGATCTTCAGATAAGCTTCCATTCGGTCGTCTCTGGCCGTATACTCGCCGCTGACTTGGTTGACCACCAGCTGTGAATCACAGTAGGCCTGGATGTGCAAACTTTTAAGTCCGCGAGCGAGTCTCATTCCTGTGATCAAGGCCTCGTACTCTGCTTCGTTATTAGATGCGCGAAAACCAAGCGGAATGATTGTTCGAGAATTTTTCCTGTTGGAGAGGTTAACCGTATTCCTACTCCAGATCCTTGTTTTGATGATGATCCATCCGCGTGGAGCTTCCATATTGGGCTCGGAGCCGGCTCTTCTATCACTTCTTCTGGGAGTTCTATAAGAAAATCTGCAAGGACTTGAGACTTCGCGCAGGTTCTGCTTCGATACTCGATGTTGTATTCGCTTAGCTCTATCGCCCACTTTGCCAATCTTCCAGACTGGCTAGGGCTATGTAGGATGGATCGCAGTGGGAAGTATGGTCTTAGTTTTCGAGCGGACATTATCACGGACAGCGCCAACTTTTCCATCTGTGGATACAGGGTTTCAACGTCGGTGAGAGTTTGGCTAACATAAAAAATAGGCTTCTGCTCGCTACGCTCTTCTCTGATGAGTACTCCACTTACTGCTGTTGTCAAAACGGCCGTGAAAAGGAATAATTGTTCGCCTTCCACTGGTTTCGTAAGTATTTGAGGGCTGGGTAGGTATTCTTTCAGTTGTTGAAACGCCTGCTCGCATTTTTCTGTCCATTCAAACTTCTTGATCCCGCGCAGTGTGTCGTAGAAAGGCAAACACTTATCAGTTGACCGAGAGATGAAACGATTCAGCACGGTGACCCGTCCTGTTAGCCTCTAGACCTCACGCTTTATTTTTGGTGACACCATGTGTATGAGCGCATCAATCTGCTTCGGGTTGGCTTCAATTCCATGATGGGTGACCAGATATCCAAGGAACTCTCCGGACGTGACCGCAAATCTGCACTTGGTCGGGTTCAGTTTCATGTTATGCAGATTCAGTTGCTTGAAACATTCTTCTAGGTGAGCTACGTGAATCATTCTCCTCTAAAGATTTCACCAGCATGTCGTCTATGTATACTTCCATCGTCTTCCCCAGTTGGCCAGCGAACATTCGGTTCACTAATCGCTGGTAAGTTGCTCCGGTATTTTTAAGACCGAACGGCATCACTTTGTAGCAACATATCCCACGGTCTGTGATGAACGCCGTCTTCTCTTGATCGTCTGGGTTCATTAAGATTTGGTTGTATCCGGAGAAAGCATCCATAAACGAAAGGAGTTTGTTGCCTGCTGTTGCTTCCACCAGTCGATCAATATATGGAAGCGGGAAGCTATCTTTTGGGCAGGCTTTGTTCAGGTCAGTGAAGTCCACGCATATACGCCACTTCCCATTCTTCTTCTTGACCACTATTAGCGAGCCAGTTAGGGTATTTTGCTTCGACTATTGATCCTACGCGTAGTAACCTTTCCACTTCGTCATTCACTGCTTGTGCTCTTTCTGGTCTGAGTTTTCGCCTTTTCTGTTTGACCGATTTAAAGATTGGGTCCACGTTTAGCTCATGGCATGTCACGTTGATGCTGATGTCGGGCATGTATTCTGCTTCCCATGCGAAGGTGTTTACGTTCTTTTTAAGGAAAGAAATCAGCTCTCCCCTTATCGGATCTTTTAGCCCGGCCCCTATCTCAACGCAGCGTTCTGGGTGATCGCCATTAATGTTTACTGAAACAACGGGATCGCAGGTGGGTTTGCTCTTCCTCTCACGATCCTCCGCAATCTGTAATTGCTATAAGAGTTTTGCCAACTCCTTTTCGGGTTCCCTGTCAGTCTTCATCTTCTTTCTCTTGGTGGTGGTTTCTGAGTTTATGCTCGGGTAGGAAACAAATGCGGGACTCTTTTTGGTTTCCCCAAATTGTTTTGACTCCTCCGGGGGTCGGAAATTTGATGCAGAGGTGATAAGTCGATGGTACGGCTCGCATGGAGTTTATCCAGGGTGCACCCATAATGACATTGTAGATCGCAGGATAATCTGCAACCGAAAATTCCACTATCCTGGTTACTTCTTCAGCTCGGACAGGAAGTTTTATTGTTCCAAGTGTCATGGTTGTTTCTCCCGAGAATCCAGTTAAAGGCTTCGGCGCGGTTGTGATTTTGGATAGGTCTATGTTCATCCTTCTGAGAGTTTCCCGGAAGATCACATCTACAGAGCTTCCCGTGTCTATCAGAACTCGGGCGATGTCGCAATCGTCTACGATTAATTCTATCACGAGGGGGTCATTATGTGGTCGGTCAATACCGGTGGTTTCCCTTTCTTCGAACGAGATAACATCGTTGGGAAGTTTGGAAGGTGCTAACCAGTTGACGCTCGCATCGGCTCGCCGCTGGAAGGCTTTGATTGAAGACACCGTATCCAAACAGTATTGTTATCCTCCCATTATCATATTTATTCTTCTTTGAGAACCTGGCGTCGCCTCGTCATCTCGCCTTCCTCGCTTGGGGGTATCATCATTTTGATTTGTTTGGTTCGGCTGATCTTTCTCATCTTCTCGTTCGAAGTCCTTCAGGCTGACAGCGTTACCGAGTTCTCCGGCCACTAGCTTCGCCGCAAGCTTTATTCCCAGGGTTTGGCAGTTGGCAGTTGAGTGACCGTGCATGTGATGATACTCGCAGTAGACTTTTTCGTCGTACGAACTCTGACTTCGTGTCCATGTGTTCCAAGGTGTTTTGCCTCGGCCTGTTCCCACCTGGTAGTTGTGGGCTATTCCGAAATTGGGTTTCTCGTGATGTACGTACCCGCTTCCTTGATTACTCTTCTTGGGAGGAGGTGGGTTCGGAGTTTGGAAAGGACGCCTCGTCGTTCTGGCTGCCCCATATTTCTGAGACAAGACCTTCATCTCTTCTTCGTTGACTATGAAGTCGGAGGCTCGGTGTAGCGCATCTTGGATTGATAGTGGTGTGTTCAGAGCAATCTCTTTTTGGAACTCCGACTCGTACCACAGCGACCTCTTCAATGCGAGCACGGCAGCCTTGTCACTTATGCCCTCAACCTTTGACATGATCGCTTTGAATCTTTCCATGAAGCTTCGTAATGTCTCCGTAGGGCCTTGAGTTAATGTCCAGAGGTCAGAATCAGAGGCTCCTCGATTCATAAACATGGAGTAATGCTTCAGAAAGGCAGCAGACAGTTGCTGGAAATTGTCAATGCAATTCCGCTCAAGCCTGGAAAACCATTGGAGTGCTGCGCCTTTTAGATGCTCCACAAACAGCAGACAAAAATCGGCATCTCTCTCTTTTTCCCTGAAATTGGCTCGGCCCATTGCTATGATGAACGCCGTGATGTGCTCCTTTGGATCGGTGCTTCCTTCGTAGACTAGAACCTTGATCTTTCCTGGGTCGGAAATTCCTGCTTTGGTAATCCGAGCTGTAAACGGCGTGTTGTGTGCTTCCTCTAGCATGCGGTCAATCTCCGGGACTTTACTGGTTGCCTTGTGCACCTGGGATCGGACAGCTTTCATCTCAGCAGTGGCTCGAATCAAGGAGGCTCGGATTTCGTCCAACTCTTCTCTCTGGGCTCGGCTCCTTGTTCTTGGCTCGTCAGTGTATTGTGCCTGTCGTACCCACAAGAGATTTTCTTCCTCTTCTGCTAAGCTCCTGGCTCGGTTCAGGTTAATGTCGCCTTCACTGGCTCGGGCTCTCGTCGGTGTTGGTGCAAACCCTTTGTCAGTGGGATTCTCCGTGTTGTGATCTCCTTCCACGTGCCCTTCTTCGTCAAGAACGATTGTTGCAGCCGACCCACCATTGGTGTGTTGGCCATGTCCACCCCTGGTTTCTCTTCCCCCATGAACCAGTACAGGTGGCTCGGTGATACTTGATCTGGTTATCATGGGTGTGTGCTCGTTGGTGGGATATGGTGGTGGCAATCCTCCCAAAGTCCTCGGTGCGTCACGTGGTGTTGAAAAATCCAGGGATGTTGGGTTTAAACCGAGTCGCCTAGTGATTCCGCTGACAGGTGGATTCATAGTCGAACCCATTCCTCCGAATCGTGTGTTTCTGGCTCGGCTCTCCGTTGCCAGTGTCTCAATTTTCTCCGTTAGTGAGCTATTCAGCTTATCTTCCTCCTCGACCTTCTTCAGCAACGTGGTCATCATGTTCTTCAATTCTGTCAGTGCTTCTGAGGTGCCTTGTGTGTTTGCCGGAGGCAGATTGGTTCCTGTTCCAGGAAGATCGACGCCAGTGTTGCTTGCATCGTCACCGCTTTGATCTTCGTCCGTAGTCATTATTTCAGATCTTGTATTCGGTGGTTCTTAGGTGTCAGAAAGCTTGAGATTCCCCACAGACGGCGCCAAATCGTGGGAGTCGAAACTCGCACAACCAAAACTTGTAAGGAGAATTTAGGGGTTCGGCAAACTTCTATGTAAAGAAACCGAGAACAGAGATCTAAAGATGGTTTTTATTCTCTTAGCTGTTTTTAAAGCTGTTGCAAAGAATAACAGGAGGTACATTGTCTATTTGTACACGAATAAGTCGGTTAAGCCTTTTACTAAACGAGAAAGGAAAACTTCCTTATTCTTCGGGATTTTCCTTTTCTCTCTCTGACTTGTCTAAGTCGGTTTAGGTGTGGGCTTTTACTTTGATATGCTAACTCAGACCACCAGCATCTCGTGGCTTGTCGCTTCGTCCCATCAAGAGATTGGGCTTGTTGCTTCCTTGGGTCATCGGTGGGCTGGTTTGTCGCCTCGTCTCTTCATTTATCATGTTCTACTTGTCTTGTCACCATGATGTTTTTGCCTTATAGATGCTTCCTTCTGATACCGAGCCATAGGAGTTTCATTGTTGGCTCGTCACCTCTTTCCCTTAATGCCGAGCCGGAATGTTAGTCCGCCAACATGTTGGCTCGTCACCGTATGTTGGTTTGCCAATATTTTGGCTCGTCATCGCTTGTTGATTCGCCAACATATTGGCTCATCACCGTTTGGTTATCCGCCAACATATTTCCTAACCAAGGGTTGGCTCGTCGCTTACTTCTTCCTGCTGCCGAGCCAAGTTTGGCTCATCTCCTCCTTTCCTTTGTTGCCTAACTGTTGGGGTCAGTATTCACCCATTTGAAGTTAACAGTCGAACAAAGGCAATCGGATCGGGCATCATGACCCGTGGTGAAGAAGGATGGGTCGTGTATTCCGATCAATGATAAGGCAAACGGATCGGGTGTCGCGACCCATAATGAAAAAGGTTGGATCACGTACCCCGGTCCATGACAAGGCAAACGGATAGGGTGTCACGACCCATGATGAAGAAATTTGGGTTGTGTACCCCGATCCATGACAAGACAAACGGGTCGGGTGTCATGGCCCATGGTGAAGAAAGTTGGGTCGTGTACCTCGATCCATGACAAGGCAAACGAAATGGGTGTCACGACCCATGATGAAGAAATTTGGGTCGTGTACCCCGATCCATGACAAGACAAACGGGTCGGATGTCACGACCCATGGTGAAGAAAGTTGGGTCGTGTACCTCGATCCATGTCAAGGCAAACGGATCGGGTGTCACGACCCATGATACAGAAGTTTGGGTCGTGTACCCCGATCCATGACAAGACAAACGGATCGGGTGTCAAGACCCATGGTGAAGAAAGTTGGGTCGTGTACCCCGATCCATGACAAGGCAAACGGGTCGGGTATCACGACCCGTGATGAAGAAGGATGGGTCGTGTACTCCGATCCACGACAAGATAAACGGAACGGGTGTCACGACCTGCAACAAAGGAAGTGGATCGGGAGTGAGGCAAGAGTCATTTTTCGTCACCTTGGTGTCGCCCGAGCCGTTTTGGTGGTGTCACCCGGGCCGTTTGAATGGTGTCGCCCGAGCCATTTTGGTGGTGTCGCCCGAGCCATTGGTATGGTGTCACCCGGGCCATTTGGATGGTGTCGCCCGAGCCGTTTTGGTGGTGTTGCCCGAGCCATTTGGATGGCGTCATCCAAACCATGAACCATGGCGCCACCCGAGCTGGTCGACCACCGCCATCCGAGCCAAAGCCCATAGATAAGGAGTTGGGCCGAGCTAAGCGAATGAATGGATGGACTGAGATAATGAGCCCATGAATCAGAGCCTGTGGCGGTGGCAGGCTTTACTAAGAGAAAATACCGACAAATTAGGAGATCTTCCTTATCTTTTGAGGAGTCGCCCTAGCCAACTGAGAATAGTATATATATCAATGTACTCCTCTTGAAAAGGGGATCCGCACTTTACCTAGCAAAACTCTGTACTTTTGCTCTCATACAAAAAGGTTTCTAAGCAGCTTAATAAAAGACCAACTTTGGATCTCTGTTTGTGTTTTTGGTGGTTTTTATTCAGAAGTTTCAGATCTCTCTAAAAGTCTCGACAAATTCAATTGGCGTGGATTTATACTCCCACAATTTGGCGCTAGAAGGAGGGGGATTAAAATTTTCTTACACCGAAGAACCACCACAAAAACCGATCCGAAGACGATGACTAACGACGGAGACGATAGCGCTGCTAACACCAGAAACGCCGGCGTGGAGGATCACTCGAACCAATCCAAAGACGCTGGGGAGACTTCGACAATGCTCACGGAGATGAAAGCCATTCTGGAGGCACTGCTCAAGAAGGCGGAGGAGCAAGACAAACTCAACAACACAATGACGGGCGGGCTGAAGGCCCTGGCAATGGCGAGTCGAATCAGAGGCGTGGGATCAGGTCTGGATCCGGCAAGACGAATTGGAAGGCGCCTCAACCCAATGGCCTTGGATTTCTCAACCCCACTCAACCCGCCAAGGACTCGCGAAAGATTGCCACCACTCCATCAAAACTCAACAAATCTGGCCTCTGGAGTCCAAGGAGTAGGCGACACGCCAACGGAGGATGAGGCGGCCCCCATCATCAATCTGGAGGAGGAGAATCGAATGGAGCAGAATGTGGAGAGCCGTGATAATCCCGAACCCTTAGCAGCCGGCCAGGCCCGAACCGAAAGACGCGAAGCCATCCTGGAAGGAGATCAAGAGTTAACCGAGGAGGAAGAGAACATACTCTGGGTTGAGCAAGCATGGGTGAACGAAAAACACAGAGCTGGAGTCCGAGCCCAGAAAGAAGAGATGGCCATGATGTGAGCAGATATGGACCGAGCAGCTGCCGACATAAAAGCTGTCCGATCCATGATGCACAAAGCAACTAGCAAAGTGCCGGAGATAGATCGTGTATTGGAGGAGGTGTAGAACACCCCGTTCACAGCACAGATTACTAGCACGAGAATTCCTGACCCTGGAAAGATGAGAATCCCGATCTACGAAGGAAAGACCGATCCAAAGCCGTTACTCCATATTCATGGATCCCGGAACATCTGACGTCGATCTGTGGACTCTAGCTCAGGGGCAGAATGAAACACTCTGGAGTTTCATCGGAAGATTCAAAGCCGTTATGTCCAAGGTGGAAAGCCTGAGTGACAAAGCAGCCTTACTAGCCCTGAAGCGAGCACTTTGGTTCAACTCCGATTTTCGTAAAGAAATCGCGTTAAATGTCCCCACGACGATACATGACGCTATGCATCGAGCCGCAGACTTCATCACCGAAGAAGAAGAGATGAAAATCCTAACCGAGAAGTACGGGAAGGTCAAGACAATGAACCATTCCACCCATGTGTCAACCCCTCCCAACGCTAGGAAGAGTAACCAAGGTTCCGATTACATCCAGCATGAGGGAGGTTTCCGAGGAGCTCATAACTATCAGATCGATGCCCCTGGATATGGTCGTGGAAGATGACGAAGCCGCGGAAGAAGTTTGTGGAGTACATGGACCAAAAGTGATAGTTCCTATGACGAGACAGCTTACTGCGAACACCACCACATCTACAGGCATTCCACCGCAAACTGTCGTATCCTTGGCCTAAAACTCGACAAAAAATTAGTAGCTGGCGAACTTGGAGGGAGCATCAGTCTTAAAGATTTCGAGATGGACGTGAACGCACGCGGACCCGATCCGATGAAAGAAGATCGCTCAAAACGTGATAGACGAGATGACGAGGCGCCACAACCCGGAACAAGAAGGCGAATAAGCATGATAATGGGAGGATCACACTACTGCTCGGATACCGTCTCATCAATCAAAGCATTCCAGCGAAGGGCAGACGTCAGCATCAACTGGTCCAAACCATCAAAGTTTCCAAATGATGTGATTTCATTCGTGGAAAGGAAGACGATCGGAATCGACAGACCCCATGATGACCCTCTCGTGATCGAGTTAATCATCAACGACTGCGATGTGGCACGCATATTGGTAGACACCGGGAGCAATGTAGACGTAATCTTCTTCGAAACTCTCAGAAGAATGAACGTGGATATGTCCGAAGTGATATCTAACCCCAAACCATTGACTGGGTTCTCTGGGGAAACAACCATGACTACTGGAACAATCAAACTGCCTGTCCAAGCTGGCGAGGTAACAAAAATTGTAGAATTCTCCGTAGCTGATCACCCGGCAATCTACAACGTGATTATGGGGACCCCTTGGTTAAATTCCATGCGCGCCGCTGTTTCAACCTACCATCTCTGCCTCAAGTTCCCCACACCGAACGGAGTGAAAATGATTCGGAGAAACCAAAAAGAGTCTCGTGTCTGTTTCCTCGCCGCACACAAGCTCAGAAATCTAGTAATCGATCCGACGGCTAATTCGAAGGGCAAAAAGATGAAGACCGATAGAGAACCGGTGAAAGAGCTTTCCAAGCTGTTATAGCAATTACAGATATCGGAGGATCGCGAAGAAGAAGTATCTAAGCCAACTTGCGACCCCGTCGTATCAGTCTGCATCGACAGTGAACATCCAGAGCGATGCGTGGAGATTGGAGCAACATTAGGTAAAAAGTTCAGAGACGAACTCGTTGCATTTTTGAGGAAAAATATCCACACATTTGCATGGGAAGCAGAAGACATGCCCGGGATTGATATCAGCATTGCAAGCCACGAACTGAATGTTGACCCAACATTCAAACCGGTAAAACAGAAAAGGAGAAAGCTCGGGCCAGACAGAGCTAAAGCAGTCAACGACGAGGTAGAGAGACTCCTGTGCGTCGGGTCGATAACTGAAGTGAAGTACCCGGACTGGTTGGCGAACCCAGTGGTGGTCAAGAAGAAGAATGGCAAATGGCGTGTATGCGTGGATTTCACCGATCTAAAAAAAGCTTGCCCAAAAGACAGCTTCCCCCTTCCACACATCGATCGTTTAGTCGAAGCAACGGCAGGGAACGCGCTCCTATCTTTCATGGATGCCTTCTCAAGTTACAACCAGATCTTAATGAACCCGGAAGATCGTGAGAAGACTGCTTTCATAACAGATCGTGGAATTTATTGCTACAAGGTGATGCCATTCGGCCTGAAAACGCCGGAGCAACGTACCAGCGTCTGGTGAACAAGATGTTCGCTGATCAATCGGAAAGACAATGGAGGTTTACATAGATGACATGCTGGTGAAATCGCTGAATGAACAGGATCATGTCACGCATCTCAAAGAATGCTTCTCGCAGCTGAATTTTCACAACATTAAATTAAACCCGACCAAGTGCAGATTCGCAGTCACCTCCGGGGAATTCCTTGGTTACCTAGTAACTCACCGCGGCATTGAGGCCAATCCTAAGCAAATCGACGCACTCATCAATATGAATTCACCAAATACAAAAAGGGAAGTGCAACGACTTACTGGGAGGGTAGCTGCACTTAACCGATTCATCTCACGATCCACCGACAAATTCCTACCTTTCTACGTTACTTTGCGAGGGAACAAGAAGTTCGAGTGGACGGAAAAATGCGAGGAAACTTTTCAGCAACTAAAGAGCTACCTGGCTACCCCTCCAGTTCTCACAAAACCAGAAGCGGGAGAACCACTTTTTCTGTACACCGCAGTTTCCGCCACAGCGGTTAGCGGCGTGTTGATTCGAGATGAGCGTGGGGAGCAGAAGCCAATTTTTTACGTCAGCAAAACCCTTACAGACGCTGAAACAAGGTACTCGCAGATGGAGAAATTTGCGCTATCCATAGTTATGTCGGCAAGAAAGCTAAGGCCATACTTCCAGTCGCACTCAATCATCGTCCTAAGCACCTTCCCGATAAGGTCCATTCTACATAGTCCAAGTCAGCCAGGGAGGCTAGCAAACTGGGCAATCGAACTAAGCGAGTATGACATTGAGTATCGTGGACGAACGTATGCCAAATCCCAAGTCCTGGCTGATTTTCTTATCGAACTCCCCGAAGAAGGCATTGACGACGAAATGCAAGGCCAGCTCTGGAAACTCCATGTTGATGGCTCATTTTCCTAAAACAGTTCGGGAGTCGGGATACGGCTAACTTCTCCAACTGGCGAACTACTGGAACAATCATTCCACCTTGGCTTTCATGCATCCAACAACGAAGCAGAATACGAAGCCTTGATTGTCGGGATGAAACTTGCTAATGGCCTAAAGATCGAGCAACTCCATGCATTTTACGATTCCCAACTAGTCACAAATTAGTTCAGCGGTGAATATGCGGCAAAGGATGATCGAATGGAAGCTTACTTGAAGATCGTCAGAGAATTGGCTGCACAGTTCAAACAATTCATCCTAACACGCATTCCACGAGGGGATAACACCCCAGCCGATGCACTTGCAGCCCTTGCATCAACTTCCGATCCAGATCTAAAGAGAGTAATCCCGGCAGAATTCATCCAGCACCCGAGCATTAGTCCTGGTGATTCCGTGAATGCCATAACTCATTCACAAGCGGCTAGACAAGCAACAGATGTCACAACCAGGCAAGAGGTGATGGATGAAATGCAGGAAGAATTGGCCAACCAATCGCCCGCAGAGCCAGATATTGCCCCAACGGAAGAAGACAGTCTTGAAGAGTCACCAACCATGAAAAGCAGCAACGACCCTATCGTCGAACCCAACAAAGAAGCAAAAGAGGTCAACAACGATGCAGAATATGGCTGCGACGAGGAATGGCTCGGCGCAATCAGAGGATAGATATACGACGGCGTCCTACCAACAAAAAAATGGGCAGCTTGCAAGCTTCGAGTCCAGGCAGCACGTTACGTGTTACTCGATGGAAATGTCTTCAAGTGGAGATTCTCAGGACCGTTGCTAAACTGCGTAGAACGAAAGGACGCCAGGAAGATTATGGAGGAAATTAACAACGGCTCATGTGGAAATCACTCTGGAGGGAGAGCACTAGCCATAAAAGTCAAACGTCACGACTACTATTGGCCAACGATGATCAAAGATTGCAAGGTGTTTTCAGCCAAATGCGAAAAATGCGAACGCCATGCGCCGATGATTCACCAACCAACAGAAGTACTTTCATCAATCTCGTCGCCGTATCCATTCATGCGATGGTCTATGGACACGTCGGGCCACTGCATCCATCAAAACAGAAACGTTTCCTTCTGGTTTTGACAGACTATTTCTCGAAATGGGTCGAAGCCGACTCCTATGCTAACATTAAAGATGCACAAGTGGAGACCTTTGTCTGGAAAAATATCATATGCCGACACGGAGTGCCTTACGAGATCGTGACGGACAATGGCTCGCTGTTCATCTCAAGTCATTTCGAAGGTTTCCGCGAGAAATAGAAAATTCGACTCAGCAAGTCTACTCCACGATACCCACAAGGGAACGGACAGGCCGAAGCAATCAACAAAACAATCCTCGACGGCCTGAAGAAGTGCCTTGATGAGAAAAAGGGACATTGGGCTGAAGAACTGGAGGGAGTACTTTGGTCTCACCGCATCACCCCGAGACGAGCAACGGGAGAAACCCCATTCGCCCTCGTATACGGAATAAAGTGTGTCATCCCACCGGAAATACATTTCCCAGGAATTCGACGGAGACTATTACCAGAATAAGAAGGACTCAATCACCTATTGATGCTCGACGAACTGGACTTGATCAACGAAAGACGGGACCAAGCCTTGATCAGGATCCAAAACTATCAGAACGCGGCCGCAAAATACTATAATTCTAATATTCGAGAACGAAGATTCTACGAAGGAGATTTAGTTTTGCGGAACATTTTTCAGAACACCGCGGAAAAAAATGCAGGCAAACTAGGAGCCAATTGGGAAGGACCCTACAAGATCACCGAAGTAGTCAAAACTGGAGTTTACAAACTTGCCAACATGACAGATGTTCCAGTCCCGAGATCGTGGAACGCAATGCATCTCAAAAAGTATTATCACTAAGCTACTTTACATGAACTATGGGGCGACTTGATCCCTGCAAAGTGTACGTAGGCAGCTCTTCTTCGGACGGGTTCAGTTGCCCCCTCCTTTCAAAAGGGGAGGGGGAGTGGGTACGTATACACATACTTGTATACTCCCATCTTTGTAACAGATTTTAGGATTTAGCTAAGCAAAGCTTTTCAAGGCCAATTATTTACCTAAACATCCGTCAAGGATCACATCGTCTTAGCAAAACAGACATATTCAAGCAACAACGGGCATCTCGCCACATCTTCACTATTGCTAGCCACAATAGCGAACCTTCACATCCATCGCGGATCTAAACTCTCATCCGTCTCAGGATTAAAAGCGCGCTATAGAAATATTCGTTCATTGTCGGAGCGGATACGTTTATGGTAACGCATCCGTAAACCGAAATGCTCGTCCTAAACTATACAAACAGATGTCTTTGTTGGAGCAGATAGGTTTATGGTGACCTATCTTTAAACCGAAATGATCATCTCGAGATTGATCATCTCATAACTACGCGAACGTGAGCTTGTATCCGTTCGTCGGAACAACTGCTTCTCAACAAAAAGACATATTCATCAACCCCAAGATAGTCGATCAGCAACCAAGCAATAACAATAAGTCTTTATACAACTTGGATAAAGCCGTCCAGGCACTAAACAAAAAAAAAACTTAAGAAAAAATTAGAGAGAGAAAAGAGAGATAAGTTACATGCTAGAAGGAATTCCTAAAGAAATAAAGTAGTGAAAGAAAAGTGAGAAACATCACAAGTTATATAGGCGAAAAAGGGGACGTCACGTACCTCGGGAATCGGCGGAAATGTTTGCACTTCCCGATAAAGTAGATAGCTTCCTAGCACTCTCCGAGCTGAGTCCAAACTCTTAACTACGGGTCAGGGCGATAGCTAAAATGGATCGGGACAATGGTGAAGAACAGTTCGATGACATAAAGAGAAGCGGTTCGGGGTGATAACGAGAGACAGCTCGGGATCACAAAGAAAATTGGATCGGAGCGTGTTAACTTCAGGATACTTTTTACCTCGACACTTTCAATATTAAAACTGTCGAGCTGGGGGCTAACTGTTGGGTTCAGTATTCACCCATTTGAAGTTAACAGTCGAACAAAGGCAATCGGATCGGGCATCATGACCCATGGTGAAGAAGGATGGGTCATGTATTCTGATCAATGATAAGGCAAACGGATCGGGTGTCGCGACCCATAATGAAGAAGGTTGGGTCGTATACCCTGGTCCATGACAAGGCAAACGGATCGGGTGTCACGACCCATGATGAAGAAATTTGGGTCGTGTACCCCGATCCATGACGACAAACAGGTCGGGTGTCACGACCCATGGTGAAGAAAGTTGGGTCGTGTACCTTGATCCGTGACAAGGCAAACGGATCGGGTGTCACGACCCATGCTGAAGAAATTTGGGTCGTGTACCCCGATCCATGACAAGACAAACGGGTCGGGCGTCACGACCCGTGGTGAAGAGGATGGGTCGTGTACTCCGATCCACGACAAGATAAATGGAACGGGTGTCATGACCTGCAACAAAGCAAGTGGATCGAGAGTGAGACAAGAGTCATTTTTCGTCACCTTGGTGTCGCCCGAGCCGTTTTGGTGGTGTCACCCGGGCCGTTTGGATGGTGTCGCCCGAGCCGTTTTGGTGGTGTCGCCCGAGCCGTTTGGATGGCGTCATCCAAACCATGAACCATGGCGCCACCCGAGCTGATCGACCACCGCCATCCGAGCCAAAGCCCATGGATAAGGAGTTGGGCCGAGCTGAGCGAATGAATGGATGGGCCGAGATAATGAGCCCATGAATCAGAGCCTATGGCGGTGGCAGGCTTTGCTAAGAGAAAATACCGACAAATTTGGAGATCTTCCTTATCTTTTGAGGAGTCGCCCTAGCCGACTGAGAATAGTATATATATCCATGTACTCCTCTTGAAAAGGGGATCCGCACTTTACCTAGCAAAACTCTATACTTTTGCTCTCATACAAAAAGCTTTCTAAGCACCTTAATAAAGGACCAACTTTGGATCTCTGTTTGTGTTTTTGGTCGTTTTTATTCAGAAGTTTCAGATCTCTCTAAAAGACTCGACAAATTCAATTGGAGTGGATTTATACTCCCACACTAACCAAGGGTTGGCTTGTCGCTTACTTCTTCCTGCTGCCGAGCCAAGTTTGGCTTATCTCCTCCTCTCCTTTGTCGCCGAACCAAGTTTGGCTCGTCTCCTCCTTTCCTTTGTCGCCGAGCCAGGTTTGGCTCGTCTCCTCCTTCCCTTTGTCGCTGAGCCAAGTTTGGCTCGTCTCCTCCTACCCTTTGTCGCCGAGCCAAGTTTGGCTCGTCTTCTAATGTTTGGCTCGTCGCCAAATACTTGGCTCGTCACCAAGTGTTTGTTCAGCTAGGCTCTCCATTCGTTTGGCTAGGCTTTTTCTCCATACTTAGTATTTTCAGCAGTTAATCTCGATGGGGTGAAAACTAATCCCAACAACCGTGAACCATGGTGTCACCCAAGCCGTGAACCATGGTGTCACCCGAGCCGTGAACCATTGTGTCACCCGAACCGTGAACCATGGTGTCACCCGAGCCAAGGTTTGACAACAGGAGATTTAGGCCGAGACAACGAGCCCATGGATTCAAGCCCACAAAAGAGATATGACAAGGTTAAAGCCCATGAATAAAAGTCTGTGACGGTGGCAGGCTTTGCTAAAAGGAAATCCCGAGGAATTAGGAAATCTTCTTTATCTCTTTAGACATTAACTTAGCCGACTTAAACTTGTATATATACTGATGTAAAACCTGGAGGAAGGGGGATCCGCAATTTACCTAGCAAAACTCTGTACTTTTGCTCTCATACAAAAAGCTTTTCTAAGCAGCTTAATAAAATACAAACTTCGGATCTCTGTATGTATTCTTGGTGGTTTTTACTCAGAAGTTTCAGATCTCCCTGAAAGGCGTGACAAATTCAATTGGCGTGGATTCACACTCCCACAATTTGGCGCTAGAAGGAGGGGGATTGAAATTATCTTACACCCAAAAACTACCGCAAAACCGATCCGAAGGACGATGGCCAACGACGGAGACGATAACACTACCGACACCAGAAACACCGGCGTGGAAGACAAGACGAACCAGTCCAAGGACGCTGGGGAGACTTCAACAACACTTACGGAGATGAAGATCATGCTGGAGATGCTGCTCAAGAAGGCGGAGGAGCAAGAAAAACTCAACAATACGATGATGGGCGAGCTGAAGGCTTTGGCAACGACGAATCGAACTCGTAGGATAGGATCAGGTCTGGATCCAACCAGATGAGTCGGGAGGCACCTCAACCCAATGGCCTTGGATTTCTCAACACCACTCAATCCGCTAAGACCTCGTGGAAGATTGCCGCTACTCCATCAAGGCTCAGCAAAACTAGCTTCCGGAGTTCAAGGAGCAAGCTATACACCAATCGAAGAGGAGCCCGCACAGATCATCAGTCAGGAAGAGGAGAACCGAACTGAGCTAAACATGGAGAGCCGCGACAACCCCGAACCCATAGCAACTGGCCAGACCCAAACTGAGAGATGCGAGGCCATCCCAGAAGGAGATCAAGAGCTAACCGAGGAGGAGGAGAACATACTCTGGGCTGAGCAAGCACGGATCAACGAGGAGCGCAGAGCAGCAGTCCGAGCCCAGAAAGAAGAGATGGCTATGATACGAGCAGATATGGACCGAGCAGCTGCCGACATTAAAGCTGTCCGATCCATGATGCATAAAGCGACTAGCAAGGTGTCGGAGATAGATCGTGTACTAGAGGAGGCACAGAATACCCCTTTCACAGCACGGATTACTAGCACAAGAATTCCAGACCCTGGAAAGATGAAAGTCCCGATCTATGAAGGAAAGACCGATCCAAAGGAACATCTGACAGCTTTTACTATAGCCATGGGACGCTCGAATTTCAAGGAAAATGAAAGAGACGCCGGACAGTGCCTTCTCTTCATGGAGCATCTCAAGGGACCGGCGCTCCAGTGGTTCTCAAGACTCGAGCGGAACTCCATCAACAACTACAACCAACTGTCCACGACATTCTTGAAGCACTACTCCATATTCATGGATTCTGGAACGTCTGACGCCGACCTGTAGACCCTAGCTCAGGGGCAGAATGAAACACTCCGGAGTTTCATTGGAAGATTCAAAGCCGTTATGTCTAAAGTGGAAGGTCTGAGCGACAAAGCAGCCTTACTGGCCCTGAAGCGAGCACTCTGGTTCAACTCCAATTTTTGCAAAGAAATCGCGCTAAACACTCCCACAACGATACAGGATGCAATGCATCGAGCTGCAGACTTCATCACCGAAGAAGAAGAGATGAAGATCCTAACCGAGAACTATGGGAAGGCAAAGGCAGCAAACCACTCTCCCCAAGTCTCCATCCCTTCTAACACTAAAATTAATAGTCGAGGTTCCGGCTACGTGCAGAACGAGGGCGGTTTTCGAGGAGCCCATAATTATCAAATCGATGCACCCAGCTATGGTAGAGGAAGACGCTGAGGCCACGGAAGAAATTCATGGAGCACTTGGACCAAAGGCGAAAGCTCTTACGACGAAGTAGCATACTGCAAACACCATCGCATCTACGGGCATTCTACCGCAAGCTGCCGAATTCTAGGTTTGAAGCTTGCTAAAAAATTAGCAGCTGGCGAGCTTGGAGGAAACATCAGCCTCAAGGATTTCGAGATGGATGCAAACACATACAAACCCAACCTGAGAAAAGAAGATCACACCAAGCGCGATAGAAGGGATGACAAAGCGCCACCTGTGGGAGTGTAAATCCACGCCAATTGAATTTGTTATATATCTTTTAGAGAGATCCGAAACTTTTGAGTAAAAACCACCGAAAAACACAAACAGAGATCCAAAGTTGGTGTTTTATTAAGCTGCTTAGAAAGCTTTTTGTGTTAGAGCAAAAGTACATAATTTTGCTAGGTAAATTGCGGATCCCCTTTTCTTAGGGTTTACATGAGTATATATACTAAGTTAAGTCGGCTAAGTTAATATCCGAAGAGATAAGGAAGATTTCCTAATTCTTCGGGATTTCCTTTTAGCAAAGCCTGTCACCGTCACGGGCTTCGATTCATGGGCTGTCTTTGTCATCTCTTTTGTGGGCTTGAATTTGTGGGCTCGTTGTCTCGGCCCAATCTCTAACCATGGTTCACGGTTCGGATAACACCATGGTTCGCGGCTCGGGTGACACCATGGTTCATGGCTCGGGTGATACCATGGTTCACGGCTCGGGTGACACCATGGTTCATGGCTCGGGTGACACCATGGTTCACGGCTCGGGTGACACCATGGTTCATGGCTCGGGCGACGCCATGGTTCATGGCTCGGGTAACGCCATGGTTCACAGCTCGGATGACGTACTATGGGTCGTGACCCCTGATCTATCTGTCGTGTCATGGATCGTGGTACACGACCCAGCTTCTTCACCATGGGTCGTGACCCCCCGATCCGTCTGTCGTACCATGGATCGGGGTACACGACCGAACTTCTTCACCATGGGTCGTGACCCCGATCCGTCTGTCGTGCCATGGATCGGGGTACACGACCCAATTTCTTCACCGTGGGTCATGACCCCCGATCCGTCTGTCATACCATGGATCGGGGTACACGACCCAGCTTCTTCACCATTGGTCGTGACCCCCGATCCGTCTGTCGTGCCATGGATCGGGGTACACGACCCAATTTATTCACCGTGGGTCGTGACCCCCGATCCATCTGTCGTACCGTGGATCGGGGTACACGACCCAGCTTCTTCACCATGGGTCGTGACCCCCGATCCGTCTGTCGTGCCATGGATCGGGGTACACGAC
This sequence comes from Pseudoturritis turrita, assembly GCA_900406555.1. Taxonomy (NCBI): domain Eukaryota; kingdom Viridiplantae; phylum Streptophyta; class Magnoliopsida; order Brassicales; family Brassicaceae; genus Pseudoturritis; species Pseudoturritis turrita. Next base: position 188,900 of record OVBL01000654.1, on the reverse strand, counting down.
CCAATTTCTTCACCGTGGGTCATGACCCCCAATCCATCTGTCGTACCGTGGATCGGGGTACACGACCCAACTTCTTCACCATGGGTCGTGACCCCCGATCCGTCTGTCGTCCCATGGATCGGGGTACATGACCTAGCTTGCCTTGTCACGGTTCGAGGTACCCGATCCAACTTGTCCTGTCACGGTTAGGGATCCCGATCCAACTCCTCTTCGCAGTTAGGGATCCCGATCCACCTCCTTGTCACGGTTAGGGATCCTGATCCAACTCCTCTTCATAGTTAGGGATCCCGATCCACCTCCTTGTCATGGTTAGGGATCCCGATCCGACTCTTCTCGGTTAGGAATCCCGATCCAAGTCCTCTTCACAGTTAGGGATCCCGATCCACCTCCTCAATCACGGTTCGGGGTACCTGATCCAACTTGTCTTGTCATGGTTCGGGACCCCGATCCAACTCTCCCTTCACAGTTAGGGATCCCGATCCAACTCTCTTTCACTGTTAGGGACCCCGATCCAACTCCTTGTCATGGTTAGGGATCCCACTGCTAGTTTTTTCATACTTAGCCATTTTCCAATTGTTGATCTTCAAGAGGTGGAATCTGACCCCAACAGTTAGCCCCCCAGCTTGGCAGTATCAGTAATGTTAGTGCCGAGCTGTAAGTGGTCGAGTGAGATCAACGATTCTCGTGGTCTTCCCGAACTATCTTTTTTTATGACGATCCCGAACCATGATCCATGTATAGCCCCGAACCATTTCTTTGTAGCATTGCTGAGTCAGTTCGTGTATGATTTCCTACGCAAACTCAGTTCGGGGTTCTGTTGCCTTGATACCTTTATCGGGGAGTGCAAGCATTTTTGTTGGTTTCCGAGGCGAATGACGTCACCACTTGCCTATATAAACCGCGATACTTCTCATTTGTTCTCCACTTCATTTCTCCGAAAATTTCTTCAAAGCAGGTAACCTCTCTCTTCTTTCTCTCTCTAAATTTTTTGCTTAAGTTATTTTTGAGTTAAAACTCCGCTGTTCCTCCTTCGCCGCTGATCCACTTGAATTTCCCGATCCATCTTCAACTGGCTCCGCCGCCGTCTTCAAGTTTTCCGGCAGTTTTGTTTGAAGATTTGGATCGACTCATTCCTATTAAAGGATCTTCAACTTGTTCTTCAATTTCTTAAGGGTTTTGATCTATTTTAATAGGCTGCCGAGAACTCCGATCCGCCTTCTGAATCTTAGAAACTCTAGATTCTCCTTCGCGAGCTGTTAGGGACCCCGATCTGTTCGCATCCTCCAAAGATCCCGATCCGTCTTCACATTTAAAAGGATGTCTCAGTCTTCTGTTTCCGCGTCTCCCGATCCGTATACTCGCTTATTTGGTGTTTCAGGACAGTCTTCGCCTCCCGAACCATCTTTCTCTCCTGATCCATTTCTCGCCCAAAGCTGTAGTAGAGTAGATTCTTCTGGCGCACGCGTGTCAGAGGATCTGGATGATCCAAGTGATTCGGGAGTAGGACCCTCTCTCCTTGGCAGAAAATGGTGCTTTCTGAATCCTCTGGAGTTGGCAGCAATTCCGGGGATCCTTTGCGATTTGAAGTGCCTCAACTCCATGATTCTCCATTTGACGAGGCGGCTAACCTTTTTACTGATGTAACGGATCCCGATCTGCCAAAGATTGAACCGGAGGATTGGTTCTTTGATCCAGTTGTGGCCAGACAGGAATTGAAGCGTCTGATGCATCTTAACCGTCAAACCCCAAGGAAGAAGAAAACCAAGAAGCGATCCGATCCACCTGGTTCGACCCTTTCAACCGTGGATTCGTTATCGGCCCTTAAGCACAGGTTCGGTATTTCGGAGGAAATCGAGTTTGTTCTTCCTTCTCCATCAGACCGAGCCAATAATCTTCCTCCTAACCATTTCACTCTCTACGAAAGCTTCTTCTACCGCTGCCTGTTGTGGTTCCCGATCCCTGAAGCCATCCTACAGTTTATCTGGAAGTACAACTTGGCTATTTCTCAAATCAACGTTTGAGGAATCAGGCATATGGTTGGTATTCTGGTTAAGAGTTATGAGTGTGATCTAGAAGTTGGCGTCGAATACCTGACACACTTGCTAGAGTTTAGTCGTCGTAATAAGAGGGAGCTGAAATATTACGTGTCAGGTAAGGCCAGGAGAAATATTACAATTGGGAAGATTATTTCTTTTTCCTCCCTATCTCCGAAGCGTCGGTGGGTCAGCGGTGCCTCCAAGTTTTCAAGTCTGAATGGGGAAAATTGGTAGCCGATCCGTTGCTCGACTTGGGCCACGGCTCGGGTTTCCATTACTTAGTAATTTTTCTTTTTTAGGGTTTTTCTAACCTTACTTTTGTTTTTCGCAGTTCGTCATCTTCGTCTTTCATTACCTCCCGATCTGTTTGAGGTCCACGAAGTGCTTTCAGCTCGCAAGTGCAACTGGTCCAGAGACTTCAACCTTCGACGAGTGGAGAGAGCTCGAGCCCTTTCTGACGGACAATCAGTTGAGCAGTCATCTCCTTCTCATTCTTCGAGAGACACCATGGGAAGACCCACCTTTAGAGATCGGGATGCTGCAAAAGCCAAAGCGGAGGCGGAAGCTAAGGAGAGATCAAGGCAAGCAAAGGTGCTGAATCAGTCTCGTCCCCCGAACCCCCAGCCTGCCACTACTCTCGTCTCCGAACCACCCTCCACTGATAATCACCCCGAACCGACTCCTTCCTTGGTTCCTCAAGGGGTCGTCGTGGAGCTCCGTCCTGCTGATTCTCGAATGCTGCCGCACAAAGATAAAGGCAAAGGGAAGGCTAAGGAGAAGAAAGCCATGAGCAAAAAATGCCAGTCATCAGATGACAAGGGAGGGGCCCCGAAGCGACTGCGACTTGCCGAGTCGTCTCAAGCTATCCCCGAGGCAATCCCTCTTCCTGCTGCTCCAATAGACGCTGAAGGGGCTTACAGTGATGCCTCATCTTCTGCGGCCATCTTCTCCAAGATCACCTGTCCAGGTGATCGTTTTCCGCCATCCGACACTCTGCTTAGGGACAAGGCCTATAGCGAGATGTCGCTTCGGGGTGTCAAGGTATGCGACGTCTATCTGTCTTGTTTTCGTCACCCGATCCGTTCGAGCCAATTTAACAGTATTTTCCTATTGTCGTGCAGTTCATATCCCATCTTAACAGGATGGTAATGGGATACGAATCTGATGCCCGTAAGGATCGTGAGAAGGTCGAAGACGCCAGGCGAAAGGCCATTGAGCTGGATGGGAAGCTTAAAGAAGCCGAGGCAACCCGGGCTGCTGAACAGGAAAAGGCTGTCAAGAGGATCAAAGATCTTGAAGCTGACGCGAGGGGTGCGGAAGCACATCAAAGAGGCCGATGAGCGGATCATGCGGCTGGAGTCAGGCAAAGCGAGGCAGGATGCTCATATAGCTAGCTTGATGAGACAGCTAGAAGCTGCGAATGAGCTTCTTGAGAGTAAGGTCGAGCAAGCTGCTCTAGAGGCCAAATGCGAGACTATGACGATGCTCGAAGGCAAAGTTTCCCGAGCCGAAAGGCTTCTTGGTCAGATTGACGGTGAACCAAAGGAGAACATGCTTGACCTTGCCCAGATTGAAGGCAATCTCCAATTCATTGGGTTGCTCCAAAGCGACGAGCCGCCATCTCTCGATGCCGAGGCGAAGAGTTTAGCTGAGCAGAAGGAGGGCTTGATAGGGTCTCATGAGGCATTCGCTCAGCTTGTGGCGGAAATGAGAGGAAACCTGCGGCTGTCTCCAGTCCGATCTGACATTCTCAAGGAGCTTAATGACGGTGAGCCAATGGAGACAGCTGCTGCGAGCGTCGGGATCCAGGATTTTTCCGGTTCTAACAAGGGAACGCCTGGTTTGGCTGCTCTTAGTCCGGTGGAGGTCGCTAAGGAGATAGTTCCGAACCCCTTCTGCGAAAGCTCTCAAGGTCGCCTTAGAGAAAAAGGTCGCAGAGTTTGCCGAGGCATTGCTCAAGGAGGACAAAGCACCCGGAACTGATGTAGTTGAGCGGATGGTGGAGTCGGAGCAGAAGGTGGTCACGACTCCTGAGATAGCGGAGGATTACGATCCTCTTTTCTTTGTCTAGTTTTAAAACTTTTTCTTTCTGTTTAATGCCTGGACGATTTTATCCAAGTTGTTTAAGAACTTATTATCTTCTTTTTATCACCTGGTTGCTGACTTAGCTAACCCTTGCATTTGAATATATATGTCTTTCGTTTAACAATAGATTCGAGAATGCCTTACTTGCATTTTTTTTTTGTTTGCGTAGTTATGAGATGATCAGTCTCGAGATGATCATTTCGGTTTACAGATAGATTACCATAAACTTATCTGCTCCGATAATGAACATTTGTTTGCATAGTCTAGGACGAGCATTTCGGTTTACGGATAAGTTACCATAAACGTATCCGCTCCGACAATGAACGAATACTTGTATAGCGCGCTTTTGATCCGGAGACGGATGTGAGAGTTTAGATCCGAAATGGATGCGAGAATTCTCTATTGTGGCCAGCAATAGTGAAGATGTGGCGAGATGCCGTTGTAGTCTGATTTGCTCAAATATGTCTGTTTTGTTAAGACTTAGTGATCCTTGAAGGGGGTTTAGATAAAAATTGCCTTTAAAAGCAAAGCTTCGATAGATAGTAGAAACTGTTACAAAGATGGGAGTATACGAGTATGCGTATACGTACCCACCCCCCCCCCCCTTTTGAAAGGAGGGGGGCAACTGAACCCGTCCGAAGACGAGCTGCCTACGTACCCTTTGCAGGGATCAAATTGCCCCGTAGTTCATGTAAAGTAGCTTAGTGATAGTACTTTTTGAGATGCATTGCGTTCCATGATCTCAGTACTGGAATGTCTGTCATGTTAGCAAGTTTGTAAACGCCAGGTTTGACAACTTCGGTGATCTTGTAGGGTCCCTCCCAAGTTGCTCCTAGTTTGCCGGCATTTGTTTCCGCGGTGTTCTGAAAAACCTTCTGCAATACTAAATCTCCTTCGTAGAATCTTCATTCCCGAACATTGGAATTGTAGTATTTTGCTGCCGCGTTTTGATAGTTCTGGATCCTGATCAAGGCTTGGTCCCTTCTTTCGTTGATCAAGTCCAGTTCGTCAAGCATTAATAGGTGATTGAGTCCCTCTTGTTCGGGTAATAACCTCCGGCGAACCCCTGGGAAATGTATCTCGGGGGATGAGCACTATGTTCCGTATACGAGGGCGAACGGGGTTTCTCCTGTTGCTCGTCGTGGGGTGGTGCGGTGAGACCAAAGTACTCCCTCCAGTTCTTCAGCCCAACGTCCCTTTTTCTCATCAAGGCGCTTCTTCAGGCCGTCAAGGATTGTTTTGTTGATTGCTTCGGCCTGTCCGTTTCCTTGTGGATATCTTGGAGTAGACTTGCTGAGTCTGATTTCCATTTCTCGCAGAAACCTTCAAAACGATTTGAGATGAATTGCGAGCCGTTATCTGTCACGATCTCGTATGGTACTCCATGTCGGCATGTGATATTTTTCCAGACAAAGGCCTCAACGTGCGCATCTTTAATATTAGCCTAGGAGTCGGCTTCGACCCATTTTGAGAAGTAGTCTGTCAAAACCAGAAGGAAGCGTTTCTGTTTTGATGGATGCAGTGGCCCGACGATGTCCATAGACCATCGCATGAATGGATATGGCGACGAGATTGAAGAAAATACTTCTGTCGGTTGGTGAATCATCGGCGCATGGCGCTGGCACTTTTCGCATTTGGCCGAAAACACCTTGCAATCTTCGATCATTGTTGGCCAATAGTAGCCGTGACGTTTGACTTTTATGGCTAGTGCTCTCCCTCCAGAGTGATTTCCACATGAACCATTATGAATTTCCTCCATAATCTTCCTGGCGTCCTTTCCTTCTACGCAGTTTAGCAACGGTCCCGAGAATCTCCACTTGAAGACATTCCCATCAAATAACACGTATAGTGCGGCCTGGGCTCGGAGCTTGCGAGCTGCCCATTTTTCTGTTGGCAAGGCGCCGTCGTATATGTATCCTCTGATTGCGGTGAGCCATTCCTTGTCGCAGCCATATTCTGCACTGTTGTCCCCGTTTGTTGCTTTGTCGGGTTCGACGACAGGGTCATTGCAGCTCCCATGGTTGCTAGAACATCTTCTTCCATTTTGGAAATATCCGGCTCTGCGGGTGGTTGGTTGGTCAGTTCTTCCTGCACTTTACCCACCGCTTCTTGCCCGGTTGTGACGTCTACCGCTTGCCTAGCCGCTTGTGAACGAGTTACGGCGTTCACCGCGTCAGAAGGGCTGATGGTTGGGTGGCGGATAAATTCCACTGGGATTATCCTCTTTAAATCCAGATCGGAGGTCGATCCAGGAGCTGCGAGTGCGTCGGCTGGGGTGTTCTCCCCTCGTGGGAATGCGCGTTAGGATGAATAGTTTGAATTGTGCAGCCAATTCTTTGACGATCTTAAAGTAAGCTTCCATCCGATCATCCTTTGCTGCATATTCACCGCTGAACTAATTTGCGACTAGTTGCGAATCGCAAAATGCATGGAGTTGCTCGATTTTTAGGCCATTAGCAAGTTTCATCCCGGCAATCAAAGCTTCGTACTCTGCTTCATTGTTGGATGCGTGGAAGCCAAGGCGGAATGATTGTTCCAGTAGTTCGCCAGTTGGAGAAGTTAGCCGTATCCCCACTCCCGAGCAATTTTTGGAGGATGAGCCATCGACGTGGAGTTTCCACAGCTGACTCTGCATCTCACCGTCAATGCCTTCTTCAGGTAGTTCGATAAGAAAATCTGCTAGAACTTGCGATTTAGCGCACGTGCGTCCGCGATACTCAATGTCGTATTCGCTTAGTTCAATTGCCCAATTCGCCAGCCTTCCTGACTGACTTGGGCTGTGCAGAACGACCTTATCGGAAAGGTGCTCAGGACGACGATTGAGTGAGACTGAAAGTATGGCCTTAGCTTTCTTGCCGACATAACTATGGATAGCGCCAATTTCTCCATCTGCGAGTACCTTGTCTCCGCGTCTGTAAGGGTTTTACTTACGTAAAATATCGGCTTCTGTTCGCCGCGCTCGTCTCGAATCAACACGCCGCTTACTGCTGTGGCAGAAACTACGGTGTACAGAAAAAGTGGTTCTCCTGCTTCTGGTTTTGTGAGAACTTGGGGGGTGGCTAGATAGTTCTTGAGTTGCTGAAAAGCTTCCTTGCAGTTGTCCGTCCCTCGCAAAGTATCGTAGAATGGTAAGCATTTGTCGGTGGATCGTGATATGAATCGGTTAAGCGCATCTACCCTCCCGGTAAGACGTTGGACTTCCCTTTTCGTCTTTGGTGAAGTCATATTGATGAGTGCGTCGATCTGCTTAGGGTTTGCCTCAATGCCGCGGTGAGTTACAAGATAACCAAGGAACTCTCCCGAAGTGACTGCGAATCTGCACTTGGTCATATTTAACTTCATGTTGTGAAAGTTCAGCTGCGAGAAACATTCCTTGAGATGAGTGACGTGATCCTGTTCCTTTAGTGATTTCACCAGCATGTCGTCTATGTAAACCTCCATTGTTTTGCTGAGTTGGTCCGCAAACATCTTGTTTACCAATCGCTGGTATGTCGCTCCAGCATTTTTCAAACCGAATGGCATCACCTTGTAGCAATATATTCCACGATCCGTTATAAAAGCGGTCTTCTCGCGATCGTCGGGGTTCATCAAGATCTGGTTGTAACCTGAGAAGGCATCCATGAAAGATAGGAGTGCGTTTCCTGCCGTCGCTTTGACTAAGCGATCAATATGTGGAAGGGGGAAGCTGTCTTTTGGACAGGCTTTGTTCAGGTCAGTGAAATCCACGCACACGCGCCATTTGCCGTTCTTTTTGACCACCACTGGGTTAGCTAGCCAGTTCGGGTACTTCACCTCAGTTATCGATCCGACACGTAGTAGTCTCTCGACCTCATCATTGACCGATTTAGCTCTGTCTGGTCCAAGTTTTCTTCTTTTCTGTTTTACTGGTTTGAAAGTTGGGTCGACGTTCAGTTCGTGGCTTGTTATGCTGATATCGATGCCAGGCATATCTTCTGCTTCCCATGCGAAGCTGTTGATATTTTTCTTCAAGAACGCCACGAGTTCTTCTTTGATCTTTCCATCTAACATTGCTCTGATTTCTACACATCGCTCTGGATGTTTGTCGTCGATGCGGACTGATATGACGGGGTCGCAAGTTGGTTTAGACACTTCTTCTTCGCGATCCACCGCGATCTGTAACTGCTATAACAGTTTCGAAAGCTCTTTCACCGGTTCTCTGTCGGTTTTTATCTTCTTTCGCTTTGAACTTGCCGTCGGATCAGTCACCGGGTTTCTGAGCTTGTGTGCGGCGAGAAAGCAGACACGAGACTCTTTTTTATTTCCTCTAATCGTTTTCACGCCGTATGGTGTAGGAAACTTGAGACAGAGATGGTAGGTTGAAACGGCTGCGCGCATCGAATTTAACCAGGGGGTCCCCACGATGACATTGTAGATGGCCGGGTGGTCGGCTACGGAGAATTCGACGATCTTCGTTACCTCGCCAGCTTGGACAGGCAGTTTGATTGTTCCAGTAGTCATGGTGGTTTCTCCGGAGAATCCTGTTAAGGGTATGGGAGTAGATATCACTTCGGACAGGTCCACATTCATTCTTCTGAGAGTTTCGAGGAGATTACGTCCACGGTGCTTCCAGTATCTACCAATACACGTGCTACGTCACAGTCGTTGATGATCAACTCGATCACGAGAGGGTCATCATGAGGTCTGTCAATTCCGATCGTTTCTCTTTCCTCGAATGATATCACGTCGTTTGGAAACTTCGATGGTTTAGACCAGTTGATGCTGACGTCTGCCCTTCGTTGGAACGCTTTGATTGACGAGACGGAATCTGAGCAATAGTGGGATCCTCCCATTATCATGCTAATCCTTCTTCTGCTTGATCCAGAGGGCGGCATTTCGTCATCCCTTCTATCGCGCTTGGTGCGATCTTCTTTTGTCAGGTCGGGTTTGTATGTGTTTACGTCCATCTCGAAATCCTTGAGGCTGACGTTTCCTCCAAGCTCGCCGGCTGCTAATTTTTTAGCAAGCTTCAAGCCTAGAATTCGGCAGTTCGCGGTAGAATGTCCGTAGATGTGGTGGTGTTCGCAGTAGGCCGTCTCGTCATACGGACTGTCGTTTTTTGTCCATGTGCTCCATGAGCTTCTTCCACGGCCTCGGCCTCTTCCTCGTCCGAATCCAGGAGCGTCAATTTGATAGTTATGAGCTCCTCGAAAGCCTCCCTCGTGCTGGATATAGCTGGAGCCTTGGTTGTTCTTCCTAATGTTCGGAGGGGCTGAAATTTGAGGAGGATGGTTCGTTGTCTTGGCCTTCCCGTACTTCTCGGTGAGGATTTTCATCTCTTCTTCTTCGGTGATGAAGTCTGCGGCTCGATGCATAGCGTCCTGTATCGTCGTGGGGGGTGTTCAGCGCGATTTTCTTGCGAAAATCGGAATTGAACCAGAGTGCTCGTTTCAGGGCTAGTAGGGCTGCTTTGTCGCTCAGGCCTTCCACTTTTGACATAACAGCTTTGAACCTTCCAACGAAACTCCGGAGTGTTTCATTCTGCCCTTGAGCTAGGGTACACAGGTCGGCATCAGACGTTCCGGGATCCATGAAGATGGAATAATGTTTCAAAAATGCCGCAGATAGTTGATTATAGCTGTTGATGGAATTTCGCTCGAGTCTTGAGAACCACTGGAGCGCCGGTCCCTTAAGATGTTCCACGAAGAGAAGGCATTGTCCGGCGTCTCTCTCGTTTTCCTTGAAATTCGAGCGTCCCATGGCTATAGCGAAGGCCGTCAGATGCTCCTTCGGATCGGTCTTTCTTTCATAGATTGGGACTTTCATCTTGCCAGGGTCCGGAATTCTCGTGCTAGTTATCCGTGCTGTGAACGGGGTGTTCTGTGCTTCCTCCAGTACACGATCTATCTCTGGCACCTTGCTAGTTGCTTTGTGCATCATGGACCGGACGGCTTTTATGTCGGTGGCTGCTCGAACCATATCCGCTCGCATCATAGCCATCTCTTCTTTCTGGGCTCTGACTCCTGCTCAGCGCTTTTCGTTCATCCGTACTTGCTGAGCCCAGAGTATGTTCTCCTCTTCCTCGGTCAGCTCTTGATCTCCTTCGGGGATAGCCTCGCGTCTTTCGGTTCGGATTTGACCAGTCGCTAGGTGTTCAGGATTGTCATGGCTCTCCATGTTTTGCTCCATTCGGTTCTCCTCCTCTAGATTGATGATTGGTGCAGGCTCCTCTTCGATTGGCATGTCGTCTGCCCCTTGGACTCTTGAGGCTAGGTTTGCCGAGCTATGGTGTAGTAGTGGCAGTCTTCTTCGTATCCTCGGTGGGTTGAGCGGAGTTGTGAAGTCCAGGGCCGTTGGGTTGAGATGCCTCCCGACTCGTCTTGCTGGATCCAGACCTGATCCCGTGCCTTGGGTTCGACTCGCCGTTGTCAGGGCCTTCAGCTCGCCCGTCATCGCGTTGTTCAGCATGTCTTGCTCCTCCGCCTTTTTGAGCAGTGTCTCCAGCATGGCTTTCATCTCTGTGAGCGTTGTCGAAGTCTCCCTAGCGTCTTTCGATTGGTTCGCCTGATCCTCCACGCCGGCGTTTCTGGTGTCAGCAGCGCTATCGTCTCCGTCGTTGGTCATCGTCTTCAGATCGGTTTTGTGGTGGTTCTTCGGTGTAAGAAAATTTCAAGCCCCCTCCTTCTAGTACCAAATTGTGGGAGTGTAAATCCACGCCAATTGAATTTGTTATATCTTTTAGAGAGATCCAAAACTTCTGAGTAAAAACCACCGAAAAACACAAACAGAGATCCAAAGTTGGTGTTTTATTAAGATGCTTAGAAAGCTTTTTGTGTTAGAGCAAAAGTACAGAATTTTGCTAGGTAAATTGCGGATCCCCTTTTCTTAGGGTTTACATGAGTATATATACTAAGTTAAGTCGGCTAAGTTAATATCCGAAGAGATAAGGAAGATTTCCTAATTCTTCGGGATTTCCTTTTAGCAAAGCCTGTCACCGTCACGGGCTTCGATTCATGGGCTGTCTTTGTCATCTCTTTTGTGGGCTTGAATCTGTGGGCTCGTTGTCTCGGCCCAATCTCTAACCATGGTTCACGGTTCGGATAACACCATGTTTCGCAGCTCGGGTGACACCATGGTTCACTGCTCGGGTGACACCATGGTTCACGGCTCGGGTGACACCATGGTTCACGGCTCGGGTGACACCATGGTTCACGGCTCGGGTGACACCATGGTTCATGGCTCGGGCGACGCCATGGTTCATGGCTCGGGTAACGCCATGGTTCACAGCTCGGATAACGTACTATGGGTCGTGACCCCCGATCTATCTGTCGTGTCATGGATCGTGGTACACGACCCAGCTTCTTCACCGTGGGTCGTGAGCCCCCGATCCGTCTATCGTACCATGGATCAGGGTACACGACCCAGCTTCTTCACCATGACGACCCCCGATACGTCTGTCGTGCCATGGATCGGGGTACACGACCAAATTTCTTCACCGTGGGTCGTGACCCCCGATCCGTCTGTCGTACCATGGATCAGGGTACACGACCCAGCTTCTTCACCATGGGTCATGACCCCCGATCCGTCTGTCGTGCCATGGATCGGGGTACACGACCCAATTTCTTCACCGTGGGTCGTGACCCCCGATCCATCTGTCGTACCGTGGATCGGGGTACACGACCCAGCTTCTTCACCATGGGTCGTGACCCCTGATCCGTCTGTCGTGCCATGGATCAGGGTACACGACCCAATTTCTTCACCGTGGGTCGTGACCCCCGATCCATCTGTCGTACCGTGGATCGGGGTACACGACCCAGCTTCTTCACCATGGGTCGTGACCCTCAATCCGTCTGTCGTCCCATGGATCGGAGTACATGACCTAGCTTGCCTTGTCACGGTTCGGGGTACCCGATCCAACTTGTCCTATCATGGTTAGGGATCCCGATCCAACTCCTCTTCACAGTTAGGGATCCCGATCCACCTCCTTGTCACGGTTAGGGATCCTGATCCAACTCCTCTTCATAGTTAGGGATCCCGATCCACCTCCTTGTCACGGTTAGGGATCCTATTCCGACTCTTCTCGGTTAGGGATCCCGATCCAACTCCTCTTCACAGTTAGGGATCCCGATCCACCTCCTCAATCACGGTTCGGGGTACCTGATCCAACTTGTCTTGTCATGGTTCGGGACCCCGATCCAACTCTCCCTTCACAGTTAGGGATCCCGATCCAACTCTCTTTCACTGTTAGGGACCCCGATCCAACTCCTTGTCATGGTTAGGGATCCCGCTGCTAGTTCTTTTTCATACTTAGCCATGGTGAAGAAGGATAAGCATGATAATGGAAGGATCTCACTATTGCTCAGATACCGTCTCGTCAATCAAATCATTCCAGCGAAGGGTAGACGTCAGCATCAACTGGTCTAAACCATCTAAATTTCCAAACGACGTGATATCATTCGAGGAAAGAGAGACGATCAAAATCGACAGACCACATGATGACCCTCTCGTGATCGAGTTAGTTATCAACGACTGCGATGTAGCACGCGTATTGGTAGACACTGGGAGCACCATGGATGTAATCTTCCTCGAGACTCTCAGAAGAATGAATGTGGACCTGTCCGAAGTGATATCTACTCTCAAACCCTTGACAGGATTCTCTGGAGAAACCACCATGACCACTGGGACAATCAAACTGCCTGTCCAAGCTGGCGAAGCTACAAAATCATCGAATTCTCCGTAGCTGACCACCCGGTAATCTACAACTTCATCATGGGAACCCCTTGGTTGAATTCCATACGCGCCACCGTCTCAACCTACCATCTCTGCCTTAAGTTCCCTACACCAAACGGAGTGAGAACGATTAGAGGAAACCAAAAAGAGTCTCGTGTCTGCTTCCTCGCTGCACACAAGCTCAGAAACCCGGTGAACGATCCGATGGCAAGTTCAAAATGCAAGAAGATGAAGACTGACAGAGAACCGGTGAAGGAGCTTTCCAAATTATTATAGCAATTACAGATTGCGGAGGATCGCGAGGAAGAAGTATCTAAGCCAACTTGCAATCCCGTAGTACCAGTTTGCATCGACAATGAACATCCGGAGCGATTCGTGGAAATTGAAGCATTGTTAGATGAAAAGATCAAAGAAGAACTCATTGCATTCCTGAGGACAAATATCAACACTTTCGCGTGGAAAGCAGAAGATATGCCTGGCATCGACATCAGCATAACAAGCCACGAACTGAACGTTGACCCAACATTCAAACCAGTGAAGCAGAAAAGGAGAAAGCTTGGGCCAGACAGAGCCAAAGCAGTCAACGATTGGCTGGCCAACCCAGTGGTGGTCAAGAAGAAGAATGGAAAATGGCGCGTATGCATGGACTTCACTGACCTGAATAAAGCTTGTCCAAAAGACAGCTTTCCCCTTCCGCATATCGATCGCCTAGTTAAAGCAACGGCAGGGAATGCACTACTATCCTTCATGGATGCCTTCTCGGGTTACAACCAGATCTTGATGAACCCCGATGACCGCGAGAAGACCGCTTTCATAACGGATCGTGGAATATATTTCTACAAGGTGATGCCATTCGGTCTGAAAAATGTCGGAGCAACATACCAGGGACTGGTGAACAAGATGTTCGCCGATCAACTCAAAAAGACAATGGAGGTCTATATAGACGATATGCTGGTAAAATCACTAAGAAAACAGGACCACGTCACTCATCTCAAGGAATGCTTCTCACAGCTGAACTTTCACAATATGAAGTTAAACCCAACCAAGTGCAGATTCGCAGTTACCTCGGGGGAGTTCCTCGGGTACCTAGTAACTCACAGCGACATTGAAGCTAACCCTAAGCAAATTGATGCACTCATCCATATGACTTCACCAAAGACAAAAAGGGAAGTGCAAAGACTTACCGGGAGGGTAGCTGCACTTAACAGATTCTTCTCACGATCCACCGATAAATGTTTGCCTTTCTACGATACGTTGCGTGGGAACAAGAAGTTCGAATGGACGGAGAAATGCGACGAGGCTTTCCAAGAACTGAAGACTGACCTGGCTATCCCTCCAGTCCTCGCAAGACCAGAAGCAGGGGAGCCACTTTTTCTGTACACCGCAGTTTCCGCCACAGCAGTAAGCGGCGTATTGATCCGAGATGAGCGTGGAGAACATAAGCCAAAATTTTACATCAGTAAAACCCTTACAGACGCCGAAACGAGATACTCGCAGATGGAAAAATTGGCACTATCCATTGTAATGTCCGCAAGAAAGTTAAGGCTGTACTTCTAGTCTCACTCGATCCTCGTCTTAAGCACCTTCCCGATAAGTTCCGTTCTGCACAGCCCAAGTCAATCAGGAAGGCTAGCAAACTGGGCAATAGAACTGAGCGAATACGACATCGAGTATCGCGGACGAATGTGCGCAAAATCCCAAGTCCTGGCCGATTACCTTATCGAACTACTGGAAGAAGGTATTAACGACGAAATGCAAAGCCAGCTCTGGAAACTCCATGTCGATGGCTCATCCTCCAAAAACGGGTCGGGAGTAGGGATACGACTAACTTCTCCAACTGGCGAACTGCTGGAACAATCATTCCGCCTTGGCTTCCACGCATCCAACAACGAAGCAGAGTACGAAGCCTTGATTGCGGGGATGAAACTTGCTAGTGGCCTAAAAATCGAGCAACTCCATGCATTTTGCGATTCCCAACTAGTCACGAATCAGTTTAGCGGCGAATATGCACCAAAGGATGATCGAATGGAAGCTTATTTGACAATCGTCAAAGAATTCGCGGAGCAGTTCAAACAATTAATCCTAACACGTATCCCACGAGGGGAGAACACCCCAGCTGACGCACTTGCAGCCCTTCCATCAACTTTCGAACCAGATCTAAAAAGAGTAATCCCAGTGGAATTCATCCAACACCCAAGCATCAATCTTTCTGACACGGTGAATGCCATAACTCACTCACAAGCCGCTACGCAAGCAATAGAAGTCACAATCAGACAAGAGGAGGTAGATGAAATACAGGGGGAATTGGCAAATCTGCCATCCGCTGAGCCGCAAACAGCCCCGATGGAAGAAGACAGCCTTGAAGAGTCACCAATAATCGAAAACAGCAGTGACCCTGTCATCAAACCACGATCCGACGAAGAAGCAAACGAGATCAATGACGAAACAGAATATGGCTGCGACAAGGAATGGCTCGGTGCAATTAGAGAATACATATACGATGGAGCCTTACCAACCGACAAGTGGGCAGCTCGTAAGCTTAGAGCCCAGGCAGCTCGTTACGTTTTACTCGATGGAAATGTCTTCAAATGGAGATTCTCAGGACCATTGCTAAACTGCGTGGAAGGAAAGGACGCAAGGAAGATTATGGAGGAAGTTCACAACGGTTCGTGTGGCAATCACTCTGGAGGAAGAGCACTAGCCATAAAGATCAAATGTCACGGTTATTATTGGCCAACAATGATCAACGATTGCAAGGAGTTTTCAGCCAAATGCGAGAAATGTCAACGCCACGCTCCAATGATTCACCAACCAACGGAAATGCTCTTATCCATCTCATCACCATATCCATTCATGCGATGGACTATGGACATCGTCGGGCCGCTGCATCCCTTAAAACAGAAAAGTTTCCTGCTGGTTTTAACATATTATTTTTCGAAATGGGTCGAAGCTGACTCATATGCCCACATTAAAAATGCACAAGTGGAAGCCTTCATCTGGAAGAACATCATCTGTCGCCATGGAGTGCCTTACAAAATCGTGACGGACAATGGATCACAGTTCATCCCAAATCGTTTCGAAGGTTTCTGCAACAAATGGAAAATCAGACTCAGCAAGTCTACTCCAAGATATCCACAAGGGAACGGACAAGCCGAAACAATCAACAAAACAATCCTCGACGGCCTGAAAAAGCGTCTTGATGAGAAAAAGGGACGTTGGGCTGAAGAACTGGAAGGAGTACTTTGGTCTCACCGCACTACCCCAAGACGAGCAACGGGGGAAACCCCATTCGCCCTCGTGTATGGAACAGAGTGTGGCATCCCACCGGAGATATATTTCCCAGGAATTCGCCGCAGACTACTACCAGAACAAGAAGGGCTCAATCACCTATTGATGCTTGACGAATTGGACTTAATCAACGAAAGAAGGGATCAAGCCTTGATCAGGATCCAGAACTATCAGAACGCGGCAGCAAAATACTACAATTCCAATGTTCGAGAATGACGATTCCACGAAGGAGATTTAGTTTTACAAAAGGTTTTCCAGAACACAGTAGAGACGAATGTCGGAAAATTGGGAGCACATTGGGAAGGACCTTACAGAATCACAGAGATAGTCAAACCTGGCGTTTATAAACTTGCCAGCATGACGGATGTTCCAGTACCAAGATCATGGAACGCAATGCATCTCAAAAGTACCATCACTAAGCTACTTTACATGAACTACGGGGCGACTTGATCCTTGCAAAGGGTACGTAGGCAGCTCATCTTCGGATGGGTTCAGTTGCCCCCCTCCTTTCAAAAGGGGGGGGGAGTGGGTACGTATACACATACTCGTATACTCCCATATTGGTAACAGATTCTATGATCTATCAAAGCTTTACTTTTGAACACAGTTTTCACCTAAACATCCTTCAAGGATCACTAAGCCTTAACAAAACAGACATATTAGAGCAAATCAAGCTACAATGGGCATTATGCCACATCTCCATTACTGCTGGCCACAGTAATGAAATCTTGTATCCATCTCAGATTTACACTATCACATCCGTCTCAGGATTAAAAGCGCGCTATACAAATATTCGTTCATTATCGGAGCGGACACATTTATGGTAACGCATCCGTAAATCGAAATGTTCATCCTAAACTATACAAAGCATATGTTCATTATAGGAGCGGAAACGTTCTTGGTGACACATCCATAAACCGAAATGTTCAAACTAAATTATGCAAACATATGTTCTTTATCAGAGCAGATAATTTTATGGTAACCTGTCTGTAAACCGAAATGACCATCCCGAGACTGATCATCTCATAGGAATGCAAAGCAACCCCTTGTATCCGTTCGTCGGAATAACTACTTCTCAACAAAGACAATGCAAGCAAAGCGTTTGCAAATCTGTCGTATGAAAGCATTGCACTTAGAAGTTTGTCGAACAAAAGACATATATTCATAAACCGCAAATCAGCCAATCAGCAACCAAGCGATAATAATAGGTTCTTATACAACTTGGATAAAGCCGTCCAGGCGCTAACAAAGAAAAATGAAAGTTTTAAAGTAAAGAAAGAAGAGAGGATCGTAATCCTCTGTTATCTCAGGGGTCGTGATCACCCTCTGCTCCAGTTCTGCCGGCTGCTCGGCTACATCAGCTTCAAGCACTTTGTCTTCCTCGAACATCTCAGCAAACTATATGACGTTTTCCTCTAGGGCAACCTCGTTGGCTTTCTCAGAAGTTGGTTCCGGGATCGTTTCCTCAGCAATCTCCTTTGAACTGAGCTCAGCTAAACCAGGCGTTCTCTTGTTCGAGCCAGAAAAGTCTTGAACCCCGACGCTTACGGCAGCAGTCTCTATGGACTCACCATCATTCAGCTCCTTAAGTATGTCAGCTCGGACGGGAGACAATCTCAGGATTCCCCTCATTTCTGCCACGAGCTGAGCAAACGCCTCGTGAGCTCCCTTCAAATCCTCCTTCTGCTCAGCTAAACTCTTCGCCTCGGCATTGAGGGAGGGAGGTTTGTCGCCTTGAAGTAGCCCAATGAATTGGAGATTGCCTTCAATCTGAGCAAGGTCAAGCATGTTCTCCTTTGGCTCACCGTCAATCTGGCCAAGTAGCTTTTTGGCTCGGGAGGTTTTATCTTCGAACATCATCATCATCTCCCGCTTGGCTTCGAGCACAGCTTGTTCAACTTTGCTCTCTTGCAGCTCATTCGCCGCTTCCAGCTGCCTCATCAAGCTAGCAATATGAGCATCACGCCTAACCTTGCCCGATTCCAGCCGCATGATCCGATCATCGCTTTCCTTCTGGCGCTTCTATAATCCCTCCTTTTCACCCTCGAGACTTTGAATTCTCTTAAGGGTCTTCTCTCGTTCAGCAACATGATTTGCCTCGGCCTCCTTAAGTTTCCCATCAAGCTCAGTCGCTGTCCGCCGGGCATCATCGAACCTCACCCTATCCTTCCGAGCATCAAACTCATACCCTAACACCATCCTGTTAAGATGGGCTATGAACTGCACAGAAACCAAAGAGTAATTTAGAACAAGACAAGCAGGAACGCATCGGGGGATAACAACAAAGACAAGTAATGATAAAAAAACATACTTTAACGCCGCGGAGAGAAACCTCGTTATAGGACTTGTCCCTTAACAAAGTATCAGTGGGCGGGAGACGATTGCCAGGGCAAACAATCTTTGAGAAAAGAGCTGCAGATGCCTCAGCATCATTATAAGCACCATCAACGTTGATGGGCGCAGCAGCAAGGGGGATCGCTTCAGGGATCACCATAGGCTTTTCGGAACGTCGTTGTCGTTTCAACGTCCCAGCTAATCCATCGACCCTCTCGTCTCCCAAAGACTGACGTTTCCTGCTCGGGTCTTTCTTCTCTTTGGCCTTACCCTTGCCCTTGTCCTTGTGCGGCGCTATCTGAGAATCCGCGGGACGGAGGCCCAAAACAACCCCTTGGGAAGCCGTGGGATTGGAAGTCTGCTTGATTTGATTGTGGGAGGAAACTGGTTCAGGGAGCAGCATGGCAACAACCGGGAGGTTCGGGAGGCGAGGCCGACCCAATGCTTCAACCTGTTTCGCTCTCTCTTTTGCTTCAGCCTGTTTCGCTCTCTCTTTTGCTTCAGCTTCCGCTTTTGCCTTCGCCACGGCTCTGTCTCTGAAAGTAGGTCTCCCCATGGTATCGTCTGAGTTAGATGAGGATGACGGAGCAACAGATTGACCTTCGAAAAGGGATCGGGTTCTTTCCACCCGCTGAAGGTTGAAGTCTTTTTTCCAATTACACTTTCGAGCCGAAAGCGTCTGGTGGATCTCAGATAGATCGGGAGGCAGCGAAAGTTGGAAGTGACGCACTGCAAAAGAAGGAAACAATAAGTAAACCTAAAATGAGAATATTTAAAATAAAATAAAAGGAAACGGAGCCGTAGCCCAAAATAAGCCACGGGTTGGCTACCAAGTTCTCCCTATTTTGTTTTGATTAAGCTAAGGCATCACGATCCAACTGAAGCCTCGGTGATAGGAACAAAGAAGAAATGGTCCTCCCAGTTGTTATCTTTGGTCGGAAATCCTTTTATGATACTCTTTTTGGCTTTTCCCAACACATAATACTTCAACTCTCTTTTATTGCGACATCTGAACTCGAGAAAACTTCTTAAATGTTCTACCCCGGCCTCAACATCACATTCGTAACTTCTGACAAGGATACCAACCAGATGTCTGATCCCTCTACAATTGATCTGGGCGATAGCCAGGTTGTGCTTCCATAAAAATAGCAGGATCACTTCGGGGATCGGGAGCAATAGAAAGCAGCGATAGAAAAAGCTCTCATAGAGGGTAAAGTGATCGGGAGGAGGTTTATCAGCTCGATCTGTCGAAGAGGGAAGGACAAAGTCAATCTCCTCCGAGATGTTAAATCTCCGCCTAAGATCTGTCAACGAATCTAAGGTAGAAAGAGTGGAGCCAGGTGGATCGGGTCGTCTTTTAGCTTTCTTTCTTCTTGGTGCTCGTTGGATAGGTCCAATCAGACGCTCTAACTCCTGTCTAGTCACAACCGGGTCATAGAACCAATCCTCGGGTTCAATTTTTGCCAGCTCGGGATCCACTGCGTCAGCAAAAGGATTCATCGCCTCGTCAAACGGAGAATCATGAAGTTGAGGGATCCCAGCGTCACTGTCAACTCTCGAAGATTCAGAGAGCACCATTTTTCTACCAAGGATGGAAGACCCTACTCCTGAGCCAATCGAATCGTCCAAATCTTCCAGAGTATTCGCGCCAGACAAATCTGCTCGGCTGCAACTGTTAGCAAGGATCAGATCGGGGAAAAAGAAGGTTCGGGAAATGTGGATTGATCTGGACTGACAAACAGTCTGGCATACGGATCGGGAGACACCGGCGCAGATAGCTGAGACATCCGTTGTGGTCGAAAATAGATCGGGGTCTATGGAAGAGAGATAAACAGATCGGGATCTCTAATCACACGGAAGGAAGGATCTAGTTTTTTGAAAATTCAGGTAAACAGATCGGGGTTTTCGACGGCTAATCAGAATAGATCAAGACCTCTAAGGTTCGAAGAACGAATCAAGATCTTCTAAGTAAACTGACAGCTGGATCCAAATCCTCGAACAAATCACCGAAAACTCGAAGAACAATGGCAGAGTTGTTGAAGATGGATCGGAAAACTCAAACGGTTCGGTGGCAAAGGGGGTGTCGCGGAGGCTCTAACTAAAAATAAACTTAAGCAAAAGTTAGAGAGAGAAATAAGAGAGAGATTACCTGCTTTGAAGGATTTTTGGAGAAATGAAGATATGAGGAATCAAGGGGCAAGACGTTTTATATAAGCAAAAGGTGACGTCACATACCTCGGGAATAGGTGGAAACATTTACACTCTCCGATAAAGGTAATATATTCCAAAATCCCCCGAACATAATCCAAACTCTGGCTTAAACAATGGTTCGGGGCGACAGTCAGAAAACAGTTCGGGATCATAGTGAAAGATGGTTCGGGGCAAGTTAACTTCAAACTGCTATTTACCTCGACACTTTCAATATTAAAACTGACGAGCTGGAGGACTAACTGTTGGGGTCAATATCTTCCCTCTTGAAGTTAACAGCAAACGGACCGTGGGTTACGACCCACAGTGAAGATGCTGGGTCATGTACCCCGATCCATGGTGCAGCAAACGGATCGGGTGTCACGACCCACGGCAAAGAAGTTGGGTCGTGTATCCCGATCCATGGAACAGTGAACGGATCGGGGGTCACGACCCACAGTGAAGAAGTTGGGTTGTGTACCCCAATCCCTGGTACAACAAACGAATCGGGGGTCACGACCCACAGTGAAGAAGTTGGGTCGTGTACCCCGATCCCTGGTACAGCAAACGGATCGGATGTTGTTGGAGTCAAATTCCACCTCTTGAGAATCAAAGATTGAAAAATGACTAAGTATGGAGAAGACTGAAAAATGACTAAGTATGGAGAAGTACTAGTAGATGGATCCCTAACCGTGACAGAAGGAGTTGGATCGGGATCCCTAACCGTGACAGAAGGAGTTGGATCGGGATCCCTAACCGTGACAGAAGGAGTTGGATCGGGATCCCTAACCGTGACAGAAGGAGTTAGATCGGGATCCCTAACCATGACAGAAGGGGTTGGATCGGGATCCCTAACCGTGACAGGAGTTGGATCGGGATCCCTAACTGTGACAGAAGGAGATGGATCGGGATCCCTAACCATGAATGAAGAGTTGGTTCGGGATCCCTAACCATGAAGGAAAAGTTGGATCGAGCCCCTAACCACGACAGGATGAGTTGGTTCGGGTACCGCAACCTTAGTCGAAGACAAGACGGATCGGAGTCGAAGATAGGACAGATCGGGGTCAGAAACAAAGGCAACCATTGACACCCGAACCGTGATACAAGGCAACCCCGAGCCGTGAACCATGGTGTCACCCGAACTGTGAACCATGGTATCACCCGAACCGTGAACCATGGTGTCACCCGAGCCGTGAACCATGGTGTCACCCGAGCCGTGAACCATGGTGTCACCCGAACCGTGAACCATGGTGTCACCCGAGCCGTGAACCATGGTGTCACCCGAGCCGTGAACCATGGTGTCACCCGAACCGTGAACCATGGTGTCACCCGAACCGTGAACCATGGTGTCACCCGAACCGTGAACCATGGTGTCACCCGAACCGTGAACCATGGTGTCACCCGAGCCGTGAACCATGGTGTCACCCGAACCGTGAACCATGGTGTCACCCGAGCCGTGAACCATGGTGTCACCCGAACCGTGAACCATGGTCTCACCCGAACCGTGAACCATGGTATCACCCAAACCGTGAACCATGGTGTCACCCGAGCCGTGAACCATGGTGTCACCCGAACCGTGAACCATGGTGTCACCCGAGCCGTGAACCATGGTGTCACCCGAACCGTGAACCATGGTATCACCCGAACCGTGAACCATGGTGTCACCCGAGCCATGAACCATGGTGTCACCCGAGCGGTGAATCATGGTGTCACCCGAACCGTGAACCATGGTGTTACCCGAGCCAAGGTTCGACAACAGGAGATTTTGGCCGAGACAACGAGCCCATGGATTCAAGCCCACAAAATAGATATGACAAGGTTAAAGCCCATGAATCAAAGTCCGTGACGGTGGCAGGCTTTGCTAAAAGAAAATCCCGAGAAATTAGAAAATCTTCCTTATCTCTTTAGACATTAACTTAGCCGACTTAAACTTGTATATATACTGATGTAAAACCTGGAGGAAGGGGATCCGCAATTTACCTAGCAAAACTCTGTACTTTTGCTCTCATACAAAATTTTTTTCTAAGCAGCTTAATAAAATACAAACTTTCGATCTCTGTATGTATTCTTGGTGGTTTTTACTCAGAAGTTTCAGATCTCCCTGAAAGACGTGACAAATTCAATTAGCGTGGATTCACACTCCCACAAATCTGGCGAGCTGCTGGAACAGTATTTCCGCCTTGGTTTCCATGCGTCCAACAATGAAGCGGAGTACGAAGTCCTGATTGCCGGGATGAAACTTGCTGGTGGCCTAAAGATCGAGCAACTTCGCGCATTCTGCGATTCCCAACTAGTCGGAAATCAGTTTAGCGGCCAATATGCAGCAAAGCATGATCGGATGGAGGCCTACCTGAAGATCGTCAAAGAATTGGCTGCACAGTTCTAACAATTCATCCTAACGCGTATCCCGCGAGGAGAAAACACCTCAGCCAACGCACTTGCAGCCCTTGCATCAACTTCCGATCCGGATCTCAAACGAATAATCCCAGTGGAATTCATTCAGAACCCGAGCATCAGAGAATACATATACAGTGAATGCAATAACTCGTTCACAAGCGACTAAACAAGTAACAGAAGTCACAACCAGGCAAGAGGAGATAGATGAAATGTAGGAGGAATTGGCAAATCTGCCACCCGCCGAGCCAGAAACAGCCCCAATGGAAGAAGACATTCTTGAAGAATCACCAATCATCAAAAATAGCAACCACCCTGTCATCAAACCACGACCCGACGAAGAAGCAAACGAGATCGACGACGAAGCAGAATATGGTTGCAACAAGGAATGGCTCGGCGCAATCAGAGAATACATATACGACGGAGTCTTACCAACCAAAAAGTGGGCAGCTCGTAAGCTTCGAGCGCAGGCAGCTCGTTATGTTTTACTCGATGGAAACGTCTTTAAATGGAGATTCTCTGGACCATTGCTAAACTGCGTGGAAGGAAAGGACGCAAAGAAGATCATGGAGGAAGTTCACAACGGTTCGTGTGGCAACCACTTAGGGGGAAGAGGACTAGCGATAAAAGTTAAACGTCACGGTTATTATTGGCCGACAATGATCAAAGATTGCAAGAAATTTTCGGCCAAATGCGAAAAATGCCAACGTCACGCGCCAATGATTCACCAACCAACGGAAGTACTTTCATCAATCTCATCACCGTATCCATTCATGCGATGGTCTATGGACATTGTCGGGCCACTGTATCCCTCGAAACAGAAGCGTTTCCAGCTTGTTTTGACGGATTATTTTTCAAAATGGGTAGAAGCCGACTCATATACTAACATTAAAGATGCACAGGTGGAGGCCTTTGTCTGGAAGAACATCATATGCCGACATGAAGTGCCATACGAGATAGTGACGGATAATGGCTCGCAGTTCATCTCCAATCGTTTCGAAGCTTTCTGTGAAAAATGGAAAATCAGACTCAGCAAGTCTACTCCAAGATATCCACAAGGGAACGGACAGGCCGAAGCAATCAACAAAACAATTCTCGACGGCCTGAAGAAGCGTATTGATGAGAAAAAGGGACGTTGGGCTGAAGAACTTGAAGGAGTACTCTGGTCTCACCGCACTACCCCACGACGAGCAACGGGGAAACTCCATTCGCCCTCGTATACGGAACGGAGTGCTTCATCCCATCGGAGATACATTTCCCAGGAATTCGCCGCAGATTACTACCGGAGCAATAAGGGCTCAACCACCTATTAATGCTCGACGAGTTGGACTTAGTCAACAAAAGACGGGATCAAGCCTTGATCCGGATCCAGAACTATCAGAACGCGGCAGCAAAATACTATAATTCCAATATTCGACAACGAAGATTCTACTAAGGAGATTTGGTTTTGCAAAAAATTTTCCAAAACACCGCGGAAAAAAATGCCGGCAAACTAGGAGCCAACTAGGAAAGACCTTACAAGATCACAGAGGCAGTCAAACCCAGCGTTTACAAACTTGTCAGCATGACAGATGTTCCAACCAAGATCATGGAACGCAATGCATCTCAAAAAGTATTATCACTAAGCTACTTTACATGAACTACAGGGCGACTTGATCCCAGCAAAAGGGTACGTAGGCAGCTCGTCTTCGGACGGATTCAGTTGCCCCCTCCTTTCAAAAGGGGGGAGTGGGTACGTATACGTATACTCGTATACTCCCATCTTTGTAATCGACTCTATGATCTATCAAAGCAAAGTTTTCAGAGATATTTTTACTAAACATCCTCCAAGGATCACTAAGTCTTAACGAAACAGACATATTCGAACGAATCAAGCTACAATGGGCGTTTCGCCACATCTTCATTACCGCTGGCCATAGTAGTGAACTTTTTCATCCATCTCGGATACAAACCATCACATCTATCTCAGGATTAAAAGCGCACTATACAAATGTTTGTTCATTATCGGAGCGGATATGTTTACGGTAACGTATCCGTAAACTGAAATGTTCATCTTAAACTATACAGAGCATATGTCCATTATCGGAGCGGAGACGTTCGCGGTAACGCATCCGTAAACCGAAATGTTGAAACTAAACTATGCAAACAGATGTTCTTTATCGGAGCAGATAAGTTTATGGTAACCTATCTGTAAACCGAAATGATCATCCCGAGACTGATCATCTCATAACTACGCAAAGCAACCCCTTGTATCCGTTGGTCGGAACAAACTAATTCTCAACTAACACAACGCAAGCAAGGCATTTACAAACTTATTGCATGACACTTAGAAATTTGTCGAACAAAAGACGAATATATTCATCGACCGCAAGGGTTAACTAAAATCAACAACCAAGCCATAACAATAGTTCTGATGAAGATTACAACTTGGGTAAAGCTGTCCAAGCATTAGATAAAAAGAACGGAGTTTTAAACTAAACAAAGAAAAAAGGATAATAATCCTCCGTTATCTCAGGAGTCGTGATCACCCTCTGCCCCGGCTCTGCCGTTTGTTCAGCTACATCACCACCAGGTGCTTTGTCTTCTTTGGGTACCATCTAGGTGAACTCTATGATGGTTTCCTCAAGAACAGCCTCTTCGCCTTTCTCAGAAGACGGTTCGGGAGTCGGTTCCTCGACAACCTCCTTCGAGCTTAACTCAGCTAAGCCTGGAGTTCCCCTGTTCGAGCCAGAGAAGTTCCAAATTCCAACACTCCCAGCGGCTGTCTCCATTGGCTCGGTATCATTAAGCTCGGCCAGAATATCAGAACGGATAGGCGTCACCCGCAGGTCC
Source organism: Pseudoturritis turrita (assembly GCA_900406555.1). NCBI lineage: Eukaryota > Viridiplantae > Streptophyta > Magnoliopsida > Brassicales > Brassicaceae > Pseudoturritis > Pseudoturritis turrita. The sequence goes on along the minus strand of OVBL01000654.1, from coordinate 163,056 downwards.
TGCTCCAGATCGGTAACAATCCTGGCAAACTCCTCATAAGCTCCTCCCATCGCGGTGCACCTCATTGCGAGATTTTCCATCTCGGCATCAAGATCAGGAGGGTCTTCACCCTTGAGAAGCTCAACAAGTTAAATATTTCCCTCAACCTGGGCTAGATCCAACATGTCCTCCTTCACATGGTTGATCTTCACGATCTTTGCTTTAGCCCTAGAGACCTTTCCTTGAAATCTCTCCGCCATCTCGCGCCGAGCCTATCCAGACGAGCGTCACGGTCGTAGTCAAGAACTAGCTGGTTGATGTGTGCGAGGAACTACAAGCAAAAACAAATCATGCCTTAGTGCAACGAAAATGGCAATCGCAGAACCAAGAATAAAAACAAAGACTCGATCAATCGCGTACCTTGACACCACGCACCGCCTTCTCGGCGTAGGCTTTGTCATGAACTAGAGTGTCCGGAGGGGGAAAGTTAACTCCAAGACGAGTAACTTTAGAAACGAGAAGAGCAGAAGATGAGCCGTCGTTGTAAAGACCCTCCGATACCGGGGCGTTGGAGGGGGTCGGCTCGGTAGCCATCTGAGAAGCCGCATGCTTCTTCGATCTTTTCGCGGGCTTCCCCTCAGCAGGGTTTCCACCCTTGGTGCGCTTTCGGTTCTGCTCACCTTCTTTATCCTTTCCCTTATGTCGAACAAGGGAGGACTCAACAGGTCGGCAAGCCAAAACACTGGTTTAGCAGGTACATCTATATTCCGAATTTCTGTTTTAGCTCGAGTCGATGCTTCTGCGGCCGCTCTAGCTTTAGTAGCCTGCTTTTCACGCCAAGTCGGCCTCCCCATGTCAAGAATGTCTTCGGAAGGGTTAGACGAAGATGAGCTTGCAAAAGAGAAACCAGCAAGCAGAGCTCGGGCTCTCTCTACTCTTTGGAAAGAAAAATTCCTCTCCCAGTTGCACTTCTGAGCAGCGAGTGTATGGCAAAGTTAGGATACGTTCTCAGGGCACTTCGGTAGCGGATTAGGCACTGCAAAAGAAGGAATCAGTTAGAACAAAGCCAAAAAAAAAACCAACAAAAACAAGAACCGATCTCGTTGCAAGAAATGGGATCGGCTACCCATTTTCCGCCAACTCGTCCTAACCAACTCAATGCCTTCAGTACCAACGGACTCCTCGAATATCAGAACGTAAAAGAAGAAGTCCATCCACTGAGCATCCTTTCTCGGAAAACCCTTGATGATACAACGAAGTCTCTCGTTGGTAGCATAGTAAACGAACTTGTCCTTAGGCCCAGTTCGTTTGAAATTCAAAAGATTCATCAGGTGGTAGGCTCCGATCTCTTCATCGCATTCATAGCTTCTCACTAAAATCCCAATTATATGACGAAGCCCATGAGGAGTGATTTGACCCAAAGATAGTCGATATTTTCCTAAGAAAGCAAGGAGGACATGTGGAATCGGGAACCAAAGGAAACAAAGGTTGAAGAAACTCTCATACATGGTGAAATGGCTAGGTGGCGGATCGTCAGCTCGTCCACATGAAGACGGAAGCACGAGTGCGACTCCTTCAGAAATATGAAATCTCTGTCGAAGCAGTTCAAGAGATTCCAAAGTCGAGAGCGTCGAACCTGGCGGATCAGGGACTCTCTTTTTGGGTTTACATTTTCTCGGAGATCGGCTTTTCAAAGCAAACAAGTGATCATATCCTTGTCGCATCTCGGCATAATCAGATTCATCGAGCTCGATTTTTACGGCAAAATGGTTCTCCACCTCTTCAAAGGGTTCGCCAATCAGAGAAGGGACGTCGAAATTGGTCAACCTAGTTGCACCTCCAGTATCCATTTCGGGAGAATGAAAAATCTTTCTCCCAAAGAGCGAAGGGCCACTCGACAACTTTCCTGAATCATCTAAACTCGCAGACTCCCATACAAAATCTATCTCGGCTCGAGTATGAAACCATGAGCTTGACACAACATCATAAATCAGATCGGCAGCTGGCGAAGAACTCTGAGAAGCCATTTGAACTCGGTAGCTTTTAAGCAGGCTAACCGGTCGCAACCCCTTGATATCTCGCTAAGTGCTAAACTCGGCGAAAAACCTAATGTTGAGCTCGGCGAAGAACTTGAAGGCGGATCTCTGATCCCACGGACAGATTTCAACTCGGCAAACCTCTGCCAAATTTCGAATCCAGTCAATGGTTTTGGAGTTGCCGTTACTTCAGATAGGTCGACGTTCATTCTTCTGAGAGTCTCTTTGAAGATTATGTCCACCGTGCTTCCCGTGTCTACCAATACTCTGGCCACATCGCAATCGTTGATGATTAGCTCGATTACGAGAGGGTCATCGTGAGGTTTGTCGATTCCGGTAGTTTCTCTTTCTTCGAATGAGATTACGTCATCTGGAAACTTGGAGGGTGCGGAAAAGTTAACGCTAACATCGGCTCGTTGTTGAAAAGCTTTAATCGATGAGACGGTATCCGAACAATAGTGAGATCCACCCATTATCATGTTGATCCGTCTCCTTAGGCCAGATTGTGGCGCTTCGTCGTCTTGCCTTCCTCGTTTAGGAAGATCTTTGTTTTCCTGTTCTGGGCAATTTGCGTTGGTATCCATTTCAAAGTCCTTGAGGCTAATATCCCCTTTGAGCTTGCCGGCCGCCAGTTTGGCAGCGAGTTTCAAACCCAGGATGCGGCAATTTGCAGTCGAGTGTCCGAAGATGTGGTGATGTTCGCAATAAGCCGTTTCATCGTAAGATCCTTGGCCTCTGGTCCACGTGCTGCTCCACGTACCCCTTCCTCGGCCTTGACCTCGTCCTTGCCCATAGCTTTACGAATCAACTAGGTAGTTATGGGCTCCTTTGAATCCCTCTTCGTGCTGGATGTATCTAGGGCCTTGGTTGCCCTTTCTGTTGTTCGGTAGGTTCGGAGCAGAGGGAGGGTGGTTTGTGGACTTCACCTTTCCATGTTTCTGGGTTAGGATCTTCACTTCTTCTTCGTTGGAGGCGAAGTCCGTTGCTCGGTGCAACGCGTCTTGGATCGTGGTTGGTGCATTCAGTGCAATTTCCTTCCGAAAATCGGAGTCGAACCACAGTGCCTTCTTTAAAGCTTGCAGTGCGGCTTCGTCACTGATTCCTTCTACCTTTGACAGCACTGTTTTGAACCGTCCGATGAAAGTTCGCAATGTCTCGTTCTGTCCTTGCCCCATGGTCCACAGATCCGCATCGGATGTCCGGCGTTCCATGAATATAGCATAATGTTTAAGGAAAGTCGACGACAGCTGATTGAAATTGCCAATCGAATTTCTTCCCAGTCTGGAGAACCATTGGAGAGCTGGGCCTTTAAGGTTCTCGACGAACAAGAGGCATTGTCCAGCGTCTTCTTCTCCCTCTCTGAAATTTGCTCGTCCCATTGCTATTGCGAAGGCGGTCAGGTGATCCTTCGGATCAGTTTTACCTTCGTAGACTGGTATCTTCATCTTCCCCGGGTCAGAAACCCTTGCCTTAGTGATTTGAGCCGTGAACGGGGTGTTCTGTGCTTCTTCAAGCACTCGGTCAAGTTCGGGAGCCTTGCTAGTAGCCCTATGCATCTGAGATCGAACGAATTTCATCTCGGCGGCAGCTCGCTCCATGCCTGCCCGGATTTCGGCCATCTCCTCCTTTTGGGCTCGAATCATCGCTTTGCGCTCTTCCTCGATCTGGGCTCGTTGGGCCCAGAGGATGTTCTCCTCCTCTTCGGTGAGGTCCTGATCATGGCCAAGGTTGGTGTTGCTTCGTTCGTTTCGAGTTCGGGTCGCACCCGTGAGTTCGGATTCGCGGCGGTGTTCCGAGTCGTGTTCACCCTCTGGGTTATCCTCCAGGTTGATCACTGGATTCATCCCGCCCATAGTCTGCGTGTTTGCCTCCTGCGGTGTTGTGTTCAGCTCTGCGGTCGTGATTTGTTGGTTTGTAGGGCGCAATCCGCTCTGGGTTCTCGTCGTTTGGTGGGGTGTTGAGAAATCGAGGGCCGTTGGGTTGAGACGTCGAAGAGGGCGCCTCATTAGGTCAACTCCTGAGCCTCTACCACGGGCTTGGCTCGCTGTTGCAAGGACTTCGAGTTTATCGGTCATCGTCGTGTTTAGCTTATCCTGCTCCTCCGCCTTCTTGAGCAGCGTCTCCAGCATCGTCTTGATCTGTGATAGGGCCTCTGGGCTCGTCTCCACGACTGCAGGCGTTGGTGTATCTGTTGCTCCAGATCCATCGATCCCCGTGTCCTGCGGGTCATCGGTTCGTCCGTCGCTAGTCATCTTCTTCAAATCGTTCGTGCGGTGGTTCCTTGGAGTAAGAAAGTTTCAAATCCCCTCCTTCTAGCGCCAAATTGTGGGAGTCGAAATCAACACAATTAGAATTTGTCGGAGGTTTGTTAAGGGGGATGAAATTTCTGCGGATGAACCACAAACGAAGAGATCCAAAGATGGTTTTTATTAAGCTGTGTCGAAAAGCTTTCGTACAAGAGTTTGAGAGCAAAAAAGTCTAGGGTTTTTTGCTAAGTAAATTGCGGATCCCTTTTTCAAAGGATGAACATAGATATATATACTAGTTTGAGTCGGCCAGGTCAATCCTAAAGAGATAAGAAAAATATCCTAATCCTTTGGGATTTCCTTTTTAGCGAAGTCGGCTTGACTTCGTGGGCCTCTGTATCTTTGTAGGCCGAAGATGGGCTTGTTGTCTTCGTATAGAAATGACTTCGGCCGCGTCGTCTTCTGGCTTCGTGTAGACTTGATTTCGGCCAGACGGTTTCGTATGGAAATGACTTCGGCCGGACAGCTCCGTATGGGAATGACTTCGGCCAGGATCGTCTTCGGCAACTCTGACTTCGGCCAGACAGCTCCGTATAGATTTGACTTCGGCAAGACAGTTTCGTATATAAATGACTTCGGCCACGTCATCTTCTGGCTTCGTATAGACTTGAATTCGGCCAGGCAACTTCGTATAGATTTCACTTCGGCAAGACAGTTTCATATAGAAATGACTTCGGCCAGGCAACTTCGTATAGATTTGACTTCGGCAAGACAGTTTCGTATGGTTTTGACTTCGGCCAGACAGTTTCGTATGGTTTTCACTTCGGCAAGGCAGTTCGGCCGAAGTGGATTGCTTGGCCGAAGTGGCCTGCTTGGCCGAAGTGGCCAGCTTGGCCGAAGTAGACTGCTTGGCCGAAGTGGCCAGCTTGGCCGAAGTGGCCATCTTGGCCGAAGTGGACTGCTTGGCCGAAGTGGCCAGTTGGCCGAAGTGGCCAGCTTGGCCGAAGTGGCCTGCTTGGCCGAAGTGGCCAGCTTGGCCGAAGTGGCCATCTTGGCCGAAGTGGCCAGCTTGGCCGAAGTGGCCAGCTTGGCCGAAGTGGCCGAAGACCGCGGGTTGCTTGCCGAAGACCGTGGGTCATGGCCGATGACCGCGGGTTGCTTGCCGAAGACCGTGGGTCCTGGCCGAAGTCTCCGTGGGTCATGGCCGAAGACCGCGGGTCATGGCAGAAGACCGTGGATCATGGCCGATGACCGCGGGTCACGGCAGAAGACCGTGGGTCATGGCCGATGACCGCAGGTTGTTTGCCGAAGACCGCAGGTTGTTTGCCGAAGTCTCTGTGGGTCATGGCCGAAGACCGCGGGTCATGGCCGAAGACCGTGGGTCATGGCCGATGACCGCAAGTTGATTGCCGAAGTGAGGCTGCCGAAGTGAGCTTGGCTTGCCGAAGTGAGGCTGCCGAAGTCTCCATGCCGAAGCGAGCTTGGCTTGCCGAAGTCTCCGTGCCGAGGTGAGCTTGGCTTGCCGAAGTGAGCTTGGCTTGCCGAAGTGAGGCTGTCGAAGTCTCCATGCCGAAGCGAGCTTGGCTTGCCGAAGTCTCCATGCCGAAGCGAGCTTGGCTTGCCGAAGTCTCCGTGCCGAAGCGAGCTAGGCTTGCCAAAATCTCCGTGCCGAAGTGAGCTTGGCTTGCCGAAGTCTCCGTGCCGAAGTGAGCTAGGCTTGCCGAAATCTCCGTGCCGAAGTGAGCTTGGCTTGCCGAAGTCTCCGTACCGAAGTGAGCTAGGCTTGCCGAAGTGGCTAGGCTTGCCGAAGTGGAGCTCTCCCTGCCGAAGTGGGCTTGCCGATGTGAGCTCCCGTGCCGATGTGGGCTTGCCTAAGTGGAGGCAAGCTTGCCTATGTCTCTCCTCTTTCTTCGCCGAAGTCTTCATGCCGAAGTGAGCCAATCTTGCCGATGTCTCCTTCTTTCTTTGCCGAAGTCTCCATGCCGAAGTGAGCCAAGCTTGCCGATGTCTCCTTCGTTGCCGAAGTGGAGCTTGCCGAAGTCTCCCCATTCGTTGCCGAAGTCTCCGTGCTTGCCTAAGTCTCCAAGCTTGCCGAAATCTCCAAGCTTGCCGAAGTTTCCGTGTTTTCCTAAGTGGGGACAAGGCTTGCCTAAGTGGAGACAAGGCTTGCCTAAGTGAAGACCAAGCCTTGCCGAAGTCTCCATGCCGAAGTGAAGCTTCCTCGGTCGAAAATGGAGCTGCTTTGGCCAGAACGGCCTCTCTTGTGCTTAAGTGGACTCGTACGGAAACGACTCAGGCACAATTTTGGCCTTGTCCGATTCTTCGTATTTCCATACTTGGCCGTTTTCCTATTGATCACAGCTGGGTGGGTTTTGACCCCAACAGTTAGCCCCCCAGCTCGGTAGTTTCAGTGATGATAGTGCCGAGGTAGAGGAAGTCCAAGCTGGGATCAATGCGCCGCGTTGATTGGTACGAGCTCAGTTGACATGACACCGAGTCCGTCGTTCTTGATATTCTACCAAACTTGATTACGTTGAATTTGCTGAGCCAGGTTCCCTATTGCCGATCCGAAGCTTCGTGTTTTGTTGAAAAAGTCCTTTTTTGCCGAAGATTTTTCCGCCGAAAAAATTCTCGCCGAAGTGATTTTGCCGAAAACTTTACCACCGAAAAATTCTTTCCGAAGTGATTTTGCCGAAAACTTTACCACTGAAAAATTCTCGCCGAAGTGATTTTTTGCCGAAAATTCTTCCGCCGAAAAATTCTCGCCGAACTGATTCTTCTTGTGTTTTCGCCGAAGGAGCTATGTGTTGGGTCTTCGGCAACCAAATTCGTCTCTGGCTCGGCGCAAAAGTGGCAAAGAAATTTCAGGTAAAGGTTGATCGAGCCGAGGAGAAGATTCAGAGCTTAAGCATGTTGTCGAAGAATAGCATGGTCGATCTCGCCCAAGTCGATGGTAACCTTGAACTGATTGCGTTGCTTCGTGGTGACGAACCCCCCTCGTTAGAGGCCGAAGTTGAGAAACTCCAAGGGTGGAAAGCTAGGTATGATGGTGCTACGACGAGTTCGACAAGTTGGTTACCGAGTTGAAGACCTCCGATGCCAAACCCGTTACTGAGGAGGTGCCGAAGACTACAGCTTGGCTTATCTCGTTTTATGTCGTTGTGCTTGACTTTATTTGGACATGGTGCCTGGATGGCTTTATCCGTATCAACTTGTTATGTTTGCCTTGTGGCTTTTGCTTTTTGTTGTGTTGTTTCTTTGTTTCCGAAACTCGTTGCTGAATGCTTTTTATCCAAGGAGGTTCGACCTGTTTCACTGTACCTTGTGTTAACATTAATGCCAATGATTCGTTTGTTGGGTTTAAGATGATCATTCCGATTCACGGATATGTTAATGTAAACATATCTGCTCCGATAATGAGCATAGGTGTTTCGACCAACGATTTGTTTGTTGGGTTTTCAGATGAACATTTCGGTTTACGGATACGCTATCGTAAGCATATCCGCTCCAACAATGGACACGTAGTACTGTTGTGACCAATGATTTGTTTGTTGGGTTTAAGATGAACATTTCGATTTACGGATACGCTACCGTAAGCATATCCGCTTCGACAATGGATATGTAGTACTGTTGCGACCAACGATTCGTTTGTTGGGTTTTTGATGAGCATTTTGGTTTACGGATACGTTACCATAAACATGTCCGCTCCAACAATGGACATCTAGTACTGTTGCGACCAACGATTCGTTTGTTGGGTTTAAGATGAACATTTCGATTTACGGATACGCTACCGTAAGCATATCCGCTCCGACAATGGACATATACATTTATATAGCGCGCGCTTTTAATCCGCTAGAATGTAATAGTTGATCCGTAAAGGATGTAGTAGTTCGTTGCTGTGGCCAGCAGCAACGAGAGTGAGATGAGGTGCCTGTTTAGTTAGGACTTTGAGTAATCCGTGAAGGAAGCGAATGGGATGCCTGTTTTTGTTAAGGCTTTAGTAACATGTGAAGGATGTGGTATGATGATCTTAGCTTCGAAAATCTTGTATTAAGTAGACTTAACACCAATTATGAAGGTGGGAGTATACGAGTATACGTACCCACTCCCCCCCTTTTTTTAAAGAGGGGGGCAGCTGAACCCATCCGAAGACGAGCTGCCTACGTACCCTTTGCAGGGATCAAGCCGCCCCGTAGTTCATGTGAAGTGACTCAGTGACTCGTAAAACTTTGCGCTGACTTAGGTTGCTGATCCAACTTGGCTCTCTTTTCCTTTGTCTTCGTGTTGAGTTCTGCTACGGGATTTCTGAGCTTATGCTCGGCCATAACACAAATTCGGGACTCCTTCTGATTTCCACTAATGGTTTGGATTCCATTAGGCGTTGAGAACTTTATGCACATGTGGTATGTTGAGGCCACGGCGCGCATCGTATTTAACCAAGGGGTTCCCATAATAACGTTGTAGATTGCTGGGTAATCGGCCACTGAAAACTCCACGATTTTGGTTATCTCTCCAGCCCGAACAGGTAGCTTGATTGTTCCGATTGTCATTGTTGTTTCTCCGGAGAATCCAGTCAATGGTTTCGACTCCCACGAAATTTGGCCAGACAATTTCGTATGGTTTTGACTTCGGCCAGACAGTTTCGTATGGTTTTCACTTCGGCAAGGCAGTTCGGCCGAAGTGGATTGCTTGGCCGAAGTGGCCTGCTTGGCCGAAGTCTAGGGTTTTTTTGCTAAGTAAAATTGCGGATCCCTTTTTCAAAGGATGTACATAGATATATATACTAGTTTGAGTCGGCCAGGTCAATCCTAAAGAGATAAGGAAAACTTCCTAATCCTTTGGGATTTCCTTTTTAGCGAAGTCGGCTTGACTTCGTGGGCCTGTGTATCGTTGTAGGCCGAAGATGGGCTTGTTGTCTTCGTATAGAAATGACTTCGGCCGCGTCGTCTTCTGGCTTCGTGTAGACTTGATTTCGGCCAGATAGTTTCGTATGGAAATGACTTCGGCCGGACAGCTCCGTATGGGAATGACTTCGGCCACCTCGTCTTCTGGCTTCGTATAGACTTGACTTCTGCCAGGCAACTTCGTATAGATTTCACTTCGGCAAGACAGTTTCGTATAGAAATGACTTCGGCCAGGCAACTTCGTATAGATTTCACTTCGGCAAGACAGTTTCGTATAGAAATGACTTCGGCCAGGCAACTTCGTATAGATTTGACTTCGCCAAGACAGTTTCGTATGGTTTTGACTTCGGCCAGACAGTTTCGTATGGTTTTCACTTCGGCAAGGCAGTTCGGCCGAAGTGGACTGCTTGGCCGAAGTGGACTGCTTGGCCGAAGTGAACAGCTTGGCCGAAGTGGACAGTTTGGCCGAAGTGGCCTGCTTGGCCGAAGTGGCCTGCTTGGCCGAAGTGGCCTGCTTGGCCGAAGTGGCCAGCTTGGCCGAAGGGGCCAGCTTGGCCGAAGTGGACTGCTTGGCCGAAGTGGACTGCTTGGCCGAAGTGGACTGCTTGGCCGAAGTGGACTGCTTGGCCGAAGTGGCCGAAGACCGCGGGTTGCTTGCCAAAGACCGTGGGTCATGGCCGATGACCGCGGGTTGCTTGCCGAAGACCGTGGGTCATGGCCGAAGTCTCCGTGGGTCATGGCCGAACACCGCGGGTCATGGCAGAAGACCGTGGGTCATGGCCGATGACCGCGGGTCACGGCAGGAGACCGTGGGTCATGGCCTATTACCGCAGGTTGTTTGCCGAAGATCGCGGGTTGTTTGCCGAAGTCTCCGTGGGTCATGGCCGAAGACCGCGGGTCATGGCCGAAGACCGTGGGTCATGGCCGAAGTCTCCGTGGGTCATGGCCGAAGACCGCGGGTCATGGCCGAAGACCGTGGGTCATGGCCGAAGTCTCCGTGGGTCGTGGCCGAAGACCGCGGGTCATGGCCGAAGACCGTGGGTCATGGCCGATGACCGCGAGTTGTTTACCGAAGTGAGGCTGTCGAAGTGAGCTTGGCTTGCCGAAGTGATGCTGCCGAAGTCTCCATGCCGAAGCGAGCTTGGCTTGCCGAAGTCTCCGTGCCGAAGTGAGCTTGGCTTGCCGAAGTGAGCTAGGCTTGCCGAAATCTCCGTGCCGAAGTGATTAGGCTTGCCGAAGTGGCTAGGCTTGCCGAAGTGAAGCTGCCGAAGTGGCTAGGCTTGCCGAAGTGACGCTGCCGAAGTGACTAGGCTTGCCGAAGTCTCCTTTGCCGAAGTGGCTATGCCGAAGCGATGCTTCCTTCGAGGCTTGCCTAAGCGGAGACAAAGCTTGCCTAAGCGGAGACAAGGCTTGCCTAAGTGGAGACAAAGCTTGCCTAAGCGGAGACAAAGCCTGCCTAAGCGGAGCAAGGCTTGCCTAAGTGGAGACAAAGCTTGCCTAAGTGGAGACAAAGCTTGCCTAAGCGGAGACAAAGCCTGCCTAAGCGGAGCAAGGCTTGCCTAAGTGGAGACAAAGCTTCCCTAAGGGGAGCGAAGCTTTGCCGAAGTGAAGCTTCCTTGGCCGGAAATGGAGCTGCTTTGGCCAGAATGGCCCCTCTTGTGCTTAAGTGGACTCGTACAGAAATGACTTAGGCACAATTTCGGCCTTGTCCGATTCTTCGTATTTCCATACTTGGCCGTTTTCCCATTGATCACAGCTGGGTGGGTTTTGACCCCAACAGTTAGCCCCCCAGCTCGGTAGTTTCAGTGATGATAGTGCCGAGGTAGAGGAAGTCCAAGCTGGGATCAATGCGCCGTGTTGATTGGTACGAGCTCAGTTGACATGACACCGAGTCCGTCGTTCTTGATATTCTACCAAACTTGATTACGTTGAATTTGCTGAGCCAGGTTCCCTATTGCCGATCCGAAGCTTCGTGTTTTGTTGAAAAAGTCCTTTTTTGCCAAAGATTTTTCCGCCGAAAAAATTCTCGCCGAAGTGATTTTGCCGAAAACTTTACCACCGAAAAATTCACGCCGAAGTGATTTTTTGCCGAAAATCTTCCGCCGAAAAATTCTCGCCGAACTGATTCTTCTTGTGTTTTCGCCGAAAGAGCTGTGTGTTGGGTCTTAGGCAACCAAATTCGTCTCTGGCTCGGCGCAGAAGTGGCAAAGAAATTTCAGGCAAAGGTTGATCGAGCCGAGAAGATTCAGAGCTTAAGCGGGTTGTCGAAAAATAGCATGGTCGATCTCGCCCAAGTCGATGGTAACCTTGAACTGATTGCGTTGCTTCGTGGTGACGAACCCCCTTCGTTAGAGGCCGGAGTTGAGAAACTCCAAGGGTGGAAAGCTAGGTATGATGGTGCTACGACGAGTTCGACAAGTTGGTTACCGAGTTGAAGACCTCCGATGCCGAACCCGTTACTGAGGAGGTGCCGAAGACTACAGCTTGGCTTATCTCGTTTTATGTTGTTGTGCTTGACTTTATTTGGACATGGTGCATGGATGGCTTTATCCGTATCAACTTGTTATGTTTGCCTTGTGGCTTTTGCTTTTTGTTGTGTTGTTTCTTTGTTTCTGAAACTCGTTGCTGAATGCTTTTTATCCAAGGAGGTTCGACCTGTTTCACTGTACCTTGTGTTAACATTAATGCCAATGATTCGTTTGTTGGGTTTAAGATGATCATTCCGATTCACGGATATGTTAATGTAAACATATCTGCTCCGATAATGAGCATAGATATTTCGACCAACGATTTATTTGTTGGGTTTTCAGATGAACATTTCGGTTTACGGATACGCTATCATAAGCATATCCACTCCGACAATGGACACGTAGTACTGTTGTGACCAATGATTTGTTTGTTGGGTTTAAGATGAACATTTCGATTTACGGATACGCTACCATAAGCATATCCGCTTCGACAATGGACATGTAGTACTGTTGCGACCAACGATTCGTTTGTTGGGTTTTTGATGAGCATTTCGGTTTACGGATACGTTACCATAAACATGTCCGCTCCGACAATGGACATCTAGTACTGTTGCGACCAACGATTCGTTTGTTGGGTTTTTGATGAGCATTTCGGTTTACGGATACATTACCATAAACATGTCCGCTCCGACAATGGACATCTAGTACTGTTGCGACCAACGATTCATTTGTTGGGTTTAAGATGAACATTTCGGTTTACGGATACGCTACCGTAAGCATATCCGCTCCGACAATGGACATATATATTTATATAGCGCGCGCTTTTAATCCGCTAGAATGTAATAGTTGATCCGTAAAGGATGTAGTAGTTCGTTGCTGTGGCCAGCAGCAACGAGAGTGAGATGAGGTGCCTGTTTAGTTAGGACTTTGAGTAATCCGTGAAGGAAGCGAATGGGATGCCTGTTTTTGTTAAGGCTTTAGTAACCTGTGAAGGATGTGGTAAGATGATCTTAGCTTCGAAAAGCTTGTATTAAGTAGACTTAACACCTATTATGAAGGTGGGAGTATACGAGTATACGTACCCACTCTCCCCCCTTTTTGTAAAGAGGGGGGCAGCTGAACCCATCCGAAGACGAGCTGCCTACGTACCCCTTGCAGGGATCAAGCCGCCCCGTAGTTCATGTGAAGTGACTCAGTGATCCGTAAAACTTTGCTTTGACTTAGGTTGCTGATCCAGCTTGGCTCTCTTTTCCTTCGTCTTCGTGTTGAGTTCTGCTACGGGATTTCTGAGCTTATGCTCGGCCATAACACAAATTCGGGACTCCTTCTGATTTCCACGAATGGTTTGGATTCCATTAGGCGTTGAGAACTTTATGCACATGTGGTATGTTGAGGCCACGGTGTGCATCGTATTTAACCAAGGGGTTCCCATAATAACGTTGTAGATTGCTGGGTGATCGGCCACCAAAAACTCCACGATTTTGGTTATCTCTCCAGCCCGAACAGGTAGCTTGATTGTTCCGATTGTCATTGTTGTTTCTCCGGAGAATCCAGTCAATGGTTTTGGAGTTGCCGTTACTTCAGATAGGTCGACGTTCATTCTTCTGAGAGTCTCTTTGAAGATTATGTCCACCGTGCTTCCCGTGTCTACCAATACTCTGGCCACATCGCAATCATTGATGATTAGCTCGATTACGAGAGGGTTATCGTGAGGTTTGTCGATTCCGGTAGTTTCTCTTTCTTCGAATGAGATTACGTTATCTGGAAACTTGGAGGGTGCGGACCAGTTAACGCTGACATCGGCTCGTCGTTGAAAAGCTTTAATCGATGAGACGGTATCCAAACAATAGTGAGATCCACCCATTATCATGTTGATCCATCTTCTCGGGCCAGACTATGGCGCTTCGTCGTCTTGCCTCCCTCACTTAGGAAGATCTTCGTTTGCCTGTTCGGGGCGGTTTGCGTTGGAATCCATGTCGAAGTCCGTGAGGCTAATATCACCTTTGAGTTTGCCAGCCACCAGTCTAGCAGCGAGTTTCAAACCCAGGATGCGGCAATTTGCAGTTGAGTGTCCGAAGATATGGTGATGTTCGCAATAAGCCGTTTCGTCGTAAGTTCCTTGGTCCCTGGTCCACGTGCTACTCCATGTACCTCTTCCTCGGCCTTGACCTCGTCCTTGCCCATAGCTTGACGAATCAACTTGGTAGTTATGGGCTCCTTTGAATTCCCCTTCGTGTTGGATGTATCCAGGGCCTTGGTTGCCCTTTCTGTTGTTCGGTGGGTTCGGAGCAGAGGGAGGGTGGTTCATGGACTTCGTCTTTCCGTGTTTCTGGGCTAGGATCTTCACTTCTTCTTCGTTGGAGGAAAAGTCCGTCGCTCGGTGCAATGCATCCTGGATCGTGGTTGGTGCGTTCAGCGCAATCTCCTTCCGAAAATCGGAGTCGAACCACAGGGCCTTCTTTCGCTTGCAGTGCGGCTTCGTCACTGATTCCTTCTACCTTTGACAGCACTGTCTTGAACCGTCCGATGAAAGTTCGCAATGTCTCGTTCTGTCCTTGCCCCATGGTCCACAGATCTGCATCGGATGTCCGGCGTTCCATGAATATAGCATTATGTTTAAGGAAAGCCGACGACAGCTGATTGAAATTATCGATCGAATTTCTTCCCAGTCTGGAGAACCATTGGAGAGCTGGGCCTTTAAGGTGCTCGACGAACAAGAGACATTGTCCAGCATCTTCTTCTCCCTCTCTGAAGTTTGCTCGTCCCATTGCTATTGCGAAGGCGGTCAAGTGCTCCTTTGGATCAGTTTTACCTTCGTAGACTGGTATCTTCATCTTCCCCGGATCAGAAACCCTCGCCTTAGTGATTTGAGCCGTGAACGGGGTGTTCTGTGCTTCTTCAAGCACTCGGTCGAGTTCGGGAGCCTTGCTAGTAGCCCTATGCATCTGAGATCGAACGAATTTCATCTCGGCGGCAGCTCGCTCCATGCCTGCCCGGATTTCGGCTATCTCCTCCTTTTGGGCTCGGATCATCGCTTTGCACTCTTCCTCGATCTGGGCTCGTTGGGTCCAGAGGATGTTCTCCTCCTCTTCGGTGAGGTCCTGATCATGGCCAAGGTTAGTGTTGCTTCGTTCGTTTTGAGTTTGGGTCGCACCCGTGAGTTCAGATTCGCGGCGGTGTTCCGAGTCGTGTTCACCCCCTGGGTTATCCTCCAGGTTGATCACTGGATTCATTCCGCCCATAGTCTGCGTGTTTGCCTCCTGCGGTGTCGCGTTCAGTTCTGCAGTCGTGATTGGTTGGTTTGTAGGGAGTAATCCGCCCTGGGTTCTCGTCGTATGGTGGGGTGTTGAGAAATCGAGGGCCGTTGGGTTGAGACGTCGAAGAGGGCGCCTCGTTAGGTCAACTCCTGAGCCTCTACCACGGGCTTGGCTCGCTGTTGCAAGGACTTCGAGCTTATCGGTCATCGCCGTGTTTAGCTTGTCCTGCTCCTCCGCCTTCTTGAGCAGCATCTCCAGCATCAGCTTGATCTGTGATAGGGCCTTTGGGCTCGTCTCCAAGACTGCAGGCGTTGGTGCATCTGTTGCTCCAGACCCATCGATCCCTGTGTCCTGCGGGTCATCGGTTCGTCCGTCGCTAGTCATCTTCTTCGAATCGTTCGTGTGGTGGTTCCTTGGAGTAAGAAAATTTCAAATCCCCCTCCTTCTAGCGCCAAATTGTGGGAGTCGAAATCAACACAATTAGAATTTGTCGGAGGTTTGTTAAGAGGGATGAAATTTCTGCTGATGAACCACGAACGGAGAGATCCAAAGATGGTTTTTTATTAAGCTGTGTCGAAAAGCTTTCGTACAAGAGTTTGAGAGCAAAAAAAGTCTAGGGTTTTTTTGCTAAGTAAAATTGCGGATTCCTTTTTCAAAGGATGTACATAGATATATATACTAGTTTGAGTCGGCCAGGTCAATCCTAAAGAGATAAGGAAAACTTCCTAATCCTTTGGGATTTCCTTTTTAGCGAAGTCGGCTTGACTTCGTGGGCCTGTGTATCGTTGTAGGCCGAAGATGGGCTTGTTGTCTTCGTATAGAAATGACTTCGGCCGCGTCGTCTTCTGGCTTCGTGTAGACTTGATTTCGGCCAGATAGTTTCGTATGGAAATGACTTCGGCCGGACAGCTCCGTATGGGAATGACTTCGGCCACCTCGTCTTCTGGCTTCGTATAGACTTGACTTCTGCCAGGCAACTTCGTATAGATTTCACTTCGGCAAGACAGTTTCGTATAGAAATGACTTCGGCCAGGCAACTTCGTATAGATTTCACTTCGGCAAGACAGTTTCGTATAGAAATGACTTCGGCCAGGCAACTTCGTATAGATTTGACTTCGCCAAGACAGTTTCGTATGGTTTTGACTTCGGCCAGACAGTTTCGTATGGTTTTCACTTCGGCAAGGCAGTTCGGCCGAAGTGGACTGCTTGGCCGAAGTGGACTGCTTGGCCGAAGTGAACAACTTGGCCGAAGTGCACAGTTTGGCCGAAGTGGCCTGCTTGGCCGAAGTGGCCAGCTTGGCCGAAGGGGCCAGCTTGGCCGAAGTGGACTGCTTGGCCGAAGTGGACTGCTTGGCCGAAGTGGCCAGCTTGGCCGAAGTGGCCAGCTTGGCCGAAGTGGCCGAAGACCGCGAGTTGCTTGCCGAAGACCGTGGGTCATGGCCGATGACCGCGGGTTGCTTGCCGAAGACCGTGGGTCATGGCCGAAGTCTCCGTGGGTCATGGCCGAACACCGCGGGTCATGGCAGAAGACCGTGGGTCATGGCCGATGACCGCGGGTCACGGCAGGAGACCGTGGGTCATGGCCTATTACCGCAGGTTGTTTGCCGAAGATCGCGGGTTGTTTGCCGAAGTCTCCGTGGGTCATGGCCGAAGACCGCGGGTCATGGCCGAAGACCGTGGGTCATGGCCGAAGTCTCCGTGGGTCATGGCCGAAGACCGCGGGTCATGGCCGAAGACCGTGGGTCATGGCCGAAGTCTCCGTGGGTCATGGCCGAAGACCGCGGGTCATGGCCGAAGACCGTGGGTCATGGCCGATGACCGCGAGTTGTTTACCGAAGTGAGGCTGCCGAAGTGAGCTTGGCTTGCCGAAGTGATGTTGCCGAAGTCTCCATGCCGAAGCGAGCTTGGCTTGCCGAAGTCTCCGTGCCGAAGTGAGCTAGGCTTGCCGAAATCTCCGTGCCGAAGTGATTAGGCTTGCCGAAGTGGCTAGGCTTGCCGAAGTGAAGCTGCCGAAGTGGCTAGGCTTGCCGAAGTGACGCTGCCGAAGTGACTAGGCTTGCCGAAGTCTCCTTTGCCGAAGTGGCTATGCCGAAGCGATGCTTCCTTCGAGGCTTGCCTAAGCGGAGACAAAGCTTGCCTAAGCAGAGACAAGGCTTGCCTAAGTGGAGACAAAGCTTGCCTAAGCGGAGACAAAGCCTGCCTAAGCGGAGCAAGGCTTGCCTAAGTGGAGACAAAGCTTGCCTAAGTGGAGACAAAGCTTGCCTAAGCGGAGACAAAGCCTGCCTAAGCGGAGCAAGGCTTGCCTAACTGGAGACAAAGCTTGCCTAAGGGGAGCGAAGCTTTGCCGAAGTGAAGCTTCCTTGGCCGGAAATGGAGCTGCTTTGGCCAGAATGGCCCCTCTTGTGCTTAAGTGGACTCGTATAGAGCATTTAAGTTCTCAACATACCACATGTGCATAAAGTTCTCAACGCCTAATGGAATCCAAACCATTCGTGGAAATCAGAAGGAGTCCCGAATTTGTGTTATGGCCGAGCATAAGCTCAGAAATCCCGTAGCAGAACTCAACACGAAGACAAAGGAAAAGAGAGCCAAGTTGGATCAGCAACCTAAGTCAACGCAAAGTTTTACGAGTCACTGAGTCACTTCACATGAACTACGGGGCGGCTTGATCCCTGCAAAGGGTACGTAGGCAGCTCGTCTTCGGATGGGTTCAGCTGCCCCCCTCTTTAAAAAGAGGGGGGGGAGTGGGTACGTATACTCGTATACTCCCACCTTCATAATAGGTGTTAAGTCTACTTAATACAAGATTTTCGAAGCTAAGATCATCATACCACATCCTTCACATGTTACTAAAGCCTTAACAAAAACAGGCATCCCATTCGCTTCCTTCACGGATTACTCAAAGTCCTAACTAAACAGGCACCTCATCTCACTCTCGTTGCTGCTGGCCACAGCAACGAACTACTACATCCTTTACGGATCAACTATGACATTCTAGCGGATTAAAAGCGCGCGCTATATAAATGTATATGTCCATTGTCGGAGCGGATATGCTTACGGTAGCGTATCCGTAAATCGAAATGTTCATCTTAAACCCAACAAACGAATCGTTGGTCGCAACAGTACTAGATGTCCATTGTTGGAGCGGACATGTTTATGGTAACGTATCCGTAAACCAAAATGCTCATCAAAAACCCAACAAACGAATCGTTGGTCGCAACAGTACTACATATCCATTGTCGAAGCGGATATGCTTACGGTAGCGTATCCGTAAATCGAAATGTTCATCTTAAACCCAACAAACAAATCATTGGTCACAACAGTACTACGTGTCCATTGTTGGAGCGGATATGCTTACGATAGCGTATCCGTAAACCGAAATGTTCATCTGAAAACCCAACAAACAAATCGTTGGTCGAAACACCTATGCTCATTATCGGAGCAGATATGTTTACATTAACATATCCGTGAATCGGAATGATCATCTTAAACCCAACAAACGAATCATTGGCATTAATGTTAACACAAGGTACAGTGAAACAGGTCGAACCTCCTTGGATAAAAAGCATTCAGCAACGAGTTTCGGAAACAAAGAAACAACACAACAAAAAGCAAAAGCCACAAGGCAAACATAACAAGTTGATACGGATAAAGCCATCCAGGCACCATGTCCAAATAAAGTCAAGCACAACGACATAAAACGAGATAAGCCAAGCTGTAGTCTTCGGCACCTCCTCAGTAACGGGTTTGGCATCGGAGGTCTTCAACTCGGTAACCAACTTGTCGAACTCGTCGTAGCACCATCATACCTAGCTTTCCACCCTTGGAGTTTCTCAACTTCGGCCTCTAACGAGGGGGTTCGTCACCACGAAGCAACGCAATCAGTTCAAGGTTACCATCGACTTGGGCGAGATCGACCATGCTATTCTTCGACAACACGCTTAAGCTCTGAATCTTCTCCTCGGCTCGATCAACCTTTACCTGAAATTTCTTTGCCACTTTTGCGCCGAGCCAGAGATGAATTTGGTTGCCTAAGACCCAACACATAGCTCCTTCGGCGAAAACACAAGAAGAATCAGTTCGGCGAGAATTTTTCGGCGGAAGAATTTTCGGCAAAAAATCACTTCGGCGAGAATTTTTCAGTGGTAAAGTTTTCGGCAAAATCACTTCGGAAAGAATTTTTCGGTGGTAAAGTTTTCGGCAAAATCACTTCGGCGAGAATTTTTTCGGCGGAAAAATCTTCGGCAAAAGGACTTTTTCAACAAAACACGAAGCTTCAGATCGGCAATAGGGAACCTGGCTCAGCAAATTCAACGTAATCAAGTTTGGTAGAATATCAAGAACGACGGACTCGGTGTCATGTCAACTGAGCTCGTACCAATCAACGCTGCGCATTGATCCCAGCTTGGACTTCCTCTACCTCGGCACTATCATCACTGAAACTACCGAACTGGGGGGCTAACTGTTGGGGTCAAAACCCACCCAGCTGTGATCAATGGGAAAACGGCCAAGTATGAAAATACGAAGAATCGGACAAGGCCAAAATTGTGCCTGAGTCGTTTCCGTACGAGTCCACTTAAGCACAAGAGAGGCCGTTCTGGCCAAAGCAGCTCCATTTTCGGCCGAGGAAGCTTCACTTCGGCATGGAGACTTCGGCAAGGCTTGGTCTTCACTTAGGCGAGTCTTGTCTCCACTTAGGCAAGCCTTGTCCCCACTTAGGAAAACACGGAAACTTCGGCAAGCTTGGAGATTTCGGCAAGCTTGGAGACTTAGGCAAGCACGGAGACTTCGGCAACGAATGGGGAGACTTTGGCAAGCTCCACTTCGGCAACGAAGGAGACATCGGCAAGCTTGGCTCACTTCGGCATGGAGACTTCGGCAAAGAAAGAAGGAGACATCGGCAAGATTGGCTCACTTCGGCATGAAGACTTCAGCGAAGAAAGAGGAGAGACATAGGCAAGCTTGCCTCCACTTAGGCAAGCCCACATCGGCACGGGAGCTCACATCGGCAAGCCCACTTCGGCAGGGAGAGCTCCACTTCGGCAAGCCTAGCCACTTTCGCAAGCCTAGCTCACTTCGGCACGGAGACTTCGGCAAGCCAAGCTCACTTCGGTACGGAGATTTCGGCAAGCCTAGCTCACTTCGGCACGGAGACTTCGGCAAGCCAAGCTCACTTCGGCACGGAGATTTTGGCAAGCCTAGCTCGCTTCGGCACGGAGACTTCGGCAAGCCAAGCTCGCTTCGGCATGGAGACTTTGGCAAGCCAAGCTCGCTTCGGCATGGAGACTTCGGCAGCCTCACTTCGGCAAGCCAAGCTCACTTCGGCAAGCCAAGCTCACTTCGGCACGGAGACTTCGGCAAGCCAAGCTCGCTTCGGCATGGAGACTTCGGCAGCCTCACTTCGGCAAGCGAAGCTCACTTCGGCAGCCTGCTTGGCCAAGCTGGCCACTTCGGCCAAGCTGGCCACTTCGGCCAAGCTGGCCACTTCGGCCAAGATGGCCACTTCGGCCAAGATGGCCACTTCGGCCAAGCTGGCCACTTCGGCCAAGCTGGCCACTTCGGCCAAGCTGGCCACTTCGGCCAAGCAGTCCACTTCGGCCAAGCTGGCCACTTCGGCCAAGCTGGCCACTTCGGCCGAACTGCCTTGCCGAAGTGAAAACCATACGAAACTGTCTGGCCGAAGTCAAAACCATACGAAACTGTCTGGCCGAAGTCAAAACCATACGAAACTGTCTTGCCGAAGTCAAATCTATACGAAGTTGCCTGGCCGAAGTCATTTCTATACGAAACTGTCTTGCCGAAGTGAAATCTATACGAAGTTGCCTGGCCGAATTCAAGTCTATACGAAGCCAGAAGATGACGTGGCCGAAGTCATTTATATACGAAACTGTCTTGCCGAAGTCAAATCTATACGGAGCTGTCTGGCCGAAGTCAGAGTTGCCGAAGACGATCCTGGCCGAAGTCATTCCCATACGGAGCTGTCCGGCCGAAGTCATTTCCATACGAAACCGTCTGGCCGAAATCAAGTCTACACGAAGCCAGAAGACGACGCGGCCGAAGTCATTTCTATACGAAGACAACAAGCCCATCTTCGGCCTACAAAGATACAGAGGCCCACGAAGTCAAGCCGACTTCGCTAAAAAGGAAATCCCAAAGGATTAGGAAGTTTTTCTTATCTCTTTAGGATTGACCTGGCCGACTCAAACTAGTATATATATCTATGTTCATCCTTTGAAAAAGGGATCCGCAATTTACTTAGCAAAAAACCCTAGACTTTTTTGCTCTCAAACTCTTGTACGAAAGCTTTTCGACACAGCTTAATAAAAACCATCTTTGGATCTCTTCGTTTGTGGTTCATCCGCAGAAATTTCATCCCCCTTAACAAACCTCCGACAAATTCTAATTGTGTTGATTTCGACTGCCACAATTTGGCGCTAGAAGGAGGGGGATTTGAAACTTTCTTACTCCAAGGAACCACCACACGAATGATTTGAAGAAGATGACTAGCGACGGACGAACCGACGACCCGCAGGACACGGGGATCGATGGATCTGGAGCAACAGATACACCAACGCCTGCAGTCGTGGAGACGAGCCCAGAGGCCCTATCACAGATCAAGACGATGCTGGAGACGCTGCTTAAGAAGGCGGAAGAGCAGGATAAGCTAAACACGACGATGACCGATAAACTCGAAGTCCTTGCAACAGCGAGCCAAGCCCGTGGTAGAGGCTCAGGAGTTGACCTAATAAGGCGCCCTCTTCGACGTCTCAACCCAACAGCCCTCGATTTCTCAACACCCCACCAAACGACGAGAACCCAGAGCGGATTGCTCCCTACAAACCAACAAATCACGACCGCAGAGCTGAACGCAACACCGCAGGAGGCAAACACGCAGACTATGGGCGGGATGAATCCAGTGATCAACCTGGAGGATAACCCAGAGGGTGAACACGACTCGGAACACCGCCGCGAATCCGAACTCATGGGTGCGACCCGAACTCGAAACGAACGAAGCAACACCAACCTTGGCCATGATCAGGACCTCACCGAAGAGGAGGAGAACATCCTCTGGGCCCAACGAGCCCAGATCGAGGAAGAGCGCAAAGCGATGATTCGAGCCCAAAAGGAGGAGATGGCCGAAATCCGGGCAGGCATGGAGCGAGCTGCCGCCGAGATGAAATTCGTTCGATCTCAGATGCATAGGGCTACTAGCAAGGCTCCCGAACTTGACCGAGTGCTTGAAGAAGCACAGAACACCCCGTTCACGGCTCAAATCACTAAGGCAAGGGTTTCTGACCCGGGGAAGATGAAGATACCAGTCTACGAAGGTAAAACTGATCCGAAGGAGCACCTGACCGCCTTCGCAATAGCAATGGGACGAGCAAATTTCAGAGAGGGAGAAGAAGACGCTGGACAATGCCTCTTGTTCGTCGAGAACCTTAAAGGCCCAGCTCTCCAATGGTTCTCCAGACTGGGAAGAAATTCGATTGGCAATTTCAATCAGCTGTCGTCGGCTTTCCTTAAACATTATGCTATATTCATGGAACGCCGGACATCCGATGCGGATCTGTGGACCATGGGGCAAGGACAGAACGAGACATTGCGAACTTTCATCGGACGGTTCAAGACAGTGCTGTCAAAGGTAGAAGGAATCAGTGACGAAGCCGCACTGCAAGCTTTAAAGAAGGCACTGTGGTTCGACTCCGATTTTTGGAAGGAAATTGCACTGAATGCACCAACCACGATCCAAGACGCGTTGCACCGAGCAACGGACTTCGCCTCCAACGAAGAAGAAGTGAAGATCCTAGCCTAGAAACATGGAAAGGTGAAGTCCACAAACCACCCTCCCTCTGCTCTGAACCTACCGAACAACAGAAAGGGCA
This sequence comes from Pseudoturritis turrita, assembly GCA_900406555.1. Classification (NCBI taxonomy): domain Eukaryota; kingdom Viridiplantae; phylum Streptophyta; class Magnoliopsida; order Brassicales; family Brassicaceae; genus Pseudoturritis; species Pseudoturritis turrita. The sequence continues at coordinate 140,283 of OVBL01000654.1, read as the reverse complement.
ACCAAGGCCGTGGATACATCCAGCACGAAGGGGGATTCAAAGGAGCCCATAACTACCTAGTTGATTCGTCAAACTATGGGCAAGGACGAGGTCAAGGCCGAGGAAAGGGTACGTGGAGCAGCACGTGGACCAGAGGCCAAGGATCTTACGATGAAACGGCTTATTGCGAACATCACCACATCTTTGGACACTCGACTGCAAATTGCCGCATCCTGGGTTTGAAACTCGCTGCCAAACTGGCGGCCGGCAAGCTCAAAGGGGATATTAGCCTCAAGGACTTTGAAATGGATACCAACGCAAATTGCCCAGAACAGGCAAACAAAGATCTTCCTAAACGAGGAAGGCAAGACGACGAAGCGCCATAATCTGGCCCAAGGAGACGGATCAACATGATAATGGGTGGATCTCACTATTGTTCGGATACCGTCTCATCGATTAAAGTTTTTCAACGACGAGCCGATGTCAGCGTTAACTTGTCCGCACCCTCCAAGTTTCCAGACGACGTAATCTCATTCGAAGAAAGAGAAACTACCGGAATCGACAAACCTCACGATGACCCTCTCGTAATCGAGCTAATCATCAAAGATTGCGATGTCGCCAGAGTATTGGTAGACACGGGAAGCACGGTGGACATAATCTTCAAAGAGACTCTCAGAAGAATGAACGTCGACCTATCTGAAGTAACGGCAACTCCAAAACCATTGACTGGATTCTCCGGAGAAACAACAATGACAATCGGAACAATCAAGCTACCTGTTCGGGCTGGAGAGATAACCAAAATCGTGGAGTTTTCGGTGGCCGATCACCCAGCAATCTACAACGTTATTATGGGAACCCCTTGGTTAAATACGATGCGCGCCGTGGCCTCAACATACCACATGTGCATAAAGTTCTCAACACCTAATGGAATCCAAACCATTCATGGAAATCAGAAGGAGTCCCGAATTTGTGTTATGGCCGAGCATAAGCTTAGAAATCCCGTAGCAGAACTCAACACGAAGACAAAGGAAAAGAGAGCCAAGTTGGATCAGCAACCTAAGTCAACGCAAAGTTTTACGAGTCACTGAGTCACTTCACATTAACTACGGGACGGCTTGATCCCTGCAAAGGGTACGTAGGTAGCTCATCTTCGGATGGGTTCAGCTGCCCCCCTCTTTAAAAAAAGGGGGGGAGTGGGTACGTATACTCGTATACTCCCACCTTCATAATAGGTGTTAAGTCTACTTAATACAAGATTTTCGAAGCTAAGATCATCATACCACATCCTTCACATGTTACTAAAGCCTTAACAAAAACAGGCATCCCATTCGCTTCCTTCACGGATTACTCAAAGTCCTAACTAAACAGGCACCTCATCTCACTCTCGTTGCTGCTGGCCACAGCAACGAACTACTACATCCTTTACGGATCAACTATGACATTCTAGCGGATTAAAAGCGCGCGCTATATAAATGTATATGTCCATTGTCGGAGCGGATATGCTTACGGTAGCGTATCCGTAAATCGAAATGTTCATCTTAAACCCAACAAACGAATCGTTGGTCGCAACAGTACTAGATGTCCATTGTTGGAGCGGACATGTTTATGGTAACGTATCCGTAAACCAAAATGCTCATCAAAAACCCAACAAACGAATCGTTGGTCGCAACAGTACTACATATCCATTGTCGAAGCGGATATGCTTACGGTAGCGTATCCGTAAATCGAAATGTTCATCTTAAACCCAACAAACAAATCATTGGTCACAACAGTACTACGTGTCCATTGTTGGAGTGGATATGCTTACGATAGCGTATCCGTAAACCGAAATGTTCATCTGAAAACCCAACAAACAAATCGTTGGTCGAAACACCTATGCTCATTATCGGAGCAGATATGTTTACATTAACATATCCGTGAATCGGAATGATCATCTTAAACCCAACAAACGAATCATTGGCATTAATGTTAACACAAGGTACAGTGAAACAGGTCGAACCTCCTTGGATAAAAAGCATTCAGCAACGAGTTTCGGAAACAAAGAAACAACACAACAAAAAGCAAAAGCCACAAGGCAAACATAACAAGTTGATACGGATAAAGCCATCCAGGCACCATGTCCAAATAAAGTCAAGCACAACGACATAAAACGAGATAAGCCAAGCTGTAGTCTTCGACACCTCCTCAGTAACGGGTTCGGCATCGGAGGTCTTCAACTCGGTAACCAACTTGTCGAACTCGTCGTAGCACCATCATACCTAGCTTTCCACCCTTGGAGTTTCTCAACTTCGGCCTCTAACGAGGGGGGTTCGTCACCACGAAGCAACGCAATCAGTTCAAGGTTACCATCGACTTGGGCGAGATCGACCATGCTATTCTTCGACAACACGCTTAAGCTCTGAATCTTCTCCTCGGCTCGATCAACCTTTACCTGAAATTTCTTTGCCACTTTTGCGCCGAGCCAGAGACGAATTTGGTTGCCTAAGACCCAACACATAGCTCCTTCGGCGAAAACACAAGAAGAATCAGTTCGGCGAGAATTTTTCGGCGGAAGAATTTTCGGCAAAAAATCACTTGGCGAGAATTTTTCAGTGGTAAAGTTTTCGGCAAAATCACTTCGGAAAGAATTTTTCGGTGGTAAAGTTTTCGGCAAAATCACTTCGGCGAGAATTTTTTCGATGGAAAAACTTCGGCAAAAAAGGACTTTTTCAACAAAACACGAAGCTTCGGATCGGCAATAGGGAACCTGGCTCAGCAAATTCAACGTAATCAAGTTTGGTAGAATATCAAGAACGACGGACTCGGTGTCATGTCAACTGAGCTCGTACCAATCAACGCGGCGCATTGATCCCAGCTTGGACTTCCTCTACCTCGGCACTATCATCACTGAAACTACCGAGCTGGGGGGCTAACTGTTGGGGTCAAAACCCACCCAGCTGTGATCAATGGGAAAACGGCCAAGTATGGAAATCCGAAGAATCAGACAAGGCCAAAATTGTGCCTGAGTCGTTTCCGTACGAGTCCACTTAAGCACAAGAGAGGCCGTTCTGGCCAAAGCAGCTCCATTTTCGGCCGAGGAAGCTTCACTTCGGCATGGAGACTTCGGCAAGGCTTGGTCTTCACTTAGGCAAGCCTTGTCTCCACTTAGGCAAGCCTTTTCCTCACTTAGGAAAACACGGAAACTTCGGCAAGCTTGGAGATTTCGGCAAGCTTGGAGACTTAGGCAAGCACGGAGACTTCGGCAACGAATGGGGAGACTTCGGCAAGCTCCACTTCGGCAACGAAGGAGACATCAGCAAGCTTGGCTCACTTCGGCATGGAGACTTCGGCAAAGAAAGAAGGAGACATCGGCAAGATTGGCTCACTTCGGCATGAAGACTTCGGCGAAGAAAGAGGAGAGACATAGGCAAGCTTGCCTCCACTTCGGCAAGCCCACATCGGCACGGGAGCTCACATCGGCAAGCCCACTTTGGCAGGGAGAGCTCCACTTCGGCAAGCCTAGCCACTTCCGCAAGCCTAGCTCACTTCGGCACGGAAACTTCGGCAAGCCAAGCTCACTTCGGCACGGAGATTTCGGCAAGCCTAGCTCACTTCGGCACGGAGACTTCGGCAAGCCAAGCTCACTTCGGCACGGAGATTTTAGCAAGCCTAGCTCGCTTTGGCACGGAGACTTCGGCAAGCCAAGCTCGCTTCGGCATGGAGACTTCGGCAAGCCAAGCTCGCTTCGGCATGGAGACTTCGGCAGCCTCACTTCGGCAAGCCAAGCTCACTTCGGCACGGAGACTTCGGCAAGCCAAGCTCGCTTCGGCATGGAGACTTCGACAGCCTCACTTCGGCAAGCCAAGCTCACTTCGGCAGCCTCACTTCGGCAAACAACTCGCGGTCATCGGCCATGACCCACGGTCTTCGGCCATGACCCGCGGTCTTCGGCCATGACCCACGGAGACTTCGGCCATGACCCACGGTCTTCGGCCATGACCCGCGGTCTTCGGCCATGACCCACGGAGACTTCGGCAAACAACCCGCGGTCTTCGGCAAACAACCTGCGGTCATCGGCCATGACCCACGGTCTTCTGCCGTGACCCGCGGTCATCGGCCATGATCCACGGTCTTCTCCCATGACCCGCGGTCTTCGGCCATGACCCACGGAGACTTCGGCCATGACCCAAGGTCTTCGGCAAGCAACCCACGGTCATCGGCCATGACCCACGGTCTTCGGCAAGCAACCCGCGGTCTTCGGCCACTTCGGCCAAGCTGGCCACTTCGGCCAAGCTGGCCACTTCGGCCAAGCTGGCCACTTCGGCCAAGATGGCCACTTCGGCCAAGCTGGCCACTTAGGCCAAGATGGCCACTTCGGCCAAGCAGGCCACTTCGGCCAAGCTGGCCACTTCGGCCAAGCAGTCTACTTCGGCCAAGCTGGCCACTTCGGCCAAGCAGGCCACTTCGGCCAAGCAGGCCACTTCGGCCAAGCAATCCACTTCGGCCGAACTGCCTTGCCGAAGTGAAAACCATACGAAACTGTCTGGCCGAAGTCAAAACCATACGAAACTGTCTAGCCGAAGTCAAAACCATACGAAACTGTCTTGCCGAAGTCAAATCTATACGAAGTTGCCTGGCCGAAGTCATTTCTATACGAAATTGTCTTGCCGAAGTGAAATCTATACGAAGTTGCCTGGCCGAATTCAAGTCTATACGAAGCCAGAAGATGACGTCGCCGAAGTCATTTATATACGAAACTGTCTTGCCGAAGTCAAATCTATACGGAGCTGTCTGGCCGAAGTCAGAGTTGCCGAAGACGATCCTAGCCGAAGTCATTCCCATACGGAGCTGTCCGGCCGAAGTCATTTCCATACGAAACCGTCTGGCCGAAATCAAGTCTACACGAAGCCAGAAGACGACGCGGCCGAAGTCATTTCTATACGAAGACAACAAGCCCATCTTCGGCCTACAAAGATACAGAGGCCCACGAAGTCAAGCCGACTTCGCTAAAAAGGAAATCCCAAAGGATTAGGAAGTTTTTCTTATCTCTTTAGGATTGACCTGGCCGACTCAAACTAGTATATATATCTATGTTCATCCTTTGAAAAAGGGATCCGCAATTTACTTAGCAAAAAACCCTAGACTTTTTTGCTCTCAAACTCTTGTACGAAAGCTTTTCGACACAGCTTAATAAAAACCATCTTTGGATCTCTTCGTTTGTGGTTCATCCGCAGAAATTTCATCCCCCTTAACAAACCTCCGACAAATTCTAATTGTGTTGATTTCGACTCCCACACGGATCAAACTCGCGAAAAATCCCAGAAACAAATCAGATCTTGCGAGTTTATCGAAAAGGAGATCTAGCTTAGAAATAAGTCAGGATTTCGAAGGATAATCAAAATCCGCCGGAAAATTTGAAGACCACCGTAGAATGTTTGAAGGGAGATCGGAAAACTCAAGAGATATCGGCGGATCGACAGAAAAAATAAGAGATCTAAAAACTAAGAGGCGAGAGAAGAGAGAAAAAAAGTGTACCTTTTTCTTGGAGAAGCGAAGTTATGAGAGAAATGAAAAGAAAGTCGGGTATATATGGGCATTTAAGAAGATCATGACGTCATCACACCTCGGGAACTAGCGGAAACTGTTGCGCTTCCCGAGAAAATCAAAATTTCACTAAGTATAAGGAACTGCCGATTTGAAATTTGCTATACAAAAGAACCCGAGATGATATGAGATGGATCCAGAAAACATTGGCAAAACGAGTCAGCTCGGCAAAAAACCAGATGGAATTGGCAACCATGGAAAGACAGGTCAGCTCGTCAATGGTAAAACAGTGGCATAAGTACACAGAATTTCCGAGCTACACAAAGCGCAAGTCCGAGTTGAACAGACAGGCTTGGCTTCAACGTAATTCATAACGCTCGAGCTCGGATGCAAGCAAGCTCGGAAAAAGCGATCTTGAGCTCGACAAACGAAATCGCAAGCTCGGTCAGCAGCAAACGCACAAACTAAAAAAAAATCGCGAAGTGAGCTCGGCAACATGTAATCTCAGCAAAATCTAAATTTGGATCAATTTTTTATCTCGGCAGTATCACAACTGATACTGCCGAGCTGGGGCTAACTGTTGGGGTCGGTTTTCACCCCAGATCAATGATAAAAAAATGGCGAGCGGACCACGAAACGAAGTCGGTGAGCTCACCATGAAATAGTTTGCGAGCTCACCATGAAACAGTTGGCGAGCTCACCATGAAATAATTGGCAAGCTCACCACGAATTAGTTGGTGAGTTCACCATAAACTTGGTCTACGGCAGTAACACTGGCACAGTTCCCAAAATCGAGCTCGGCGACATATGAGCTCGGTAGAAACCGAGCTGGAGACTCACATCGGATGAAAATTTGCAAGGAACAAGATCTTTGAGTTAGCTTTCCAACGAAATTGGAATCATATCATTTGGAGTTACGGTTGGCAAGATACACCCAATTTGCTGAAGACATGCCGAGCTGCAGGGATGTGCTCGTTCCTGCCGAGCTGAAGAGATGAGCTCGGAAAGATACCTTAAAGTCGGCGGATCGATCTGTAATTTGGAAAGGAGATAGATAATTGAGTAAGCTTTCATACTAAATAAAGTTCAAGTCATTTGGGTCAATGGTCAGAGAGTTACATTAAATATTGTGGAGACTTGTCCACCTGGCCGACCTCAACAAAACAACTTGGGCCGAGCTCACTAAAGACAGCTTGTACCGAGCTCAACGAAACAGCTTGGGCCGAGCTCGCTTAAACAGCTTATGCCGAGCTCAACAAACAGCTTGGGCCGAGCTCGCTAAGACAATCTTAGCCGAGCTCGCCACGAGAAACTGGGCCGAACTCGTTAGCGCGCCTCAAAGAAACTAGATCGAATTATCTCGCTACGAAGAACCGATCCGAGTACAAAAATCCCACATCATAGAGTCCATGATGACGAAGTGACGAATTCAAGCCCAAAATGGAGATGTGACGAGGTCAAAGCCCACGAAGACAAAGCCCAAGGTTGTAGCCGACTTCGCTAAAAGGAAAACTGGATCGAAAGAATAGGGAATTTTTCTTATTTTTATAGGAGTTGACCTAGCCGACTTAGAATCTTATAAATACCTATGTACTTCCCTCGAGAAAGGGATCCGCAATTTTACCTAACAAAACTCTGTACTTTTGCTCTCATACAAAAAAACTTTCCAAGCAGCTTAATAAATCACCATCTTTGGATCTCTGTTTGTGTTTTTAGTGGTTTTTACTCAGAAATTTCATCCCTCTTAACAAACCTTCGACAAATTCAATTGGTGTGGATTTACACTCCCACATTGTTGTTTCCACAAGGAGGAGCTCGAATACCCGTCTTTATGCCACTTGTGATAGGCTCATCAAAGTCGCCAATCCTTCTTGCCTCAAGGGGTTGGTGAACGGGCATTCTACCTCTCGCATTCTCAACTCCAACTCCACGTAACTCATCTTCTTGACCATTCCTCGGTTCCATAGCTAACCGTCTCAAATGATCTTGTCGTTCCTTTTCTCTTTTTGTTTCTCTTTCCAAACGCCTAATGTCCGAAACAAGGGGTTCGAGGTTCGTTGGTCACCTACTCCTTAGGTTCATGCACCTATAGATTTTGAGAAAGATAACATAAACGAGAAAGGTTAGTATAAAAAGATAAAAGGGGACTTAGTCTTAATCAAATACTAAACTCTAATAGCTATTGCGAAAACTCTCCGGCAACGGCGCCAAAAACTTGTTGAGACAAATTTTAAATCCCAAACTAATACCCAAGTGCAAGCAATCAAGTAGTAATTAAGGTATCGAACTACAAGGAGTTAAGAATAACACACTAAGAATGCAAGTAATTAATTAAACTAAGCTAAACGGTATTTTGTGTTTTTATAATCCTAATTATGCAACTAAGTGAAACGAGCAAACAAGAATGCAAATGAAAGATAAACACGTTTAAATAAGTAAGCAAACACTAAACAAGATAAAACCAAGAGAATTTAAGCATAAACAAAGTCTAAATGCAAAAGTCAACCGTAAAGTCAACAACTAAAAACTTGATCAAATATGGAAAAGCATGGGCTTTGGAAAAAGAATTGACTTGGGATGATCAATGACTAACTAATGATGGTAGGACTAACATTTAAACTCAATTCTATGACATGAATCACACACAATAGACTAATCCATTCCCATGACAATAATCCATTTACTAATCACTCAATTAAGCTAATTTTTCAATTCCAATTAAATGATCAATAATCATTAAGCATAAATCCATTAAGCCAGCTAATCACCTTAAACATCAATTCCCATTGGTTAAGAATGAAAAGCAAGTTTAAAAGTTCCCATAGACATTTCATCAAACACCTTCCGGGCATAAAATATCCATGATTTAGATTTTTATTAGATAAGTCAAATCTAACATTAAACACACCTTAAACCTTAGAAATGATAAGAATCTAACCCTAAGCATCACTAATCATCCATCAAACATCCCTAATCTACTAAGCCCAAAAACCCATAAGATAACTAACTCACTAATCATGCTAAACATAAAGATAAACATAATACAAGACATAAACATAAAAAGATTGATAAACGATTAAGGAAAACTTCACTAAATCTAGAGAATAACAAAGATCCAATCACAAATCATCAGACAAGAGTTTGAAAGCTCAAAGAGAAAATAGCAAAATCAAAACCTAGGTATTTTTGTGTCTAAAATATATATATATGCTAAAAAGGGTTCCTGGGTCGGATTCGGGTCAAACCGAAAAGTCAACATTTTTCGGGAAAAGTTAACTGAGGTAAGCTCACTCGGTGCAGCTTCACTTTGCTTCAAAACCGAGTGTAAAACACACTAAAAACCAGTGACCTTTTGACAGCTTCGCTTGGTGCATTTATACTCGGTTTTGGCCAAGTGAGAGCGTACTCGGTTTAGGCCACTCGGTCATGACCGATTGGTCATGTATCTTCGGCATTTCTTCATTTTCTTTACTTCTTTGATCGATTATTCCAACTCCAATCCACTTCCTAGCCCTCCAATGCATCCTCTTAGCTCCAAGAACTCCAAATGTACCTAAATCAAACCAAAACATGGACCAAAGTGCACAAATACATGTCCTAACTCTAAAATGCATCTAATCACTAAATGAGACTAAAATGATCATAATGTGTTGCAAATTCTATGAAGTCATAAATAAGAGATGACAAAGACACGAGTCCAATGGTGTAAAAACACCAAATATCAGGATGCAATGGAAGAGTTACGCAATGCTCTCTTTGATGCGAACTCTCTCTTCATCTTGTTATTGTCTTTAGAAAGACGCTTGACATCTTCTTCCACTAAAAGAAGTTGAGTCTTCCCATAGTAACAAGCGTACATCGCCAGAAAATAAATAACGATCTTAGTAAACAAGTGCACAACCATACGTACAAAATGTTTTCATAAAAGAAAAGGGTAAACCTTAGAGAGTGAAGGTAGAACACCGTCCAAAGCAGCGTCATGTCCTACCTCTCAGGTCATGAGAAAAACTATTCTCGTTAAGATCATCAATCACAAGAGAATGGTCAGAACTGACCAACGCCATTGTGCGACATACGAGGTAGAAGCCTTACGCCGAAGGACATCGCTGCACGCTTCAAATAAGACTTTGAGGCTGCTTTTTTGTCCTTATAAACCGCCTTCGGAGCGATGTGCAATGATGCTTGTCTAGCACGCTTGAACTTCTCAAGAGTGCCACTAATCATTCCTTCTAAACAATTCATCGTACCACCAGCAATGGAATACCATCAGCTATGTCATCCGAACCATGCTATCACGGAGACAAAATAACACAGAAATCAGTCTACATAGCTCACTCCAAATAATTTTCCTCTCCAAAGAAAAAAAATTGACTAGCATGTAACAAAGTGTCACCCTTTAATTTCAAAGTAACAGTGGAAACAATGGGCAAAGCGCAATCAAAATCTACAGGCAATGATATACGAGAGACATACACATGTGAATCTAATATATAACAAGAGGCCAGCACTCTCCAGAGATGGACACATAGCGCTTTCTATGCTTGACACGTGTCCATTTTTTTTTCTTTTTTGGGTCGCTTCAAGTTCTGGAATTGATACATTTTTTCATCGTCTTTTTTTCTAGGGGTTAAGGTAGGATAATTGTTGGCCTGTATCATACCTAGCCACCATTACAATTATCAACTGCCCGAGAAGCCTAAAAAAACAAAGTGCGCAGCGCCATTTAAGAGTCTATCGAATTAAAGCTTAATGAACCAGGAAAAGAGATTTATGCATGATTGGTTCGAATTTTGTGGTAATTTAATCGAAGGAGGGAAAAGTGTTTTGAGATGTCGATTGTTCTGATTGCTTTTTGGTTATGGGTTCTTTTTTGATGAACTGGGTGGCGCTGATGACGATTCTGGTGACGAGGGAGATGTGTTTGCCTCCATTGCTTTCCCATTCATCTCGAGACGGCGATCGTAAGTCAAGCTTCAATGTGGGACATCGATGCGCCCCCGCAACATCTCTGACTCCCCGTCTTTCCATTTACTACTGTCCTGCTTAGATTCTTATCATTTTCTCTATGGTTAAATTAGACCTATAAGATCAAGTTCAGAATCAAAATCGGTAAGTCTAAAAGTCTTCCACTTTTTAGGATTTTTGTCTGACCTTATCTCACTTGCATTTTAATTGTCTGAATTCTGAGCAATCTATTATCAGAGACGGATCCATTGTCCTTGCCTTCTAATTATCTACATGATCGGTACCCATTTTGTCTCGAGTCTTTTGTTTTTAAACGGTTAAAGCTTCTCCGTTTAAAGATAAGTCATGGATACAAGTTGCAACGACTGAGTTTGATATGTTGCTTTTCCTCGAGCATGATTTATATTTGTTTTCAGATTTTGCAGAGTTTGCCGAGATATGGGGAAGCAACAAGCTGGATTTATCCTTTTTCAGAACGCTTTAAAGTGTTTTAGTTTCTCCTTTTTGGTCAATAGGACTAAATGTTGGTTGTGTGTTAGTATTAGTATGGTTTAACTGGTTATCATCAAACTATGAAAAATAGTTAGGACTTAGGAGTTCTGGTGATTTGATTAGGGATGTTTATTTGTTGCTTTTAGTGCTTGTTTCGTTTCACTAATTGATACTTCTTTGTTTTCTATTGTACTAAAAGAGCTTTACAAAAAAAGACAATGATATATGTGTCTAAGATTTTATTCGAAACTGTGTTCGAAAACTACTCAGAACCTCAGAATTGTGCGGCTGAAAAACCCACGTTTTTCACGAATGCTTCAAATTCGATAGCATTGCCCGACCTTCTCACTCCTGCATTTTCTAGATGCTCAATGTCACTCTCTGCTAAATCCATCCCTAATTTTTTTAAATAAGGATCCCAAGAAAATGAATTGAAGAAATCATCCTTGGTATGCTATTCTTACTTCTTGTGGCGGCTTTATTTTCTTTTCTAAATATTATTGTTCTCTTTTCTAATTTTTTTGTTAAACAAATTTTAAATAACTTCCAAACTTTATGTTCGTTTTGTCTTCTACGTAGGCTTTGTTGGTCTGGGCTTGGCGGTATCAACTAACCTGTAAAATCTAAATGGCGACAAAACGATTTGCGGAAGACATACCATTAAAGAAATTTTGCTAGCTAAAGAAGGAGGGAGGATTAAATCGGATTGTTTTTGTTTAAGGTACAAAGAAATACTGCTTTGAGTTGATGCAAATGTCAGAAGTATTTGAATTATGTCTATACTTTTTTGGGATTCGTTTGATAGTGATTAGATTGAAATCCAAAAGGGGAAAAAGATGCACGACCAGCTTCTAAAAAAGTTATGTTCGATGGACTTCTTCTTCTTCTTTTTTTGTCTTTGAGGCAAAGGAGAAGACAGAGAGACTCGAGACGATGAACACAATCTTTTCTTTTTTCAATTGGCTTTTGATGAACACAATTACTAGAATTTAAAAAACATAATTTTGAGAATTGCTATTATCATTTAACATACGGTAACTCTCAATTTTTGTCTTTGTGTTAATCTTCAAGCTTAGAGAGAACTGTGCTTCTCGCAACGAGGACGAAATTTACAAGTAAATCCCATTTAAGCTGCAATTGATATATATATATATATATATATATATATTACGATTTTCCTTATCTCTCGACAACCAACCTGCTTTGGAGAAGGTCGGTACAAGATACGTAAAGCATCCGTAGCAGCGCCTACAAATCCCCTCTTTGTTGCTGATTATGAGCAAGTAAAAATTATAAATCTCTGGTAGCTGTAGAAACTTTTATAAGTTGGGTCACTCATTGCCTGTGATTCTTCCTCTGCCTTCAGCTGGAACTTAGAAATCTGGCACATCTTTCTGGTTGCAAAAGCATGATGGAAGCTTTCAAAGCAGGCAGAGATTTTCACTCGAGGGCTGCCATGAATATGTATCCACAACCTGGGGAAATCAAGCCACCAATGCCATTACTAAAGGGGGATTCTTATTTAAATGGTATTAAATTTTCCAATAAGTCGTAAATTTTGGATTCTGAATGTTAGATGACAATTAGGGAGTGGCTCGAATAGCTAAAAAGCAACAGAAATCTCTGCATGATGTCTAGAACCCATCATTGATTCACTAAGATTGCCATAAACTTAAGTTTGCTAACAGTTTGCAAAATATGTTTTATATACTCAGGACGCCTTTGCTTTAGAGAGAAGAAAAGCTTAGATGCTCAACCTTTCAATTGCATATGGTAAAACTGCGATCGGGCTTTCTGCTATAACTAATTGGTTTGATATAAACATGCTTTGATGTGTGATAAAGCTACAACTATGCCATTTTATCAAATAAAGGTCTCAAGGGAAGAAGCTCAGGACACAGTCAATCTCTGGTACAATGACAGACAAGAAGTAAGGAAATGGCTAGAATTGCGTAAGAAAGAAGCTATGAGAGATGGTTATGTACTCACTTTATTAGGAAGAGCGCGTAGATTCCCGGCATATCAGTCACGCGCTCAAAGGAATCATATCCAAAGAGCAGCAATCAACACTCCAGTGCAGGTTTACATTTTCTTCGTTTCATTTATCATATATTAATTTCCTTTGCTATACATCAATCTCAAACTCTGAGCACCGATGATCCACACTACAGAGAAGTGCAGCTGATGCTTCAATGTGTGCAATGTTGGAAATATCGACAACTCAACGGTTGAAGGAGCTTGGTTGGACATTGCTCTACTAGTAACAACAGCCCCTCTCAAAAGCTAGATGAAGCTCAACATTGTGAACTTTAGGCGTCTATTCGTTTAAAATTTGAGTGAAAAAAAACTACTACTCTTAAAAATAGATTCATGATGAAGTAATCTTGGAAAGACCAACGGAGTCAAAGAAAATCGCCAAGGATATAGTTGTGGACTACATGTCGAAACCCTTTAACGGAAGTAATATTCTCTCGGTCAATTTATCGGTTGATGCAAAATGTGCTCAGAACTGGTATACTGCTAAATAAGCTTAAATAGGGTCTTCTTAACAAGAAGGAAGAATATATTTTTGGCTACTGCTCTTCAACAACAATTTCTGACGAGGCACAAGGCAGGTTTTGGGTCGTAAATTTTGGCTTTTTCGGCTATTTTTGTGTGGTTGTAAATGTTAGAAAATCTTTATACAAGTGGGCTGTGTAAATCGATTTCTCTACTCTCTACTCTAAATCATCTTACTTGACAATGTTTAAACTAAATTCAATACAAGCATGAAACCGATTATTAGTAAATTCAATACCAGCATGAAACCGATTATTAAGCTCTTCTCTAACTCCAACCATGCATACGAGTGTGTCAAATTAGTTAGAATCAAAGAGAAAATAAGTTGATTCGCTTAAATTGTGCCTGCGAAAATAAGCTGATTCGTTTAAAATAATGAATAAATGATAATATGTTGTATTAGTGGGTTTCCATTATTCAATGGGTTTCACCCTTCATAACTGATTATTGGGTCCAAGCAAGATTTTCATGCAGTGATTCAAACATATTCTCTATTTTTTTGGTCTACAATCTTTTAATCAATTTAATTTATGTGTAATATGTGACTAATATTCTTCACTGGCAATTTCTTCAATAAATCTCTACTTCTATTTTGATTTTTGTCTCTTTTGACAAGAGGTTAACATCTTCCAAAATTCAGATTGGGTAGACGACGAGAACATCTTTCTGTTTATGTATGACATCAAGTTTTAATGTTTGGAATCTTAGATAAACCAGATGGAGAGATGACACTTCTTAGAAAGCTTAATTTGCAGGAGAGCTTCACACATGACCTAGAATTTGGAATTATTAAAATCATTTGTGCATTATAGACTTGTTTAGTGTACAAATCAATCCAAATATCTTTGAAAATGTATTTTTGGACCATGAAAAATTGCACTGAAGACGTTAAAAGTAACTGTGATCAATAATAGGAAACAAAATACTTAATTATTGTATACAAAACTTATATTACTATTATACAGAGAGATCAAATGCAAGTATGATATCATATTATAAAGTATATATGCTATACTTTAGTTTTAGATTTTCTTTTTCATTTACTAAATTCTCATTTATATTTCACATATTCTAAAATTCTTCACAAATATGTAATTCTTAATTAAAATCACTCTGGCTAAACAAAATTTGAGTTAGCTAATTTTATTTTTTGTTTAAGTTATGACTTAAAAAACAATTAGTTTTGTTCTAAGATAACTAATATTAAAAAAAACCGCGCGTATGCGCGGTACTCACCTAGTTCAAATAAAAGCTAATAAGCAACGTCCTTTAATTTATGAATAGTATGAATTTAGAAGAAAAAAAATATAGAAAATATGTTGTTCATTAGAATTTTTTTTTTTTTACTGATTTTTTTTAATGTTGTAACAGCTAACTCAACAATTACTGATTTTATAGTACGGATATGCAAATTTTAAAAAATCGGAGTTGAGGTATATGCACACACTAGTCATTTGTTTAGATATGTATTTTTATATGACAATAGTTGAGGCACGAATTTGCCGTTTTCCATATATGTTGTAATCCTTGTTTCATTGCATTTATTTATTTTTATTTCATATTAATCGCATTAATTTAAGATGTTTTAATTTGTTGTCGCCTCGCATATTCAGTGTTCTAGTATTGCCATTTGAAGTCTAACTATGTTGAAAAATCCAACGTAAATATGTTGTAGAATCGAAAGGACAAGAGTGCGTTATTAGAATTTAGTTGAGCTTAAATGACTCGAACGAAATTAAACCACTCCTAATCATAGAGCTTTATCAAGATTCAAGATCAGTAATTTTAAGACTTGACACTCATTTTGTTTCACAAATCACAAACAATACTATTTTAATATTTTATATTACATGGTAAGCAAGGTTAAGCATACAGCAATACATGCCCGTATCTTAATTTTTATTTTTTTAGGAAGAAACCTAACCCAAACCTCAATTCCAATAAAATATTTATCTGTTTGTTAATTATTTACACACACCCCATATCTTTCTAGCAATTTTAAATCTTGCCTTTCAATTATTGAAATGGTCAATTTTTTCTCCAAATTAAACCTTCCCTTCTTAAGTAAATGATCTTCATTAAAGCAAAAACCACAAACATATCGCCACTTGTTCACTATCCTCTTCAATCCCAAAATTCACCACAAGCCCGTGATGGTCTGATCTGTTTCATCCTCCATAGTTCTTGTTTCCATCCATCTGGGTTTCGTCTTCTTCTTCCTTAATTTCTTCAAAGGTGAATGCTTTTTTGTTTTTTTTTTCAATTTGCATTTTTTTGTTTGTGTGAAATAAAATTGAAGTCAAAGACTGTAAGCCGTGTTTTTGGGTTTCCTATAAAAAAAAAAATGGTTGGTAGCATTTTTCTCCGATCTTTCATTGTATGGATTCGTCTAGATTCCGGTCATCTTCAGGTCGGAGTACGGATTTTGAAACCGATCATCATCAATTGGGTTTTTTAATCCCTAGAATCAGTCGAAAATATCGTTCATTGAGCTTTGATTCGGGTCTTCGCTTGATTGTTTCGCTTTCCGAGGATAAACAGAGATTCGAGTCTCCGACGAGGTTGGTTATGGCATCTTCTGCCCTAAACTCCGACAAGAAGATCGTTACTGGTCCCGCCGGTTATATTCTCGAAGACGTTCCTCATTTCTCCGATTACATTCCAAATCCTCCTGTACGTCTCTGGCTTTTAAATTTCGATCGATATGTGAATTTCTGAAAAATGCGAGCGGGAAAAGTCTGAAACTTTAGGAAACTTTTGCTTTAAAGTTACTGTTTTGAATATCCCTAACGTTTCTTTATTAGCTTAAATTTGTAGTTACTTCTTCTCTGATTTAATCGATTATTTGTGTCGTGTGATGTTTCAGACATATCCAAATCCATTACAAGACAACGCTGCTTATTCTGTTGTTAAGTAAGTGCTCTTTTTGCTTTACCTCAGGGAACTTAACTTTCTCTCCTTGCTTTTTTCCTTGTGATTGAATCAGTAGCTTTTTCGATTTCGAAATGTGTAAGCTTTTTGCGGTTAAAAGGTTTTTAATTGATCAAATGAAATGTGTTCTCAGGCAGTATTTCGTCGATGAGGATGACACGGTTCCTCAAAAAGTAAGTAAAAAACTCTTTCTTTTAGCCATTAACATTCGTTTATTTGTCTCTCGCTAATGAAGCTTCGGGTTTCGCCCTTTTGCAGATAGTTGTTCATCCTGACAGTGCTAGGGGAACTCATTTCCGCCGTGCAGGACCTCGTCAAAGGGTATTTCTGTTTTCCTATATCCCAAGAGTCTAAGCTTGAGAAGATGAGCATTGATGGAATTTTCTGTTTACTCAGGTTTACTTTGAGTCGGATGATGTTCTTGCTTGCATTGTTACATGTGGCGGTCTGTGTCCAGGGCTTAATACTGTGATCAGAGAGATAGTTTGCGGATTATCTTACATGTATGGTGTCAAGAGAATCCTCGGAATTGATGTAAGTCCCATCGGTTTAGTTTTTCTTTCTAACTCAATACATTAATCTGGAGATCAATTGCGGTTTCAGGGAGGTTACAGAGGATTTTACGCGAGAAACACAATTGATTTGGACTTAAAAACAGTGAATGATATTCATAAACGGGGAGGAACCATCCTCGGGACTTCAAGAGGCGGTCACGACACCACCAAGATAGTTGATAGTATTCAAGATCGCGGAATTAACCAGGTTCTTGATTTACTAAGTTCAAAAATGAATCCGCAGAACTACATTGAAATGATGCGAAATGTCTGTTTTGGGATTTGACCAGGTTTATATAATCGGCGGAGATGGAACACAGAAAGGAGCAGCTGTTATATTCGAGGTAGGCAAAACTTTATCTAATCAATTCACTGGGTTGGTTATTTCTTTAATGACTGTCTCTGCAGGAAATCAGGAGACGTGGGCTCAAAGTTGCGGTTGCCGGGATCCCCAAAACAATCGACAATGACATTCCTGTAAATCTTTTTTCCCCAATGGTTTGAAATTTTGATATTGTATCGTAGCTTCTTATGTTTGTTCGAGATAATGACTGTTTGTTCTTTCTTAAATACAGATTATTGATAGATCATTCGGGTTTGACACAGCTGTTGAAGAGGCTCAACGTGCTATCAACGCAGCCCATGTCGAAGCTACAAGCTTTGAGAACGGTATTGGTCTTGTGAAGTTAATGGGACGGTACAGCGGTAAGCATTTTCCCTAGACTAGGTAGGCTTTACCTCAATTTAGTTGACCAGAAGAGATGTTTACGGATTTTTTAAAGGGATTGTGCAGGATTCATTGCAATGTATGCAACTCTAGCCAGCCGAGATGTGGACTGCTGCTTGATCCCGGAATCTCCATTTTTCCTTGAAGGCAAAGGCGGGCTTTTTGAATTTATTGATAAACGGCTAAAGGAGAGTGGTCACATGGTGATTGTGATCGCAGAAGGTGCGGGACAAGATCTGTTGTCTGAAAGCATAGAAGAGTCCACAACTCTCAAAGATGCCTCTGGAAACAAACTTCTACAAGACATTGGCCTATGGATCTCCCAACGGATCAAGGTTTAACATATTGATTTTCCCGAAAACAGAGGATTTTCTTGAGCAAAAGACCGAGAAAATGATTTGGTTTCCTTTCTCTCTTCTTATGCAGGATCATTTTGCCAAGAAGATGACCCTTAACCTCAAATACATAGGTATATAGATATCTTATGAGTTTTTCTTTTGCGTGTCTGCGGAAAATGGTAGATAAAGATTTGTTTTTCTTTTCTTTTTTTGGTTTCTTTCAGATCCAACCTACATGATACGGGCTGTTCCGAGCAATGCATCAGACAATGTATGCTGCACGCTATTAGCTCAAAGTGCGGTTCATGGAGTGATGGCTGGTTACAATGGCTTCACCGTAGGCCTTGTCAATGGCAGACATACTTACATTCCCTTCTATGTGAGTCCCAGAGAATCTAAAGTTTCAATTTTTAATCCGGTCTAGGATCAAATACCCATCTCAGATCAAGCTGAGCATCTCTTACATTTATCGATGTGAGATTTTCTAATACTATGAATTGATATATTGTGTAGAGGATCACGGAGAGACAGAACAAGGTGGTGATCACTGACAGAATGTGGGCGAGGCTTTTGTCTTCGACAAACCAGCCGAGTTTCATGAGGCACGACACGGTTGACTCAAACCACTTGGTTGGTGAAGCAGGGGCCATGAAATGGTGAACAACCCTATCTGAAAACATTTGCTTGTGTTTGACTTGAGGAGATCTCTGTTTGGGAAGTAAGGTTTCTTTATTTTAATAGAAGCTTTTCGAAATGTTTCATTATATTCTTCAAGCGAAGAGAAGAGAGATTACTCCTTGAAGAATAGATACGGTTATGATCATTGCGAGAATAATGTAATAACTCTTGGTTTTGATTTTACTCTTTACCAAAACTGTAATTTAACATTTATAATCAATCTAGACTCTTGTAATCCAAATGGTGGTGATACTACTCCCTCTTCTGTCATCTCAATTTTGCCATTGCTGCTTAAAATCTTGATCTTATTCATCTTGAGATCTTTTGGTTTAACTTCTGTATATCGCACCAAGTCTTTTTGGAGTTTTACATGAGAGAAAATGGGACTTGAATGAGGAAATTGTTATTAGGAAAAATATGAATAACCTATTAGTAAATCAAACCGCAGCTGGCTTCCCATCTTTTCGAGGATCACTAACTGCAGTGAGTAAACCCTTGAATAGTTTTGATTTCGCAGTCGAATCTTTCCCAAATTTCCTAGCAATTTCAATAACCATCTCTTCCTTTTCTTCCTTGAAACTCTGAACAATAAGTTGAACAATAGCTCCACCTGATATCTCCTTGAGTTCATGTCCTCTCTGTTCCAAGAACTTCTTGCTATCTTCCGTAACGCCTATGTGATCGCCGTTGATCACCGTGAAGTTCTCGTATCCAACAACATTTGGTATTAACTGCCAAGGAAAATCATGATTATAGTATCATTTTGAATATTAGTGAATCTGATGATTTTTGTAATATATGCATTTAATTTACCCTATGGTAAACTCTTGCACTCTCTACAGCTTCTAAAGGTTCCATCTTCAACACAAAGCGATTAAGGAATACTTGAATCACCGCCGGAATTATATTCATTCCGCCACTTCCTCCCAGCGCTGCCACCAACTGACCGTCCTGCAATACAGCACAATGGACCGAGAAAATTCGAATCTTAAAACCAGTTATTATTAATAACTGATGCTGACCGGAACTTGTATCCTATTGGTTTATACTAGTATAGCCGTTGTGCCATAACCCGGATTCTAAATGTAGTATTGCGCGTGTGTGAGCTGTAGATGACAAGAAAGAAAAGTTTGATGCTAAACCTTGGTGATCACGAGAGGCGTCATGGAAGATAACGGTCGTTTGTTTGGTTCAATGAAATTTGTAGGTGCCGGAGGGAGTTTGTCAGGAGTGATTTCCGTGGGTACCGAGAAATCATCCATCTCGTTGTTGAGTACAATTCCGGTGGAAGGGGATAAAACCCCGGCACCAAAAACGTAATTGACGGTTGTGGTCATCGACACAGTGTTTCGACCCGCATCCACTATGCAGAAATGACTCGTCCCTTGGTCCCTCAGTTGGCTCCAACGGTTCAAATAGTACTCAGGTGGGAATGTCGTGTTATCGAAAATCCTCTTTCGGATTTCTTCCGCGCGAGCCTTCGAGAGCATTTGGTTCACAGCGTTTGTTATGTCGACGAACTCAGGGTCTCCGAGATCCATCCGAGCCGCAAACATATGTTTCATTGCTTCTATCAAACGGTGCAGCCCGAGATCTCTTCCCGAAGCAGTGTATAATTCCGAGTAGCCGTCCAAGATATTAATAACCATCGGAAAACCGACTGTTCCGCTCGAAGGAGGCGGCATTCCGTGAATCGTGTAACCCATAACATCCACGGACATTGCATCGGTAACTCGGACTTTATAACTTCTTAAATCCTCCATCGTTATGATCCCTCCCGCCATTTTCACATCATCAACCAGCTTCTCGCCTACTGTCCCGTTGTAGAACGCTCCTGGTCCTTGCTCGGAGATCATCTCTAGACTCCGAGCAAGTTCCGGGTTATAGCAAGTCTCACCGGGTTTCAAAACCTGTCCGTTTCTTGAGAAAACATTCCGCAAACCGGGGTCTTTAAGTATCATCGAAGAGTGGCTCGATATAGCCCGTCCAAGATACGGAGCCACCACGAAACCGCCTCGAGCTAGCTCAATTGCGGGCTCGAAAAGCGGTCTCCACGGAAGACGACCGTACCGTTTCCAAGCCTCGTAAAGTCCAGCTATCTCTCCCGGAACTCCCATCGACAATGCGCCAACGAATTTCGCATTCGCATCGTTCTTATACATATCCTGAATCAATTCACAAGCAAAAAACACGTTAATATATATTGAAAACTGGATCAAGAAAGATTTGTGAAAAAAGCTTTTACCTTAGAAGCAGCTAATGGAGCGGTTTCTCTCATGTCGAAAGCCTCAGCTTTGGAATCTTCCGGCGAGCTAACGATCAAGAAAGATCCACCGCCGATTCCACTCGACATCGGATTAACAACACCGACGCATAAGGTAACAGCAACGGCGGCGTCTACCGCGTGGCCGCCTCTTCTGAGAACAGAAGCTCCGATCTCAGAGCAACGGCCGTCGTCAGCCGCCACAACGCCGTTCTCTGATTCAATCACGTCATTGCCGGTTCCATGGCTAAGACTATAATTGGTCGCTTCTCTCGACAACCAATCACTAAAGCAATAACCTACACAAAGATCAAAAGATTTCGCAGTCTGTGATAGTTGCAAAAGTCAACGGCTTTAACTAATCTAGTAAAAAAGATGGAGTCTTCATTAACTCATATGATTGTTCCTAGATTATTGGAGGAGTAAGAAAGGACAGAAACAGACCTGAATATCCGACAAGAATCAGAACCAAACAAAGGGAAATTTTCAGATTTCTTCTCTGTTTCTTCTTCACTCCGATCGTTTTTTGGTCGATCTCCAGAAGAGGATCGGCGATGACTGCGTGACCCATCTCCAATCTCTACCTCTTTACCCCTTTCGATAAAGGAGAGAAAAGAGATTAAATGGAGTCCAAAGAGATTTTGGATTGCAAGTTGAATTTTATTTTATTTTCCTATTTCCAAGGTGGGGGCTCTATAGTGCGAGTGAACATGACCTTTTTATATACTTACCTCGTGATTGGCCGTCTAAATTTTCATCTAAAATATTAGTATATTTTTTTGTCTACTAGTCTTTCTAGTGGTGGTTTTCAAAACCATCTTTGATCCCTCTACTGGGTTAGGTGACATCTCAAATTTGACCATCATCATCATGCTAATCAACTTAAGTCCATTTAAAAATATTTTACACAGAAATAAACCAACCAATTTTAAATTTTACTGTTCCAAATGCCAAAGAGATAATCTAAGTGCAAATGGTTGTACATTTAGATAAATAAAATTTGGTGGAATTAAACATTTTTCTAAAGTGTTACTATTTAAATTGAATAAAAATTAGTGGAATTAAGCATTTCTCTAAAAATTCACCATTTGGGTTGAAAAATGTAAAAAAAAAAATATTCAACTTATCCCGCTAAAAAAATTGAAAGAATGAATAAATTGGGAGTAAAACATTCTTCTACAATTTTGCAGTAGAATTGGTTGGCTGAATCGGAGGAATTTAATTTTTTATTCCACTCAATTATATTCCATTTATATTTATTCAACTGATTTCACTAGTGACAACTATTTGGACCCTAAAATAAAATTTATGATTGATTTTGTTACACCACCCCTAATTTTACAGTCCAAACTATTTTTTTCTAAGCTATTGAACTCATGGCTAAACCCCGTAAACTTAAAATTTAATCACTAACCGTTGTTTTTTCCCTTCTTAACATTAGCTTCAAAACACACCTTAACTTATTCTCCTCCTTATCACAAACCACCATCTGTTCATACCTTCTAAAATATTAGTATTTTTTTTTGTCTACTAGTCTCTCTGATGGTGGTTTTCAAAACCATCTTTGATCCACTCTACTTGGTTAGGTGACATCTAAAATTTGACCATCATCATCATGCTAATCAACTTAAGTCCTTCTAAAAATATTCTACACAGAAATAAACCAACCAATTTTAAATTTTACTGTCTTTTCCAAATGCCAAAAGATAATCTAAAGGTGTAAATGATTGTACGTCTAGATGAAATTTCGTAGAATTAAATATTTCTTTAAATTATTACCATTTAAGTTGAATAAAAATTAGTGAAATTAAATATTCCTCTAAAAATTCACCATTTGGGTTGAAAAGTGTAAAATAAATTATTCAATTTATTCCGCTAAAATTTTTTGAAAAAATGAACAAATTGGGAGAAAAACATTCTTCTACTATTTTGCAGTAGAATCGATTGGTTGAATTGGAGAAACTTAATTTTTTATTCCACTCAATTATATTCCACTTATATTTATTCCACTCATTCCACTAGTGACAACTATTTGGACCCTAAAATAAAATTTATGGTTGACTTCGTTACACTACTCCTAATTTTGCAGTCCAAAGTATTTCCCTCTAAACTATTGAACTCATCGCTAAACCCCGTAGAATTAAAAATTTAATCACTAACCAACCTAGATTATTCAATTCTAATTAATTCCACATTTCTAATAAAATTCTGTTAATTGCGTTTAACTAGCCAAAATTGCGTTTAAAATTTTACGGTTGCCCAGATTCAATTTTAATACTAATTCGAACTCAATGAAACACACTAAATGAAAAGAGGGTTTTTCACGTTAAACAAAATTAAATTGGGGAAAATTTTAGTTTTAGGGTTTTTTTTTCCAAAAACTATGTTAATCGTGAGTTAAGGTTCTGTGAGTTTTTGGGGAAAGCCGAATTGGCTTCGGGTTCATTGATTTGGCATTGTGTTTGTGGAAGAAGCAGGTCGTTTTCAAGAGTGAAAAACTATTGAAGAACGGAGAGTGTAGAGAGATTGTGGAGAGGTGAGCGACATCAGAGCAACTCAGTAGGATCTACTTCCATCAAATATCCTAGCAATGACTTTCACTACAGCTGCAACTTCTGAGATGAGAGAACGTATAGGGTCAGACAAGTGAGACTATGACTTATGAATTGTTTAGTAAATTTGTAAGATCATATTTTGGTGGTTAATCTAGAGTCAAAACGTAGGTAGAAGAGATGGAATGGGTGACTTAGCATACAGAGACAGAAAGTGGAAGTAATACTTGAAAGCAAGATTAGTTAATGCAATTCTTGTTAGATTTATGTTAGCTAAAAATGAAGTTTACTCAAACAACCTTAGAAAGTTGTTTTTGAGCAAAACCAATGCTAATCTTTCATTATTACTCAAACAATCTTTTGTACCCGTTTTATCCTTATTTTTTTTGAAGACAAAAAATGTATTTACGAAACTGCCATTAATGAATTTCCCAAAAAAAAATGAAAATTCTACCGTTCTAGTGATGGTAGATTTATTTAATGATCGGTAGATTTAATTCAAGTCCGTAGACTTAGTCCATGAACGGTAGACTTAATATTCAAATGGTAGACTTATTCTATAGACTTATTTTTATTTGGTGGTAGAGATGTTTGAGAGTGGTAGGCTTATTAGTTGAATGGTAGATTTATCTCGTAGATTTATTATTGAGTGGTAGATTTATTTTGTTTGACGGTAGACTAAATATTTGTGGTAGACTTAAATTCATGGGAAGTAAACTTACACGTGTTTTGGATCGTAAACTTATTTATAGTGGTGGCAGATTTATAATATGTCGTAGACTTATTATTGATGCAGTAGAGTTTAACCACTTCTGCTTCTGCGTTTTTAGTGCTTAGCAATTCTTCCCGTTCCACCATTGAATCTGCATTCACAGAATCTCCACCCTTCTGATTTTGAATCTGTGCAATCTCTGAGATCACAGAATCTTCAACCAATGAGATGTCACAAGAGCATAGTTCTGGCCATGTTTTTACATCAACAAAAGAACATGCTTCTAACACCTCTCTGGACTTGATTCCTTGCCACCATATACTAGGCAATCGTTGTATTAACCTCATTAATCTACCACGTTTGTAGCAATTCTCTAACCCTTTCCACTTATCATGTTTAGTCGTTTCTCCACCAGGTTCCCACACTCGGTTATTCCAAGATGAAATGAGTTTCATTACCTCTTTCTGCTCATGTTCATCTTCTTGTTTGTCTTCCTGATAAATAGTCTTATTACTCCTCATTCTATCAAAGGTATTGAGCTCCGTTGGATGCCAATTCACCACTTGCATATGAGGATATAGAAGAGTTTCAACCTGATGTGATTCCTCTTTGTCCTTCTTTGTCGCTGCTATAAGAAATGGGTCTTGCTCCTGTTTTTCTACAAGTTCATCTTCCATAAGTTCAGAATTAGACTCTTGTGTGCTTCTTATTAGTGAGATATCACCTGAAACTTTATGTGTATAATCCAAAACATTCTCAGAAATCATAACAGATTTTGTAGCTTTGGTTGCTGCAACGACTTTGTTGACATGAAAATCACCTAAGTAGATGTTCTTTCCCTTCTTAACATTAGTTTCAACTCACCTTAACTTATTCTCCTCCTTATCACAAACCACCAGCTGTTCATACCTTATATTTCTCATCCTGTGAAGAAAGGTTGAGCCTTTCTCAAGAAACTTTCGACCTTAGTTAAGAAAGATTGCGCCTTTACTCTCTTAACTCACTCGATTCTCTTTTCTCTCTTTGTTTGATTTGTTCACTCGTGTGTATTTGCTAAGAACTTGAAGTAAAGAGCATAAGAATGTAAAGACACAAGGAATTAACGAGTTCGGCCCCTTGGGAATTGGGTACCTACGTCTCGCCGGAGAACTTCTCCGGAAAATCCACTAAGAACTTAGCTCAAACCGAGCTCTGTAATCACTTTACACTTCTCTCTGCTCTGTTTTCTTTTTTCTCACACACGTACATTACATGGAGAGATGATTCTACGTTTATACTTGTAGAACCAACTTGGTCACCAAGGCAAAACTTAACTTGACTTGAGTTTACCTTTAGTTCCTTTTGTCCCCTTGAGTTTCACTGATAACTAGGAGGAAACGGCTAATTGCAGGCCTGCGATTCTTGTCTCCTCCAGTCACCAACACTTCTTGTACGGTTCTGATACTGTTCAGAGAGAGCACATGGTTTTGTAGAGGTTTAATCTTATCTTTAGAACCCTCTGTTTCAGCTTGATGTCTCTGCTTCTCTTCTAATGATGAGACCCTCTGTTGAGACCAAGTCTTTTACGTTGTCGTAATATTTGAATGTAGGCTTAACGGTAAAGTCTCAGATTGTCTCATTAATGATCTCATCTTCTTCTTCTTGAGAGAAACAGAGCAGAAGGATTCAAACTAACCTCCACAAAACTCCACCTTGGTTTGAATACCAACCCCATCTTGATTCTTTTCTTAGTTTCCTTGGATTTTCCGTTTTCCGGTTTCTTCTTCTTCACTTAGTGACTTGAAATTCTGAGCAACTCCAAAGCCTTTTGAAGCTTGCTCACAGCAACTGTCTTGGTGAAAATGTCTGCAGGATTCCACAGAGTTGACACCTTGCTAACCTTGATTTCTCTATCAGCAATCTTATCTCTGATGAAGTGCATCCTCACATCAATGTGTTTTGTTCTTTCATGATGGACAGAGTTCTTTGAGAGTGAGATAGCACTCTGGGAATCACACAGAACCTCAACATGATCTTGATCAAATCCTAGTTCAGCTGCTAGTCCTTTCAGCCATATTGCTTCCTTTGTAGCATCAGCAAGTGCCATATACTCTGCCTCAGTAGTGGACAATGCAACAACCTTTTGTAAACCTGATTTCCAACTTATAACATTTCCACCTGCAGTGAAGACGAAACCAGTGATAGACCTCCTTCTGTCTGGATCAGCAGCATAGTCCGAGTCACAGAACCCCTTGATTTCAACATTCTCTTGTCTCTTGTAAACCAGCTTCAAGCCCTGTGTTGCTTTGATATACCTTAAGACCCATTTGACAGCTAACCAATGATCTTTCAGTGGATTGCTCATGAATCTGCTGACAACACAAAGTGGATATGCGAGATCAGGCCTTGTGCCAACCATGGGGTACATAATACTCCCAACAGCACTTGAGTAGGGAATAGTCTTCATAAATTCAGCCTGAGCAGTCACTTCCTCTTCTTTTGCAGCTCTGAGTTTGAAGTGAACACCCAATGGTGTTTGAACACTTTTTGACTGATCCATTCTGAATGTATGCAGAACCTTCTTCAAGTAATCTTCTTGTGATAGCTCAAGTATTCCCTTCTCTCTGTCTCTGTTTATCTCCATACCCAATATCTTCTTTGCTTCTCCCAAATCCTTCATTTCAAACTCTGTACTCAGTAGACTCTTCAGCTCTTGAATCTTGTCTTTGTTCTTTGCTGCAATGAGCATGTCGTCAACATACAACAGCAGATATATGTATGATCCATCTTCAAGTTTCTGAAAGTAGATGCAACTGTCAAAGTTGCTCCTCTGATACCCTGAGTCTTTCATGAAGGAATTGAATCTTTGATTCCATTGCCGTGGTGCTTGTCTCAAACCGTATAAAGCCTTTTTCAAAAGACATACCTTATCTTCTGATCCTGTTTCAACTTGATAACCTTCTAGTTGTTCCATCAGAATGTATTCTTCTAGATTTCCATGCAAGAATGCGGTTTTGACATCCAATTGTTCCAATTCTAGATCCAGATTTACCACATATGATAGAACAAGACGGATTGAGACGTGTTTTACAACCGGTGAAAAGATTTCTTGATAATCAATACCTTCCTTTTGCAGATAACCTTTTGCTACAAGTCTAGCTTTGAATCTTGGCTGCTCAACTCCTGAGATACCTGGTTTTCTTTTGTAAACCCACTTGCAGCCGATAACCTTGCAGTTATCAGGTCTCTTTATCAAAGTCCAAGTCTGATTCTTATGCAGTGATTGCATCTCTTCATTCATGCCTTCTTTCCACAACTTCCAATCTTTATCTCTCATGGCTTCATCAAAACAACATGGCTCTGGATAGTCACCATCTTCTGTTACCGTTAAGGCAAAACCCACCATGTTTGATTCTTCTAATCTGCTTGGTTTTCTTGTGACTATCCTTTCTCTATCCCTTGCAAGTTGGTAGTTCTTGAGATGATCATTCCCCTGATAGTCTTCATCATCTGAGTCATCTTCTTTTTCCTTATCATCTGTGTTTTGACTCGCTTCTGGATCATTGACTGTTTCTTCTTCAGCTCCACCTAGGTCACTGAAGTCACCTTGGTTAATCTCATAGATAAACGTTTGCATAGACCTTGGTGTCTCAGAACTTGATTCTGCAGGTTGATTCAGATGTTTGTACATCTTGTCTTCTTGAAACATAGCATTTCTGGTAATTACACACTTTCTTTCTTCAACTAGCCAGAATTTGTATCCTTTTACACCTGCAGGGTAGCTGATGAAGACTCCTTTCTTAGCCCTTGGATCCAGCTTCCCTTGATCACTGTGAATGTAAGCCACTAACCCAAATACTCTCAACTCTTCGTACTTTGGCTTAGCTCCAGTCCAGATCTCTTCAGGAACCTCAAAGTCAATTGCAGATGATGGTGATAGATTGATTTGATGAACTGCAGTTGCTGCAGATTCAGCCCAGAAGCACTTTGGCAAACCTGATTCACTCAGAACACTTCTTACCTTCTCAAGAATGGTTCGATTCATCCTCTCTGCAACCCCATTCTGTTGAGGTGTGTAAGCACAAGTTTTGTGTCTTACTATACCTTCTTCTTTACACAGACCATCAAACTCTTGATTACAGAACTCAAGGCCATTGTCAGTTCTGAGTGTCTTAATCTTCCTCCCAAGCTGATTCTCAACCATCTTCTTCCACTCTACAAAGCTCACAAATGCCTCATCTTTTCTTTTCAGAAAATATATCCATGTTTTCCTTGAGTAATCATCAATAAAAGATATAAAATATTGACACTTTCCAAGTGACAGAGGGACATTTGGTGATCCCCATAGATCAGAGTGTATGTAGTCAAGCTTGCCTTTTGTAACATGCTTCCCAACTCCAAAACTCACTCTGTGTGCCTTCCCATAGACACAATCTTCACAAAAGTCCATGTCTGTTACCTTTGATCTGTCCAAATACCCCTTTTTCAGTAGAACTTTCATTCCCTTGTGGCTCATGTGCCCAAGTCTTCTATGCCACAATCTGGTTTCATCCTTTGAGCCTATTGAAGCATTTGCACTTCCTGTTACAACAAATCCTTTGAGAACATATAGTGTGTTTATCTTTTTCCCTTTAATCAATGTTCTGCAACCTTTGATGATCTTCATAACTCCTCCTCTTGATTGAAACCAGCAGCCTTGATCTTCTAGTGTGCCTAGTGAGATCAGATTCTTTGACATCTCAGGCACATATCTCACATTGTTTAGAAGAATCGTTGAGTTGTCTTCATTCTTTATCCTTATACTGCCAACTCCTTTTACTTCTGAGTAAGTATCATTCGCCATTCTTACTTTTCCGGTATATGATTCATTCAGCTCAATGAACCAATCTCTTCTTGGTGTCATATGAAAAGAGCATCCAGTATCCATTATCCAGCTCTCATTAAACTCTTCTCCCAGTGACAGAAGAGCTTCTGAGACCATGAGAGCAGCTGCATCAGTGACTTGCCCTGTTACATTTGAAGTTTCTCCTGATCCTGTGTGACTGTTTCCTGGATACTTGTTTCTTTCTTTCCACACAAAACACTGCTTCTTGTAATGACCATCTTTGCCACAGATCCAGCAAGTTTTCTTTCCTTTAGACTTTGATCTACTCTTGTTCTTTCCTTTATCACTAACTCTGTCTCTCCTCTCAGATCTTCCTAACAAACAATCCCTCTGAGCTATTTTTGGTTATTCTTCCACTAGCTCCTAGTTCAAGCTCCTTAGATCTGATAGCTCCAACAATAACATCTAGAGACAAAGATTTCTTACCATACTTCAGGGTGTCTTTGAGTTGATCAAACTGCTTTGGTAGGGACATGAACATGATGATAGCTTGATCCTCGTCTGACACCATCACTTTGACATGTTCCAGATCTATAATCAGCCTGTTGAAGTCGTTTATGTTCTCCTCAACAGTTAGAGATTCACTCATCTTGTAACTGTACAGCCTTTGCTTGAGGTATATGCGATTTGGAAGAGATTTAGCCATGTAAAGTCTATCCAATAACTTAAGCATACCTGCAGCTGTCTTCTCCTTGATGATCTTTTTGAGTACATTATCCCCAACACACAGAACAATGGTAGACCTTGCTTTTCTCCTCCTTTCCCTCTGAATCTTCTCAGCTTCTGTTTCAACTAGGGGACCTTCTTCTGCTGTGGTCTCTACATCAGTTTCAGCAGTAGAGTAACCTGATTCAGAGACTCGATCTTCTACATCTCCTTCTAAGCCATCCAGTAAACTTAGCATCTCGAGATGTGCTAAGAGTTTTTCTTTCCACAGCATGTAGTCTCCTTTCCCATCAAACTTCTCCACCTCTGACTTTGCTGAAGACATTTTCTCCAGACCTTGAGATGAAAACACTCCAACCTGGAGCTCTGATACCAAATTGTGAAGAAAGGTTGAGCCTTTCTCAAGAAACTTTCAACCTTAGTTAAGAAAGATTGCACCTTTACTCTCTTAACTCACTCGATTCTCTTTTCTCTCTTTGTTTGATTTGTTCACTCGTGTGTATTTGCTAAGAACTTGAAGTAAAGAGCATAAGAATGTAAAGACACAAGGAATTAACGAGTTCGGCCCCTTGGGAATTGGGTACCTACGTCTCGCCGGAGAACTTCTCCGGAAAATCCACTAAGAACTTAGCTCAAACCGAGCTCTGTAATCACTTTACACTTCTCTCTGCTCTGTTTTCTTTTTCTCACACACGTACATTACATGGAGAGATGATTCTACGTTTATACTTGTAGAACCAACTTGGTCACCAAGGCAAAACTTAACTTGACTTGAGTTTACCTTTAGTTCCTTTTGTCCCCTTGAGTTTCACTGATAACTAGGAGGAAACGGCTAATTGCAGGCCTGCGATTCTTGTCTCCTCCAGTCACCAACACTTCTTGTACGGTTCTGATACTGTTCAGAGAGAGCACATGGTTTTGTAGAGGTTTAATCTTATCTTTAGAACCCTCTGTTTCAGCTTGATGTCTCTGCTTCTCTTCTAATGATGAGACCCTCTGGTTGAGACCAAGTCTTTTACGTTGTCGTAATATTTGAATGTAGGCTTAACGGTAAAGTCTCAGATTGTCTCATTAATGATCTCATCTTCTTCTTCTTGAGAGAAACAGAGCAGAAGGATTCAAACTAACCTCCACACATCCATTCATATTTATGCATATACGTTTCCACAAAAGTAGCAGTTTGAGTCAAACTCACCAACTATGATGGAGAATCATCATAGATTCCATCAAATCTAGTAGAGACAGCGATGATATACTCTGGCCATGATGGAAACATACCATAACGATCTCTAATGTAGGTTAGATGCCATTGAAGAGCTTTACCTTCCATATGGAGAGAGGTGAGATGGGTCTTCTGCTCTGGAGGTGTGTTATGACGATAGAAGAACTGCTCACAGCTATTTATCAACTCACGCAATCGGGTTCCATCAAATTTTGGGAACTTTGGTGCAGCCTTAATCACCGAAATCTGTTATGCCATATTGAAATCTGGAGGATCGGGTGGACGAGGTGCTTCTGGTGGCATCATCTAGGTGATAGATGAGTATGGATTGGGTAGCTGGTGTCCAATCATGGAGAACGGAGCTTCGAAGATGAATCTGGTCCTCATCGGTTTTGTATTTGCAAAGCGCAGAGCATCGTAAGTTTGCTTTCGTTCTTCCTTTTGCATGCGCTTCTCTTCCACGTGCTTATTCATCCTTGTTATCCATTGTTCTTCTGTGATTGCCATGGATTTAGGTCCGAGAAGCTCGAAAGCTCTGATACCAATGAAACAGGAAAATAAATTGATATAAACCCAATCCAGAGATTCACCGAGAATCCGGAGATTGGAGAATCAAATCCTAGAAGATGAAGGATCACCTCGAAGGAACTAAGATTCAGTGATGATGGTGATAGAGAGATTGAAGAAATATTATTTATGTTCTGATTGATTTCTCCCCAAACTTACATAGCGTTGCTTATAACGTGAAAGTGCAAAGGAGAAAGATAATTGAACCAAACCAAAGATTAGCTTGAACCGAATTGAGTAAACCGGATGGATAACCAAACTTCCTGTCACATTTTCACTCACAATCATCGTTCCTTGCCATATCTCATAATTATTTTTGAGGGTGCTCATTTCTTTTCAAATTACTTCATCAAAATAGGGTTATTCTTTGCTGAGAATCAATTGATTTCAGAATTGGTGACTTGTATGAGTTAATAATATATAATTTTTTTGGATTAGATTTGTCGATAAACTCTGCATACCAAGTGTTTGATGAAATGTCTCAATGAGCTTTAAATTTTGGGTATCTTTGTGTAGTAGGCAGTTTCAAAAAAGTTATATGAAAGGTAGGTAGTTTACTATAACAAATTAGAGAAGTAGACACTTCACTGTTACACTAATAGAGGGTAATGTGTGAAAAGACAAAAAAGAACAATGCTGATTATCATACACGATGGTGTACAGGGATATATACACCAACATGTAAGATGCAGTGTACAAAGTGGTCCGGCCACCGTCATCGTGTACAGTATCTGACAATCGGTACACCACCACCATGGGTACACCGTCTGACCATCATTATCGTGTACACTGTCCGACCACCGATACACCCACTATGTACACCATCCGGCCATCGTCAGCGTGTACAGTGTCCGACCACCGGTACACCAGAATGTACATCGTCCGGCCACTGTCATCGTGTACACTGTCTGACCACCAGTACACCATCATGTACACCGTCCAGTCTTCATTATCATGTCCACTGTCCGACCAGCGGTATACCACCATATATACTGTTATTTAATATAAAAATGAGTGTACTAAGCGGTGTATACGGTGGTGTACATAAATGTGTGCACCGTGTATACCTTATGGAGGAATAAAATTGCATAAAGATTGAGAAATTATGACATATTATAATTTTAGAAGAAAAAAACCTTAGAACAATATGGGAGAGTAATACTTAATGTGCAAAGACATTTACATGCCAAAGTGTTGAGAAAAATAATATACTTATTGTATAAAATATTCTAAAAAAAACAATCACAAAGTCGTGAGTCTATTCAAAGTTCTTTGGATTTTGCCTAAAATTTCAATGATTGAAATTTGATAAATCACAAGAAAAAAAACAGATTTATCCAATTCACAAGAAAAAAACCATGATTTCTATCAAAATATAATAAACGTGTGAGATTATGATATTCCTCCAAATATTTCATAAACGTACTTTTCTTTTTCATAGAATTGTAGATCTCGAAATCAATTGAGTTTAAGGATTTTGTTAGTAGTGAAATCGAATCGGAGAAATTCCGATCTGGAGCTCCGGTGTTTGCATGGAGTATGAGATTTCTGCCGGAGTTTTCTCATCATATATCTGTTGAGAAATCGGGATTAAGCTTTCATTCTTCTGATTTGAGAGACGAAATATAAGAAAAGAATAAGTTGAAGAAGAAGAAGATGGTTGCAGAAGAAGAGAATGAGTTTTAATGGCATTGTTGTCTTCTTCATTAGTATTTTAGTCTTAGTGGAGAAATGAGTTTTAATGGCACAATGGTAAATAATTGCACATAGGAAGGTTATTAGGTAGAAAAACATAGACACTTTTGAAAAGTGTCAAAACCCAAATTATGAATAGTAA
Organism: Pseudoturritis turrita; assembly: GCA_900406555.1. Taxonomy (NCBI): domain Eukaryota; kingdom Viridiplantae; phylum Streptophyta; class Magnoliopsida; order Brassicales; family Brassicaceae; genus Pseudoturritis; species Pseudoturritis turrita. Next base: position 106,854 of record OVBL01000654.1, on the reverse strand, counting down.
ACTATCTACTTTACATAATCTACTTTCGGGTCGACGATCTGTATCCCCCTCAAAACTATCATATAACATCAGTTCCACACAAAGTATTGGCCTCTCTCTAACGCTACATACGTTTAAGTTTCTCAATATGTATCCACACAATTTATAATTTTAAACTCAGAACTACACAAAATTCTAATTTCGCGATTTCTGTTCAAAATCGCGATTAGAACCAGTCATTAACCGGTTTTTAGATACTAAATTTAAATAAACCGATTTTAAACTGTAATTAATACCCAACCCAGCTTTTTTGTTCTCAGATTCAAAATTTCTTCTTCTTCTTCCTCAAATCCATGGATCCCAACTTCTTCTTCTTCCTCAGATTCAAAAATTTTACTTCTCAGTCTCTGATTTTAGGTTTACCAAGCGGATTAGGACATTGGGATCTTTGATTGCAATAGTCATTTCTTCATTCCATATTGGATTGCAGTTTCTTTTCACTACACGTGTCTTCAATGTCTGAACATTTCATATTTATTTTGTAATTGAAGAGAAAAAAAAAGAAAACAAACAAAAATTGAAGATTTGAGAAAGTTAGAAACAGATAATCCGACGTGATTAACTTCAATAACGATGTAAGGATCGCTGCTTCTAGCATCGCGAATCGCGAGATTAATTCCTCTTTTGACGTGAACGTTAACAATCAAAGAGGCCTTCGATCCATGGATTTTCACAAGAAATTCTCCAAAAAAAAAAGTTGGGTTGGGTATTAATTATGACCGGTTTATTTTTATTTAGTGTGTAAAAACCGGTTAATGACTGGTTCTAATCGCAATTTTGAACAAAAATCGCGAAATTAGAATTTTGTGTAGTTCTGAGTTTAAAAGTATAAACTGTGTGGATACATATTGAGAAACTTAAACGTATGTAGCGTTAGAGAGAGGCTGATACTTTGTGTGGAACTGATGCTATATGATAGTTTCGAGGGAGATACAGATCGTCGACCCTATACTTTCTAAAAGAGCCAATTTTCTCTTAAAGTTTTAAATGGCGATTGAATTTTCTATATGTATTTTATTTTTTGCTTAATCTAGTCTTTATTTTAAGGGAAATTGCACTGCATATTAGTATTTCCATCTGAAATTCACTATCTAACAGCATATAAAATAAAATATAGTAACTAGCAGTTCACCTACCTAAAATTCCGATTTTACCCTTACTGGATTTTTTGACCTTTTTTACATTTAAAAAAATAAAAAAAATTGAATTTTTTACCCTAATCGGGATACACCTTTCTGCCGTCGACGACCTCCTCCTTTCTGCATGTCTCCTCTGATCTCCACTGTCTCTTTGTTTTCTTTAACCATTACCGATTTCGCCTCTCTTTTTCTCCATATCTCGTCTGTTGAGAAACCCTTACCGATTTTACATATTTCTTCTCCGCTTCACACTTCTATTTTCCTTCGAAGATGAAAGATCCTAAACTGCCTAAGCAGTGGTTTCGTTTTTCTCGCGAGCCAGTCAATAACAAGGTCAATGACTACTGTGTCATCAAATACTACAGAGCTATAATGAAATTTCTGGACAAAAATCCAGAGCATAAGTAAATCCTCTTCAACTCTCAGTTTGGTAAATTACTCAAAGATGGGTTCAAGGTTTGTTCCTCGGCTCAGTTTCTGCATTATTTACTTTCTCGTCAATTGCATACTAAAAAGCAGCACGAAATTTGGATTTTTTTTGGTGGAAAACCATTGCGGTTTTCCCTGATTGAGTTTGCTATGGCTACTAGATTGCAGTGTTCGAATCCTCCGGATAAATCTTCAGTAGAAGATGGAATTGTTGGAGAAGAGGAAAAGGGAAAAGTTGAAGAAAAGGGAAAAGTTGAAGAAGAGGAAGATAGTTCAAGCAGATCTCCCTATTGGTCAGAATTGGTTGGAGATGAGGATGGGATTACTCCGGATCGAATATGTCAGAAACTCAAATCGAGAAAGTTAGATGCAATGAAGAGACTAAAGCTCTCGTGTTTACTGCTAGTCGACATTCTCTTATTGCCTACAAGTTGTGATGGTAAGCATTGCAATTTTTTGTAGTTAACTATGTTACATTTTTTAGACATTAGTATGATAGTTAACTATATTTATTGTAGTAGTTTTGTTTGAATAAGTAATCATTAAATTGGCTGTCTTCTTTCAGGTAAGATAATTGACTCCCATGTTCGTATGATTAGAGACTTGGATGTTTTTCTACAACACCCATGGGGAAGAGATTGTTTCGCCTTGACAATGAAGAGCATAAAGCTCAGGAAAGAAGCGGGTATGTGTCAACCCTCAATGGCAATTCAAGGTTTCATTCATGGTCTGCAGCTTGTTGCATTGAATTGTATACCTGAGATAATCTCATTTGCAACAATTGAGATAAAAAAAAAAAAAAAAAGGAAACTGTAGTCCCTGCCGAATCAGAGGATGACTCCGATAATGAAGAAGCTGAAAAGCCTCTCACCATCTCTATGAGATTGGTTAAAAAACTAGACACAGAGCGTTCAAATAATAATAGTTAACTATTGTTCAAAAATAGTTAACTATTGGACGTATTGGACAACATCTTTTGGAGTAGTTTACTCACCTGTGTTTTGTTTCAGGTAAATGTGGCATAAACTCTACCTACCGAAGGTCTAGAAGGAGCCGACTTATGTTGGTCTGATGAGAAGCAGGATGATAGAGTTTTGTAAATGATAGAGCTTCTCGAGAAAAATCATTTGTTTACAGCAGATTCATGGTCTGGCGGAGTTGACGCAACATCTGTGCCTTTAGAAAAAGAGGATAATTCCAAGTCGAACAGGGAGAAAAAGGATAAAGCCAAGGGGCAAATCTCGAGGAAAGGCAAGGGACAAACATCTGAGAATCCCACTGCTCTTACTATGGCCGAGGTGGAAGATCTTATTGACCACTCAACAGGTATATTTCTCTTGCTTTTGTTTTTTTTAGCTACATACTTTTGAACTTACGTACAACGATTTATCATCTTGCAGTTGTTTACTATAACAAGTTGCTGAAGAAACTAAAAGAATTTGATGCAAAATGGACTGGTTTACTGCGAGATCAAGATGCGGCTATTAAGAATGAATTAAAGGATATGTCTGATAAGGTAAACGTTCTCTCTGAGCAGATTGCTGTAATTAAGTCACAAGAAACAGCGCACATTGCTCCTTCAGACACTGTGGATTCGCCAAGGACTGATTCAATGGGCGTGGGAGATGAAGTACTTGCTGATGCCAATGCAGGAAAGGTAACCGCACTTCTAATCATTTACTGTAGTTGACTTTAGTTAACTATTAAAGACGTATATATTTAACTTGTTGTGGTATAGTGAACTATTTCTCTACGTGTCTTCCTCTTTCTCCCGGGAACATATGACCAAGGATTCCATCGATGCTGGTGTTGAGAAGGTGATGGGAGATCTCCCTGAGACCGAGAAAGATGTTGCATCATCTCTCCAAGCCGATAATGCACAATCAGAAGTAAGCTTAACCGCAACCAGTACCACATATGCTTAAAGTGAACTATTATAATGAACTATATTTATATATTATGTACCGTAATATAGTTCACTATTTTAGTTCACTATTACTATGTATGGTAAACTTGGTGTATTATACTGAACTATCCATGTGTCACATCTAACTTCTCATCTCTGCCTTTGTCTTTTTACCAGGAATGTATGCCCAAAGCTGCCTTCGATGTTGGTATTATGGATCCTCCAATGAAAGATGTAATGGGTGTAGTAAATGAAGTACTTGCCAATGAAGGAGCACCTAATGATCCCCTTGTGATCGAGGAAGATTTCGCACAGCCTCTCCACACAGAGAATGCACAGTCAAAAGTAAGAGTATCGATATTCGTTATATATCTGACTTTTATTGTTATATATCTTAAATATTTACCTAACTATCGTTTTGTTCTTCGTAGGAAAAATTCACAGCGCCCACCTTCTCGTTAGGACTTACGCAGGATGGAATTTCCCTTACCAAACCAGCAGTAGAAGAGGCAACCACTGACGCAACCGATCAGCTGATAAAAAACTTGACTAGGAAACAAAGAACAAAACGGAAGCTCCCACCAGTCATGTCAGACACAACCATTCCAGCCGCCAAACAACCGAAGACAATCGTAAATGTCTTTCCTCGCCATAATCCCCTCCCCATAGTAGATGATTCAACTTTTCAGATGCTTCTTAAAGCGATGAAAAATAGTAGGTTAGTGCTTTCAAACTTGTTTTACATATATAGTTGGCTATATTTGATAATAGTTGACTATATTCAATAACAGTTGACTATATACACTCTTACCCATCTAGTTGACTACTTACAGTCTTATATTCTTACAGTGCTGTCAATAATTGGGAAGTTTGTTACTGCTAACTATATTTTTGCATATATAGTTGACTATCTACACCAATAGTTGACTATATACATTAATAATTGACTATATACATTCTTACACGACTAGTTGACTATATACATTCTTATATTCTTACAGTGCTTTCAAATTTGGGAAGTATGTTACTGTGTCAAGAATCTTTTTCATGGAGTTATGGGAGCAGACTAAGTGTTTGCCGGACCAGGTATGATAAAAAATTTTGCCTCCACTTATGCATTCAGTTTATAGTTAGGAAAATTTAGCATTTTTTTTTTGTTATTGTTGGACCACAGGTAATGGATAATCTAATCTTTTTTGTCCGGGAGCACTTTTTGGAGGACTATAAGCTATCGACGGCCAGGCCTATTGATTTCCTCGACTGTGACTTTGTTCCGGCTGTCTCAAAAATGCACCCAAACTTGGACAAGAAGAACTACAAGATTCCCAGGAAGGTCTCAAAATATGTTGGCAACGTCCGCCAATGGTTCACAGATGTCGAAATTATCTACTGCCCATATATCATACATAGGCATTGGGTCGGACTGTGCATCGACTTATCCGCCCATGATATTACCGTCCTGCAACCAGATTCTACCATCTACGATTTAGAAGAACTTCAGAACCAGCTGCTGCCACTTGCGGAGTCGTTACCGTTTCTCATAACGAAATCGGCTACCAATGCCGAAATGCAGGCATACTTACCTACCCCGTTCAATATAACCCGCTACATGGGCAGATGGGAAATCAAACGCAAAGGTAAATTTTTATTATACCACTTGCCATTAACAGGGATAGTTAGATATAAGTGTTGTATAGTTAACTATATTTACACAACACTCATGATATAGTTCACTATATTGTCTTTTGACTCAATAGACACTGACTTTTTCATATAAATGCAGGTTCACATGGGATCACTACTCTGTTGCTACTTGAGTTGCATGCATCTGGGACACTGAATTTTTTATCTAGCCTCGACCAAGCATGTGTTAAAGAGGCTGGGAAGAACTATGGCATTAAGCTTTTTGAGAAATTTAATTCTCCTCTACCATTACCATTACGTATATGTTAGGTTTCTGTAGTAATGATATTTCACAACGTTTGTAGTACTTTCAAGCTCATTTTCAGGTTTATGGTTTGCAAAACCTATTTTGTATTGATGTTTATGACAATTATGGTTTTAAGGTTTTCTTTTTTAGACAATATTGTTAGCTAACTAACTATTTCACATAGTCACATATAGTTGTTAAATGCACTTAATTGAAATAGGTGACTACATAGTATAACTGCCAAACTGGATCAATGCAACGTTCTACATAGTTAACTATTTTGATTACCCTATACAAAATGATAGCTAACTATTCATTCATAACCAGTTAACTGTATGTTTAACGTTACCATAGTTAATTAAATTCCCCTATACGTTTATCGATTTTAAGTTAACTATGTAACAAAACTACCGCATAACCAATCTTCTGTACAAAAGTTGGGAAAACAAAAAAAACCACCTTCTCCATCAACTTCATCCATTTCGTTAAACAGATGTCTACCAAAAATATAAAAAAGAAGCGGATGTAGTTCACATTCACGCTATCAAAGCGTATACCAAAATAAATAAAAAATGCAACTCATATTCCAGTACATTACTTGGAATTTATTACTCTATCCATAACGAAAATAGACAGGTGGCATCCTCCTTGCAACCTTCCCAAACGCAACAATTAAGCAAATTAGAGACCCAATGTCGGGTCCCTAATAGGCATCTTACACGATGCCTTGTTGTGTCCTCTGCGAAGGCAGCGTGTGCAAAGCCGTGCTCCTTTCTTGGAGCGACGCTGAAACACATTTCAACAATTAATACAATAAAAATAGTCAGTTAACCATTTAGATTTACCTGAGTATTGAAGTACGCTAATGTATCTCACTATCTTTCACTTACCAATACATAAATTAATATAGTTGACTATTAACCATGTAGCTTAACATCAGTATTGTAGTTCGCTAACGTATTTCGTTATAAGTCAGCTATAAAACTATAATTTAGTTCAAATAGTTGACTATTGTTTCAACCAAAAATGCTAACTATAATTACCTTGAATTCCCCGGTTGATAAGATCCTTAATTTCTTAGGACGTCCTGGTGGTCGCCGCGTAACCGGCGGTTTCAGTTCAAACCTCTCATCTACATTCATCGTTTCATCCGCTGTTGGTACAGGATGAATTGTCCCCTCGTACTCAGCACGCCAAACACTAGTGGAATACACATTCCCTACTAGCTTCTCAGTAGACACATCTATGTCAGAGGCTACTGCCAATGCGTGACTGCAGGGAATCAGCAGCAACTGAAACTCGCGGCAGCTGCACATTCTTCTTTCTAGGTCCACTATGAAAACTTCCCCCTTTTTAGTTTGGACCTTAAACTCCTCTGCATTGGCTGGTTGAACATTCATGGACGTTGAGAAATAGAAATTGGCTTCCATCTTATCTCGCACTTTAGGAGTCACTGCGCACTTTTCAGTTGCTGCTGCTACCCGGCGTCTTGCAAACCATCCCATAAGGCTAGTTCACAACGACTCAACCATTGAGATAATTGGAAATTCACGCCCATCCTTAAGAACGTTGTTTAGAGACTTGGCAATGTTAGTTGTCATAATATTGTATCTCATCCCAAAAAAGTGAGATCGTGTCCAATGCGCAAATCCCAAACGTTTGAGATATTCAGCACAGTTTTTATCAACAACTTCTAGCTCTGCAAACACTTTGAAGAATTCACCAATTGCATATTTCCGAGCAGCAAGAACCATTAAAGACGGCAGTCTCTTCCCTTTGAACCTCACTGCAATATTCCTTGCTAGATGGACCACGCAAGTGCCGTGTGCTGCCAATGGGTAAACCTGAAGAAAATGATGCCCACTATTTAACCAACTTTCAATAATAACACAGCCTCCCAAATATTAGTTCACTATGACAATGGCATACATACAAAATATAGTCAACTATATTCAACAACGTTTGGTCTAGTTGAACTAGTACTTATGTTTGATACTGTATTCGTATAGTTAACTATAATAGTCAGCTAGAACCAACTTTACCAAACTATCCACTGCGTAGAAAAGGGGGCAGTAATCATACCTTATGCAGTCCACTGTATATGCTCGAATGGCGATCTGATACAAACACCAAATCGCGGGCATTAGGTATTATTTTAGCCAAGCAGCTGAAAAACCACTCCCAAGATTTATCATTTTCGCTGTCAACGATCCCATAAGCGATGGAAAAAATCTGGAAATTACCATCTTGAGCACTCGCTGTCAACATACATCCTCCATAGCGACCATGCAGATGTATCCTATCTATCAGTATCACCCTACGCATGTACTTCCACCCTTCAATGGATGCACCGAATGATAGAAATAGGAATTTGAAAGTCGCTGATCCATTGTTGTCTTCTATCTCGATGTTAATAACTGAACCAGGGTTAGCTGTTCTAAGCTTAGTTAAATAAGCTGGTAGTAGGGTGTAACTCCCTTTAGCTGAACCAACAGCCTATTCCATAGCTACTTCACGGCAGCGCCACGCTTTCCAGTAACTTATAGAAACTTCAAATTCCTGTTTTATTATCTTCATTATGTCACACGCGCGTGGGCCTTGTCTTAGACCAACAAAATGCTCCCTCATTATCTCGCCAATCACTTCAGTTGTTGCTTGACGGGTATCTTCGGTCGTCAATTGAACAAGTATGATCCAAGCTGGCTCTCTTAATCTGGAAATTTCCAGTTTCATCAATCATTGACGCGTAGACACGCCAAGGACATTTCTTGGAAATACACAGCAGCTCGATATAAGTAGGTGTTGATCGTGTTGTCCTGAAGTGGAATTTCCGATTGATTGCATGTATGGCCATCTTCACTTTAAAAACTTCCTTGCTTCTGAAAACTCTCCCAATGAACACTGCATCGCCTTCATAGTCAAGATCATATAGGGCACCATTAACACCTACAACCAATTAAACATAGTCAACTACTTATTGTAATTTAATTAAACATAGTCAACTACTAATCATAATTATGGACAATATAGAATAGTAGTCAATTAAACATAGTCAACTACTTATTGTAATTTAGTTGACTACTATTCTGTATCGTCCTTAAAATAGTCAACTATAAATAAAACACTGACGTAGTCCAGAAACCTCACCCCCATAAACACTTTCGTCCAACACAGGTGGTGCATCCCTCGGAGTTCCCGCTTTGTTGGATAACACGGATGACAATGCCTCATCTGCACAATTTTGTAGGACACATGGCCTCGGCTTCTCTTGAAACATGTCCTCTTCAATGTCCGCTTCTTCACCGGAGTCAAACAGATCCAAAGCACAAGGCCATTTGTGCGAGCATTCTCCAGCCTCACTGATGACAGGAAATGGATCCTCCGTTGCATTTCCTTGTTTCTCATCACTTTCGTTGTGTTCGCATTCCATTAAAGCGAAATTGTGCCAATCACCATCCTCGGAATCACTCTCGTAGGAAGACCCTTCATTTTGAATCCCTTCGTCCATACAAATTGCCTTTCCTTTGGCGTTCGACACACCTGCCTTTGCCCCTGTTTTAGATTAAAATACGTGAACGAGTACGGATTAGAATATTACTATGTATAGTGATTATATTAGTTGACTATTAAAATACTAATATGCATAGTTCACTAGTATAGTCAACAATGTGGGTACGTCTTGCATATAGTTACAAAAAACAGTTTAGAATAATTCATAACCAAATACGTCCCTAACCAAATACGTCCCTAGTCAAATACGTCACTATAATATAATGGGATCCAATATAGTTCGCTACAATAATTAGGTTTCACGTGCTTACCAATTTTTGGCCAGATCTCGACACCTCTGTTTCGGAATGGATCCACTTCTTCAGTTTTTCGAATCGTTACACACAAGTTAACCTTCTCAATATGACTGCATATCGTCTCAAAAACGTTCACATCGTCATCACTTGTTATCGACGCTGGAGGTGTAATCCCCTCACTACACATCACCATCCACTCGTGGCATCGGTAGGAAAAATTAACAGCTTTGGTTGCACAAATCTGAAACTTTTCCTTCACTATCACCACCAACTCCTCAAATCGTAGTCTGGATGTCAACATAAAACACCTAGACAGCTCGCCCTGCTTCGGTATGAAATTCCAAACACCAGTCTCCATAACAACCCATTCACCCAACAAGACAACAACCATCGTCCCTTTCGAGATCTGGAAATAAATTGTTCACTATTCCAATTAAAATCTGAGAATTCTACCACTATATAGAATGCAAACTACTATAGTCAACTATACATACCTCTTCTTCCTTTCGAGATCCACCGACAACCTTGTTCTTCATCTTCTTCACCATTGATAGTTTCGGCCTCGTAATATACTGTTTCTCTTTCAAACGCCAATGACTTACGAACACCATCAACAGTCTCCGTTTTATAGCAAGGCGTCGAGATCTCACTATACCCTAAATCCAATGGTTGAAAATCTTCAAGCTCAATCCGATACACCCAAGATTTTTTCCTCATCTTCAGCCGTTTCAGATCAAAAAAAGATTCTGTTCTTCGACTCAAGATTTTTAGGGATTTCCATGTTTTATTTACTTATTCCCTTAAACACATCTAAGGGGCAATTTTTTCCATTTTTTTTCTTCTCTCTGCTACTCACCTAATTCCGAAAATTGGACTGCTATCTCTCAATTATCTCTCTCAAAAGTGATATTAAACTAATTAACCCTTATTTTAAACCATAATCGACATGTTCATTTCTCAGTTATGTTTATTCATCTGCTACGTTATTGAAAACACAAATAACACTAACAATGATAAAATCTAATATAAAATCTATTATTAGTAAATCATATATCTATAAAACTAATTAAAGTTTGTAAGATTTTTTTTATAAATGTTAGATATTCGAAATGATATGCCCAATGTTTATGGGTATCTCGTGGATAGTTATTGATTTTAAAAAAAAAAAAAAAAAAATTTTCTATGTATTTAAGTGTTATTACAATTAATCACAGTGTTTTTTTTTTTAGAAAGAACCACAATGTTTTTTTTAAAAAGAACCACAATGTTTTTAATATTTATATTTTAATAGATATGACATTTAAAATCATATTGTTATTAGTAAATCAAATTTCTATAAAACTAATTAAAGTTTATTAGATTAAAAAAAAAATTATATAAAACAAATAAACAAATGATAATACAATTAATGTCTTTTTGGTAATTTTGGTTTTGAATCGTTCCCAAATCGTTTTTTAATCGCATTGCCATTCAAGAATAAGGGTAATCGCATCGCTCCCGAATCGCATCTCCATTCACAATTTTAACTAATCGCATTGCTCTCAAATCGCATTGTTTCCGCATTCAAATCGTAATTGCACCCAAAACGGATTGCCATTCGGAGCCCTAGAGTCTCGCTTGGCGAAGAAAATACCCGACGATTCGGGAGAGAACTTTTCCTCTCTAAAGGCTAGACAGAAAACAATCACCATTCAACAATTTATATTTATTTATTTATTAATTTTTCTCATTATATGTTAAGCCAAATATGAAAAACGTTTTAACGAAAATTAGAAAATAAAGTTTCAGAAATTTTGCAGAAATGATGGTGGTTGAAAAACTCAAAACATGGGAGAATGAGCAGGAGCAGGAGTTGGAGCAGCATCAGCAGCAGCTGGCTTCCCATCTTTCCGGAGATCGCTAACTGCCGTCAAAACCGTCTTAGAATCATCTACTCTGTTTTGGACAACTAATTGAACAATGGCTCCTACATTTGTAGCCACTAGTTTATGTTTTCTCGTCTTCAAGAACTCTTGAGTCTCTTCTTTGAGCAAAATGTGTTCTCCATTATACACTTCCCAGTCCTCATATAACACCTCGTTTGGTTTCAACTGCAGAAGATAAAAAGATCTCTTTGATCAAAACCTTGTTGAAAATTGTGTGTTTGTCTTTGATGCATTTACCTTGTGGTAGACTCGTGGACTCTGCACAGCCTCTAGAGGACTCATCTTGAAGACAAAGTGATTGAGGAACACTTGGATCACCGCCGGAATTATATAAATCCCGCCGCTTGCGCCAATAACTCCAGCTAGCTCATTGTCCTACCAAAACGAACAAACAAGAAAATATAACAAGCAATAGTTTGTTTCCCTACAATCCTCTGTTTTGACTCTGTTCATTGACTTCAATGAACCTAAAGTCCTCTGTTTTAGTTCTGTTTATTTGAGAAACCTAAGCTCCCCTGTTTCGGTTCTGTTTTGCTTAACACAAAACAAGGGATGAGCTTTTCTTGATTTTGCGTTTTTAGATTACCTTGGTGATGATTAGAGGCATCATGGAAGACAAAGGCCTCTTCTTTGGCGCGATGTAATTCGCAGGTGATGGAGGAAGGCTATCAGAAGATCCCTCGGTTGGTATCGAGAAATCAGCCATCTGGTTGTTGAGTATAATACCGGTAGAGGGCGACATAAACCCTGACCCGAACGCATAATTCACAGTTGTTGTCATCGACACAACGTTTCTTTCTCTATCCACCACACAGAAATGGCTCGTCCCTTGGTCCTCGAGCTGATTATATCTGTTATACAAACAATTTAGCCAACAATACACAAAGCTAAACCCTAAACCTCAAACCATAGAAGGCTTCTCAACAATCCTTCACTCTTGGATAAATCATAAATCAATCACTTACCTGTTGAGGTAATATTCTGGTGGGAAAGTCGTGTAATCGGATATTTTCTTCTGTATACTTTTGGCATAAGACTTAGAGATCATCTTGTCCACAACTTTAGATGTTCCATTAACAACCGCAGGATCTCCAAGATCCATTCGAGCTGCAAGCATATGTTTCATGGCTTCTATAAGACGATGCAGACCAAGATTATCATCAGAAGCCTTGACTTTCGTATATCTCTCCATTACATTCATAACCTGTTTGTGTTCCAACACCAAAAACATTGAAATCTTATTAACTTTATACAAATCCTTATTTTATCGAGAGAAAAAAACAGAGTCATCATTCTCATTCCTCACCATTGCAAAACCGGTGGTTCCACTCGATGGAGGCCACATTCCTTGTAGTTTAAATCCCATAACATCATTAACAACCATCGCATCGGTCACATTAACTTCATAACTCCGAAAATCTTCCATTGTAATGATCCCTCCGGCCTCACTCACATCGTCCACAAGCTTTTTCGCCACCTCCTCTTCGTAAAACGCCTTCTTCCCTTTCTGGGCCACTGCTTCCAAGGTCTCGGCAAGTTTTAGGTTGTAATATTTATCCCCTTTCTCCAATAATTTGTCTCCGCTAGTGAAAACACTCTTCAAACCAATGTCATCCATGATCTTGCCCACGTTCTTGGATAAGGCGAAGGCGAGATGCGAACCGACCTCGAAACCGTCTCGAGCTAGCTTAATAGATGGCTCGACCAGCAGCTTCCATTGGACACGGCCGTGTGTCTGCCACGCTTTGTAAAGTCCGGCTACCTCTCCCGGAACTGCTATTGACAATGGTCCTTTTACTTTCTCCACCTCTCTGTTCTTGAACATATCCTATTGTTGTTTTTAACAAATTCATTAAACATCCAAATTTATAAACAAACAAAAAAATTGCAAATTAGTCGCTATATGAGTATATTCTACCGAAAATTGTAGCAAACATTTTTCATAACTCTATGTAATAATAAAAGAATACCAAGCAGAGTTACATTTTATTCCCGATATGGTCGTATTTAATAGCTAGTTGTATTACTAATTAATTGCAATGTTTTCTTGTAGTTACTTTTGCTTCTTCTTTTGCTTAGGGATTTAATTTTTTTTTTTTTTTTTAAGTTTGTTAGTAATAAGAACCTCTGAAGCTGCCAATGGAGCGGTTTCTCTCATGTTATAAGCCTTAGCTACCGAGCCGGTTGCTGAGCCAACGACCATGAAGGCTCCTCCACCAATTCCGCTCGACGTTGGATTCACGACTCCTAAGCAAAACGCAACCGCCACTGCGGCGTCCATTGCGGTGCCGCCGAGTCGTCCTAGCACCTGGGCGCCAATCTCTGAACAGGTTTCGTGGTCGGCGGCCACGACGCCGTTTTCCGACGTCACAACCGACTCTTTGTCATTGCTTTTGGTTTCACTTTCTAGGCTGAAAAACTGTCTTCCGAATATAAACCCTGATAATAATACAACAAGCTAGATAAGGTACTTCATGGAGAGATCATATTATTGCAACACTATACGTACGTCATTCATTTGTAACATGGACTTCATTTATCTAAAACTATTGTGACAAATTCGGATGTTATGGTTAATTAAGGAGTCTCCAATCTTGTTTAACCAAATCAAAACTATACAGAAATTGTAATTCAGAAACAAATAAACCCATTTTATTAGTCTTTTCATAGCCAAACTAACCGTAACCATAACTGAATTAAACCAAGTTAATCATAATTCATAAACCAGTTAATTTAACTTCATTATTTAAGATATAAATTGAATCCAAGACGAAACTAAAACCCTTTGTTTTTAACGTTTTGGGCCGACCCATTAACCATTTAACCCTATAAAAAGGGAATATTGAATCGAACTCCAGTGAAAAAAGCCGCAAAGGTGGATGAGATTCGGTTTTTATTCAGTTTCTACTTTCTACATTTCATAAATGTAAAAATACGAAAACCGGCATACTAAAAGCATGGAGTAAATTAAAGAAGAAGAAAAAAGGCAATACCTGAGATTCCGGCAAGAAACAGAGACAAGCACAATGCAATTACAATCTGAATTTTTCTCGACTTATTTTTATGGATGTCAGAATCACGCCGTTTTAACTGTTTCTGTAACGTTGCAACATTTTCTTCGATGTCCAAAAGTGGATCTTGCAATGTACCCCGATCCATTTTTGTGCACTCTTTCACTCGAAAGTCAAGTCTCGATTCAGTATTTGGATAGAGATACAATAGGAGAGATGAAATTTAAATAGTTTGATAGAGTCCAAAGAGAGAGATGATGTACTAGTCTTACAATGTTTTTAATATTGTTGCATGAACTGCACGTTCTTTATATAACTATTATAATGTATAAATAATTAATATATATATATATATATATATATAACTATTTGGATCAGTCATGTGTTTCTCATTATATCTATAAGTCTATAACTATCGGATGCAAAAGTGAAAACAGCTTTATAGCTTACAAACGTTGACGCGATCATGCATTAATTTCCCTGCTAACAAACGCTGTTTAAATTATCGAGGTATAGAGAAAAGAAGGTAATTAAATTTTGTAAAACTACCTTACTATATAAAGCGGATTCGTTCAATGTGAACGTAACACATAGACAAAATTATAACTCACCAAATTTAGATTATAACACATGTTAATTTTAATTTAGATTATGACATGTCTCAAATTTAAATAATATAAAAAAAGAAATTTTATTTCTGTAAATTAGTTACTTTTTAGATTAAATTATTGTGTACCTAAATGGAAATCTGATTATATAAAGCATGATGCGCTCAATGTGAGCTCGACAAATAGGCAAAATTGTAACTACCATATCGTGACACGTGTTACGTTTAATTTAGATTGTGACACTTGTCAAATCTAAATAATGTAAAAATAGAAGTTTTATTTATGTATATTAGTTATTTCTTAGATCAAATTGTTGTGTACCTAAATAGAAATAGTAAGATAAAAAAAGGAAGATAAAACATACAATTGGACAATTAAAAGGAAATAGTAAAATAAAAAAAACTATTTCATGTTGCATAACAAAAACATATTATTTCTAATTTTTAAAAGTACTTAGAAGTTTTTTTTTATACGTGATTTGAAAAAGATTCATTTAAAAATAAAATAAAAGGTAAAAAAAATTAAGAAATTGTTGTGTACCGAAATGGAAATAGTAAGATAAAAAAGGAAAATAAGACATACTATTGGACAATTAAAAGAAAATAGTAAATAGAAAACTATAAAAAAGGAAATAAAACATATTATTTCATGTTCCACAACAAAAACTTATTATTTCTAATTTTTAAAAGTATTAAGAAGTTTTTTTTTGTGATAGTTGATTCCATAAAACAAAAGAAAAAGTTATGAGCATGCATAACTTTATATAAAACATATCCAACTTTATATAATAAGATATATATATCATACGATGCTCTTTATTATTATTTTTAATGATTTTTTGTTTTATATTTCTTAATAGTTCATAAAATAATATATTTATATGTTATTCTTTATATATGTATTTATGTATTTAAACGTTTTGGTGTAAATGTATATAGATGTTCGGTTTATCTTTATTAAATTTAATCGGTTTCCGACAACAGATATTTTATTTTTATTTTTATTATATATAAATAAAATTATTATTAAACTCCGCGTATCACGCGGGTATTAATCTAGGATATTGATATTATTTCATATGATAACAAGACAAAACATATTTATAATCTAAGTTTGTTACCACTGGTACGAGTCTACGGTCGTTTACAAATACCGAAATAAACTAGATTAAAATCTCACGCATAAACTGTAAAAATAGAGTTATTTAACTCGTAGCCAACGGTGAGTTGTGGCCTGTGGGAACGAAACGGACATATGGACGTAAATCCATCAATAAAAGTATGAAAAAAACATGTTTTATTTTTATTTAAAATTTGGGATGAGAATTGAGAATATGGGAAACTGATTGTACACATGTTCATGAAAGATTCACACTAGAGGTTTCGAGAGGTTCCTACTAAACTTCCTTGGTAACATGTTCATTTTTTCAATACAGTTTTGCAACTGAAGAGTATGACTATATAGATATAGAGAAATTAAAATATTGAAGGTGTGGGTCCCATTCATCTTCAAGATATTATTAGGCATTCGGCCATTGGTTATTTGGTTATTGGTTGCACGTTAGTTATGAACTTCTTATTTAATGGCAATGCCTTGGGTATATCGTGAATTAGTATTTTAATAATCATCATGTGTATGTGTATTTCGATCGTATTAATTAATGCGACATCGAATCCAAAAGAATCAAGTTAATATTCAAGGTGTTAAAATATCAGAGGTAATTTGTTAGATAGCCTTTACGTTCATTTATTTAAGGTTTTCAACAGAGTTTTGCAATTGAAGAGTATGGCTATATATCATATATAACTAGGTGAGTTTTTACTCTAAAATGGTTTTTGTTAAATAAATTCTTTTATGTTTCTAATTTGATCTTCTATTTAGTAATCTGGTCGTGCTCGTAACTATATTTATTAGTTGGTAAATAAATAAATAAATCATTTGGAAGAGAAGATATATCATTCTTAAGTAAATAATGTATTTTAAAACTATAAGTTTTAGTCATTAATCAAAAATAATATTTAAAAATCTATAAGTTCTTAACTTTTAATTTTGAATCGGTTTGAGGTAATTTTGAACCGGTTTAAGATATTACGTTGTTTTTATTAGTTTGTTGTTAGATGGTCGATTGAAAACAACATAAAACTGATTCACAACAATAACCATAAAAAAAAATGAAGTTTTTGGGTCCGATAGATATTGGATGAATTCTCTTAACCGAGCAAATGGGTTGTGCTCCTATCAAGATGCAACAAAACTAGGAAAATGTCAAAACCGTTTCTCTAACTTTAGTTGTGCAGTCTCTCATGATATATTTGCATTAAAGCGAGTATAAGAAAAAATTGCAATCTTGTGATACAACTCACGTAGCCTGAGAATCATAGCATCGTTTTCACCAAGAGGAAGGTCTTGAATCTTTTCTGGAGAGAAACCTGGATGCGGTACTAACTAAAATCCAAGGTTTGTATAGGTCTTTCCTCGTTTATTTTATCATCTTTATCTTTCTTTTAATGGTAGTTATGTCACCAATAATTATCACCATATACAAAGAATAATCTGCGTTTGAAGTTTAAAAGCTTTTAGTTTATGCATTGAAAAAGACCAATTCAATTGTTAACCGAAGAAAATTTCAAATGTCAGCTTAATAACAACATCCATTTGAAACTGCTTTTTAACCAACAACTATTTGAATGGTCTGTAAATCTAACAAGAATAAGCTCTGGAAAAGAAACTCAATTGCCCTACTTTCCTAGGGAAAAAATCATCCAAAAATTACCACATAAATATCTCCTTTTACTCTATCTTAAGAGCATTGTAACAAATATCTAAATTTGCAATTCCTCTCTACAGACATTAGACATATAGATACAATTCAAATTGATGATCATTCACATAATATATTACTTAACACTTAACAAGAAGTTCGTAATCCATTAAGCACCACAACTAACTCTATAGACATACCATGAACAACATTCTTCTCGTTCTTTCCCTCTAAATATCCTTTGCAAATATTACTGTGCACGTTATATTATTTTTTCTTGTAATCTCCCATCGTCTTTCTTTCTTTTCTTCAGTTTCCATTTCATTAACTCTCTCGAATCGAAAACCTTAACTCCATTATCTCCCTCTAAAATCAACAAAACCGAGAAAATTCCAATTGACCAAACCAGTGTACAACATTCAAGCACGCCATTCTTAGCAGCACCATAACAAATCCAAATATGTTACTTACCTATGTTGTAGGTAATTGGTCGAGGAAGGAGTAGGAGTGTAGGAGTTTTAGAGCCGTGAAAGCAATCACCGTATCTACATTTACAAATACCATCTAGATGGGCCAGATTGCTTCCCATCTTTATTGCGGTCAGAACATTCTCCCCTCCACGATCAATACAAGCTTCGTTGTTTGGCTCTACAAATTCATTATCTACAAGGGAAAAGAGATGAAAATGACATGGAGAAATCAAAACACCAAAATTTCACTTAATACACAATATGCAAAAAATACGCATTTATTCAATTCATACATGAAACTAAATCAAATTTGATTCTAGAAACATAACATGGAAGCAAATCAAAGTAGATAGTTAAATCACGAACAAGCTCACGCAAACAGGAAAATGGAAAGGTACATATTTATCCAGCGAAACCGAAATAACATGAGTCGTCAAAAATTTAAAGCCACGTGTCAGCCTCTCCAGTGCTGACGTGGCAAGCAGGAGAGAGATAGTTAACTAAATTACCTATGTTTAATATGGTAATTTATGGTATATCATTGCTCCTACTGATATTACGATTTCAAAAGGTAGAAGACATAATCCAGGCCCGGCTCAAAAACACTAAGGGTTCAAAGCTGAGAAAAAATGGGCTTTTATTTAGACAGTTTAAAAAAAAAAAATTCGGGTCCTATTTTTTGTGGGTTTAAAGTGAAAAGGGAAAAAAATTGATAGGTCATATGCAAATGCATATCCAGCACATGCACATGGACGAGAAGAGATATTGCCTAATAAGCTAATTAACTATAGGAATGTTTAAACTAGGTTTTGGATTGGGTTTCTTAGATTTTGGATTGGGTTTAGGTTATTTGGTTTAAAAAATATTGTATCAAATTCAATCCAAATAAAATTTGGATCAAGTTTTTTAGGTTTTGAATCGGGTTTAAGTTGTTTGGATAATAAATAATTTGACTAAAGTAAACCTAAATCTAATTTTACTTAGGTTGTTTAGGTTTTGGTTAATTTCGGTTAATTGAACATTTATAGAAAAATGATAATAACATCTAAAATAAATCTTAACACAAATTTAGTAAATAAAATAATTCATAAAATCCTAAAATAAAACAAAAACATTATCTTTGATATTTTAAATTTAAAATAAAATAAACGATAATCAAAAAACTAATAGTTAAACTAGAATCGTTGAAAGTTTTTAAAAAAAATTCCAAGCAAAACCTACAATATAAACAAAATATGAGACGTATGGTGGAGAAATCAATTTATCTTTCAAAGTATTCTTAGAATTTCTATTCAGGATTTCTTTTATACAAAAAATTACTTAATTTATGATTAGAATTAATAGTCAAATTAGATAATTTTACATATAATTACAAAATTAATAGTAAATTACTAATTTTGATTTAAGTAATTTAATATTCATATTAAGTTATTTACTCTTATAATTTATGTAAGATTTTTTTGGATTTTATTTGGGTCTTTTAGTTATCCAAAGACCAATCCAAATAATCCAAACCTAAATTAATATTTATTATTAGATCTAAATGGGTTTTTGTATAAATCCATATCCAAACTAATACAGATTTCTTGGGTTGGATTGGATTGGGTTAGGCTGGGTTGACCGAATTGGTCACCCCTAATTAACTACGTATAATATGATAGTTTATTATTATTATTATTATTATTATTATGCATATCAATTGTATATATAAGACAAAGTCTTACATTTTAATTAATAAATAAATTTTTATACACTAAATTAGATTTTTTGACATAATATCAGAGTATAACTTAATTATTTTTAGGTTTTCGATCATTTTGTCTCATTGTTCGTCGAACTCTATTTTCAGCTGTTTTTTTCTTTGACATTTTTTTTGAACATTTGACATTCCATTAATATTTAAGAGTTGTACATAATTGCTGAAGAAAGATGAATACATATTTTCGTATCATCCGAACATCTGCAAATAACTTGACACAATGAAATACATCAGATATCAAATTATACATTGCTATGCCCCTTCTTCGATCATATACAATTGCTTCAAAGAATCGGCATATGCCTTGTCTGTAACAACGTCGCCGGAAGAGAACTATATCATTGAAAGACAAAACGGTTACTCATTAGAACCGACATCCAGCGAATCCAACACATACATTAAAAGCTCTTTTAAATTAATAAGTTTGTAGAATTCCCAAACAAAATAAGAAAAGGGATGTTTTACTTGCGTTAATCATGCATTATTAACTTACATTTTTTTTGTATAATGAGTAAGGATTAACTGTTTAAAACAAAAAAAATCAAACATCATTTGCAGAAGAATATAACGATTTTTTTTAAAAATTGGATATTAAATGAATATTTTTTAAAAAATGGTTTTTTGACTATTTGATGGAACTAACATATAAAGTTCTAAATGAATACTTTTACAAAAGTTAACATTTATTTGTGGAATTTTCTGTTTTTAGAAGAATATAACGATTTAAAAAAAAATTGGATATTAAATGAATATTTTAAAAAAGTTTGAGATTTATTTGTGGAATATTCTATTTTTAGTGTAATAAATGATTTTTGAAAAGTATGGATATTAAATAAACACTTTTAAAAAATAGAGATTTTTAAAATCATTTTCTCTATAAATTTTGATGCGTATACTTTGTAATTAACATGATCGCGACATGTATTAAGTTCGTCGATCAGATTTTGACACGTGTAACAGACTTTTTCCAATTAGATTTTGACACGCGTTAAAAGAGGTTATTTATGTTTAAAAATCTAATATAACAATTAGATTTTGACATGCGTTAAAAGAGTCTATTTAATTAAAAAAACCTAATACACCATTATATTTTTGAATCAAATTATAGAAACGAATTAAAAACATAATACCATTATTTTTATGTGCAATGTGCATTATATTGTGAATTTTTTTCTTTAGGTTTACCATTATGTGGACGCGGTAAAATTTACAAAATTGATGTTTGAAAATAAATTTATATTGAAAGTTTTTCATGTTGCAAAAATTATAGAAATAAAAAACAAATTGATGAAACACTTATAATTCGTTTTTCATCAGAAAAATATAATATGTCCATTTAGAAGAAAAAAAGACAAGTCAAATATGATTAAATAAAAAAGAGTAAATCTAATTCAAATAGAAAAATGAGAATCAATTCATCAGAATTTTGAAAAAAACAGATATATGAGTAGCTAAATAATAAAAAGTAAACATAACTCAAATTGGAATAGGAAAAACTAATTATTTGGAAATATTTGACAAAATTTAACTGAAAATCAATAATAGAAAAAAAAGAAAAGAATCAAAATAAATAAATAACTGTTGGGGATAAAATAATTCCCTTTGGGTTAAGCAAATCTCCTGATGCCACGTATCCCACGGTTCGGTGGAAACTCTTAATCCCGTTGGTGGAGCTTATCCTTCGATAAAAGCCCCAGAGGAGTTTGGGCATGAACTTACAATGGTCCAAACAGACAGGTAAGACCACTTGGGCCTGACTCCCACCCCGGGTAGTGTAACCCGCTACTCGGGAGTGATCAAGGCCCGGGACGGAGTAGCAAGAAGAGCAGGTACCCCCTTTTGGTACCCGGAGACGGAGTACGGAGCCCGAGTTCCCGTATTAGGAACTCGGACTAGATATGAAATATCTTCCATAGACGCTAAGTTCGAATTGTTTCGATATTTTATGTTTGAATTCTCGGTCAAAGGGTAAAACACTTTCATATAATATATAATCTTACTAGGCTCTAAATAGACCAAAGACGTGAGAGTCTATTATTCATTATTTTAAATGAGCTTTTAATTGGGCCTAAACAGTAAAATTATGGTGCTTGATAAAATCAAATAAAATGAGGACCATGAACAAGAGTTGGAGCAGCAATAGCAGCAGCTGATTCATCTAATATGTTTGGGAAAATTAATTGAACAATGCCTCCCACAGTTGTCACCACCAGTTTATGTCTTCTCGTCTTCAAGAACTCTTGAGTCTCTTCTTTATGCTTAATGTGATCTCCATTGTACACTTTCATGTCCTCATACCACACTTCGTTTGGTTTTAACTGCAGAATGGTCATTTTTGATAAAAAAATCCTTCAGAAATCGATTAAGATGTAGCATAGTGATTTCTGTTAGTATCATTATTGTATCACTATCAGTGGCGGAGGTAAATGGATAATAGGGGTCAATTGACCCCTAATTCTTTTTTTTTTGTAATAAATCTAGTTTCATAACAATTATGGTAAGCCCAATATAAAACAATTCTTGACCCATATGCAAAAACAACCAAAACACGTAAGAAAAACAAAATTAATCTACTTGGATTTGTGTTAAGACTTAAGTACTAATTGTTTCGATCTTTTATGTTTGAATTCTCGGTCAAAGGATAAAACACTTTCACTTTATGCGTGCAAGGGTAAAAAAAGGTGGTCCATACTCGGAGAACGATAAAAGCATTAAGGAGCTGATTCCGAGGGAGCACCCTAGCGTCCGATCCGCCGTGTCAGATGATGCCAACTTTATGAGGGATCATGTGCAGTGTAGCAGAGCCATATGGTCGGCCAAGTAGTGAAAGAAGACAAGGATAGTGGGTGAAAAGCACTCGAGTACATCGAACCGAGTCAAGCCTGTAAGTCCAGACCCGATCCAGCTAAGGACGCGGAGCCCAATATCTGAGCCCGCAGGGGTAAAAGTCTATAAATACTACTATATTTCCTTCATAAAAGGGATCCGATCTTTTGGCTAAGAATACGCACATAGAACCCATTTCTCTTGAGACTAAAGTCCATTTTCTTGCGTTTTAGTCTCTCTGGATCTCTTCCCATAATTCTTTTCTGTCCGGTCGTTCCTTGACCGGAACTCCTCCAAATACTCAGTTTCCTTCTCCTTCCTCACCACTAAATTCTTTCCACTAAAACGTTCAGACACTCTGCGGACCACTCTCTGTTCGGCCCGGAGTCACCTATGTCTCTCTTTTCATTTTTCGACTTCCTTTCTTTAAGCTCTCCACGTCTCCGCGTGGTCTCCTTTCTTCTCTCTCTTTTGCTCTTTTCTGACTTGAGCGTCAGAGAGCCATCGGAAAATACCTTCCAATCGTGTTTTCCGAGGCCTTCACGTGTTTGTTGATTGCGTAGGAGCGGATCCTCCCAGTGGTTGTTTCAGAGGATTAAAAATCTCCGAAACAATAACTATTAGACTTCTCTATCAGTGGTTTCGCGTTTGGATTAATCTTTTTTATTAATTTCAAAAGTGATTTGATTTTGTTTTTACTTGTTTCGTTTTTGGTATTTTTTCACGGGTTATAAAATATTAAATTATAAACCGAGTATTAAATTGTAAAATATGGTGATAAAGGTAAAACTAATTCAAATTAGAATACTACAGTGAGTTCTTATGACCAATAGAAATATGAGTACTTAAATAATTAAAATTGTTGGGGTCAGATTCCATATCTTGAGAATCAACGATTGAAAAATGGCTAAGTATGAAAAAGTACTAGCAGCTGGATCCCTAACCGTGAAGGAGTTGGATTGGGATCCCTAACCGTGAAGGAGTTGGATCGAGATCCCTAACCGTGAAGAAGTTGGATCGGGATCCCTAACCATAAAAGAGCTGGATCGGGATCCCTAACAATGAAGGAGTTGGATTGGGATCCCTAACCGTGAAGGAGTTGGATCGGGATCTCTAACCGTGAAGAAGTTGGATCGGGATCCCTAATGGCGAAGGAGTTGGATTGGGATCCCTAACCGTGAAGAAGTTGGATCGGGATCCCTAACCGTGAAGGAGTTGGATTGGGATCCCTAACCGTGAAGGAGTTGGATAGGGATCCCTAACCGTGAAGAAGTTGGATCGGGATCCCTAACCGTGAAGTTGGATTGGGATCCCTAACCGTGAAGAAGTTGGATCGTGATCCCTAACCGTGAAAGA
Source organism: Pseudoturritis turrita (assembly GCA_900406555.1). Lineage (NCBI taxonomy): Eukaryota > Viridiplantae > Streptophyta > Magnoliopsida > Brassicales > Brassicaceae > Pseudoturritis > Pseudoturritis turrita. Next base: position 82,889 of record OVBL01000654.1, on the reverse strand, counting down.
GTTAGATTGGGATCCCTAACTATGAAGGAGTTGGATCGGGATCCCTAACCGTGAAGGAGTTGGATCGGGATCCCTAACCGTGAAGGAGTTGGATCGGGATCCCTAACCGTGAAGGAGTCTGATCGGGATCCCTAACCGAGAAGGAGTTGGATTGTGATCCCTAACCGTGGAAGAGTTGGATGGGGATCCCTAACCATGAAGGAAGAGTTGGATCGGGGTCAAGCCAAACAGATCAAGTTCAAGGCAAGGAGATCGAAATTGTCGCTACCTGAACCATGACACGAAGCAACCCCGAACCGTGAACCATGGCATCACCCGAGCCGTGAGCCATGATGTCACCCTAACCGTGAACCATGGCATCACCCGAGCCGTGAGCCATGATGTCACCCGAACCATGAACCCTGGCGTCACCCGAGCCGTGAACCATGGCGTCACCCGAGCCGTGAACCATGGTGCCACCTGAGCCGTGAACCATGGCATCACCCGAGCCGTGAACCATGGCGTCACCCGAGCCGTGAACCATGGTGTCACCCGAGCCATGAACCATGGCATCATCCGAGCCGTGAACCATGGTGTCACCCAAGCCGTGAACCATGGTGTGACCCGAGCCATGAACCATGGTGCCACCCGAGCCAAGGTTCGATGGTAGGGATTTGGGCCGAGGCAACGAGCCCACGAATTCAATCCCACAAAAGAGATGACAAGGTTAAAGCCCATGAATCAAAGTCCATGGTAGTAGCCGACTTTGCTAAAAAGAAATCCCTAGGAATTAGGAAGTCTTCCTTATCTCTTTAGGCATTAACTTAGCTGACTGAAACTTATATATATACTCATGTAAACCCTCTGAAAAAGGGATCTCGCAATTTACCTAGCAAAACTCTGTACTTTTGCTTTGATACAAAAAGCTTTCTAAGCAGCTTAATAAAGGAAAAACTTCGGATCTCTGTTTGTATTCTTGGTGGTTTTTCCTCAGAAGTTTCGGATCTCTCTAAAAGACATGACAAATTCAATTGGCGTGGATTCACACTCCCACAATTTGGCGCTAGAAGGAGGGGGATTGAAATTATCTTACACCGAAAAACCACCGCAAAACCGATCCGAAGGACGATGGCCAATGACGGAGAGCAGGACGCTACTGATGTTAGGAACGCCGGCATTGAGGATCAGACGAACCAATCCAAGGATGCTGGGGAGACTTCAACAGCACTCACGGAGATGAAGGCCATGCTGGAGATACTGCTCAAGAAGGCGGAGGAGCAAGACAAACTCAACAACACGATGCGGGCAAGCTGAAGGCCTTGGCGACGGCAAGTCGAACCCGTGGGATAGGCTCAGGTCTGGATCCAACAAGATGAGTCGGGAGGAGCCTCAACCCAACAGCCCTAGATTTCTCAACCCCGCCCAACCCACCGCGAACCCGTGGAAGATTGCCGCCACTCCATCAAAGCTCAGCAAACCTAGCCTCCAGAATGCAAGGAGCAAACGACACACCGATCGAAGAGGAGCCAGCCCCAATCATCAATCTGGAGTAGGAGAATCAAATGGAGCAAAACGTAGAAAGCCATGAGAACCCCGAACACTTAGTAGCTGGCCAGACCCGAGCTGAAAGATGCGAAGCCATCCTTGAAGGAGATCAAGAGCTAATCGAGAAGGAGGAGAACATAATATGGGCCGAACAAACACGGATCAACGAAGAGCGCAGAGCAGAAATCCGAGCCCAAAAAGAAGAGATGGCTATGATGCAAGCTCATATGGATCGAGCAGCTACCGACATAAAAGCTGTCCGATCCATGATGCACAAAGCGACTAGCAAGATGCCGGAGATAGATCGTGTACTGGAGGAAGCACAGAAAAACCCCGTTTACAGCACGGATTACTAGCACAAGAATTCCAGACCCTAGAAAGATGAAAGTCCCGATCTACGAAGGAAAGACCGATCCAAAGGAGCATATGACGACTTTCGCTATAGCCATGGGATGCTCGAACTTAAAGGAGAACGAGAGAGACGCCGGACAGTGCCTTCTCTTCGTGGAGCATCTCAAGGGACCGGCTCTCCAGTGGTTCTCAAGACTCGAGTGAAACTCCATCAATAGCTACAACCAACTGTCCACGGCATTCTTGAAGCACTACTCCATATTCATGGATCTTGGAACGTCTGACGCCGACATGTGGACCCTAGCTCAGGGGCAGAATGAAATACTCCGGAGTTTCATCGAAATATTCAAAGCCATTATGTCTAAAGTGGAAGGTCTGAGCGACAAAGCAGCCTTATTGGCCTTGAAGCGAGCACTCTGGTTCAACTCTGATTTTCGCAAAGAAATCGCGCTAAACACCCCCACAACGATACAGGATGCAATGCATCGAGCTGAAGACTTCATCACCGAAGAAGAAGAGATGAAGATCCTAACCAAAAAGTATGGGAAAGCAAAGGCAGCAAACCACTCTCCCCAAGTCTCCCTCCCTTCTAACACCAAAAAGAATAGTCAAGGTTCCGGTTATGTGCAGCACGAAGGCGGTTTTCGAGGAGCCCATAATTATCAAATTGATGCACCCGGCTATGGTAGAGGAAGAGGCCGAGGCCGCGGAAGCTCTTACGACGAAGCAGCATACTGCGAACACCATCGCATCTATAGACATTCTACCGCGAACTGCCGAATTCTAGGTTTGAAGCTTGCTAAAAAATTAGCAGCTGGCGAGCTTGGAGGAAACATCAGCCTCAAGGATTTTGACATGGACGCAAACACATACAAACCCGACCTGACAAAAGAAGATCACACCAAGCGCGATAGAAGGGATGATGAAGCGCCACCCTCCGGATCAAGAAGAAGGATAAGCATGATAATGGGAGAATCTCACTATTGTTCAGATACCGTCTCGTCAATCAAAGCATTCCAGCAAAGGGCAGACGTCAGCATCAACTATTCTAAACCATCTAAGTTTCCAAATGACGTGATATCATTCGAGGAAAGAGAGACGATCGGAATCGACAGACCACATGATGACCCTCTCGTGATCGAGTTAATTATCAACGACTGTGACGTAGCACGCATATTGGTGGACACTGGGAGCACCGTGGATGTAATCTTCCTCGAGACTCTCAGAAGAATGAATGTGGACTTGTCCGAAGTGATATCTACTCCCAAACCCTTGACAGGATTCTCTGGAGAAACCACCATGACTACTGGGACGATCAAACTGCCTGTCCAAGCTGGTGAAGTTACCAAAATCGTCGAATTCTCCGTAGCTGACCACCCGGCAATCTACAACGTCATCATGGGAACCCCTTGGTTGAATTCCATGCGCGCCACCGTTTCAACCTACCATCTCTGCCTCAAGTTCCCTACACCAAACAGGGTGAAAACGATTAGAGGAAACCAAAAAGAGTCTCGTGTCTGCTTCCTCGCCGCACACAAGCTCAGAAACACGGTGACCGATCCGATGGCAAGTTCAAAATGCAAGAAGATGAAGACTGACAGAGAACCGGTAAAGGAGCTTTCCAAACTATTATAGCAGTTATAGATTACGGACGATCGCGAAAAAGAAGTATCTAAGCCAACTTGCGACCCCGTAGTATCCATTTGCATCGACAATGAACGTCCAGAGTGATGCGTGGAAATTGGAGCAATGTTAGATGAAAATATCAAAGAAGAACTCGTTGCATTCCTGAGGACAAATATCAACACTTTCGTATGGGAAGCAGAAGATATGCCTGGCATCGACATCAGCATAACAAGCCACGAACTGAATGTTGACCCAACGTTCAAACCAGTAAAGCAGAAAAGGAGAAAGTTTGGACCAGACAGAGCCAAAGCAGTCAACGACGAAGTAGAAAGACTCCTGCGCGTTGGTTCAATAACTGAGGTGAAGTACCCGAATTGGCTGGCCAACCCAGTGGTTGTCAAGAAGAAGAATGGAAAATGGCGTATATGCGTGGACTTCACTGACTTGAATAAAGCTTGTCCAAAAGACAGCTTCCCCCTTCCGCATATCGATCGCCTAGTTGAAGAAACGGCAGGGAATGCACTACTATCCTTCATGGATGCCTTCTCAGGTTACAACCAGATTTTGATGAACCCCGAGGACCGCGAGAAGACCGCTTTCATAATGGATCGTGGAATATATTGCTACAAGGTGATGCCATTCGGTCTGAAAAATGCCGGAGCAACGTACCAGCGACTGGTGAACAAGATGTTCGCCAATCAACTCGGAAAGACAATGGAGGTCTATATAGACGATATGCTGGTGAAATCACTAAGAAAACAGGACCATGTCACTCATCTCAAGGAATTTTTCTCACAGCTGAACTTTCACAACATGAAGTTAAACCCAACCAAGTGCAGATTCACAGTCACCTCGGGGGAATTCCTCGGGTATCTAGTAACTCACCGTGATGCACTCATCCATATGAATTCACCAAAGACAAAAAGGGAAGTGTAAAGACTTACCGGGAGGATAGCTGCACTTAACAGATTCATCTCACGATCCACCGACAAATGCTTGTCTTTCTACGATACGTTGCGTGGGAACAAGAAGTTCGAATGGACGAAGAAATGCGAGGAGGCTTTCCAGTCCTCGCAAAACCAAAAACAGGGGAGCCGCTTTTTCTGTACATCGCGGTTTTCGCCATAGCATTAAGCGGCATATTGATCCGAGACGAGCGTGGAGAACAGAAGCCAATATTTTACGTTAGTAAAACCCTTACAGACGCCAAAATGAGATACTCGCAGATGGAAAAATTGGCACTATCCATTGTAATGTCCGCAAGAAAGTTAAGGCCGTACTTCCAGTTTCACTCGATCGTCGTCTTAAGCACCTTTCCGATAAGGTCCGTTATGCACAGCCCAAGTCAATCAGGAAGGCTAGCAAACTGGGCGATAGAACTGAGCAAATACGACATCGAGTATCGCGGACGAACGTGCGCAAAATCCCAAGTCCTGGCCGATTTCCTTATCGAGCTACCTGAAAAGGTATTGACGACGAAATGCAACTGGCAAACTCCATGTTGATGGCTCATCCTCCAAAAATGGCTCGGGAGTAGGGATACGACTAACTTCTCCAACTGGAAAACTGTTGGAACAATCATTCCGCCTTGGCTTCCACGCATCCAACAACGAAGCAGAGTACGAAGTCCTGATTGCCGGGATGAGACTTGCTAGTGGCCTAAAAATCGAGCAACTCCATGCATTTTGCGATTCCCAACTAGTCTCGAATCAGTTTAGTGGCGAATATGCAGCAAAGGATGATCGAATGGAAGCTTACTTGACAATGGTCAAAGAATTGGCGGCACAGTTCAAACAATTCATCTTAACACGTATCCCACGAGGGGAGAACACCCCAGCCGACGCACTTACAGCCCTTGCATCAACTTTTGATCCAGATCTAAAGAGAGTAATCCCAGTGGAATTCATCCAACACCCAAGTATCAATCTTTCCGACATGGTGAATACCATAACTCGCTCACAAGCCGCTACGCAAGCAACAGAAGTCACAATCAGACAAGAGGAGGTAGATGAAATACATGAGGAATTGGCAAATCTGTCATCCGCTGAGCCGGAAACAGCCCCTATGGAAAAAGACAGCCTTGAAGAGTCACCAATAATCGAAAACAGCAGTGACCCTGTCATCAAACCACGATCCGATGAAGAAGCAAAGGAGATCAATGACGAAGCAGAATATGGCTGCGACAAGGAATGGCTCGGCGCAATCAGAGAATACATATACGACGGAGTCTTACCAACCGAAAAGTGGGCAGCTCGTAAGCTTAGAGCCCAAGCAGCTCGTTACTTTTTACTCGATGAAAATTTCTTCAAATGGAGATTCTCAGGACCATTGCTAAACTGCGTGGAAGGGAAGGATGCAAAGAAGATTATGGAGGAAGTTCACAACGGTTCGTGTGGTAATCACTTTGGAAGAAGAGCACTAGCCATAAAGATCAAACGTCACGGTTATTATTGGCCAACAATGATCAATGATTGCAAGGAGTTTTTAGCCAAATGCGAGAAATGTCAACGCCACGCTCCAATGATTGACCAACCAACGGAAATGCTCTCATCCATCTCATCACCATATCCATTCATGCGATGGTTTATGGTCATCGTCGGGCCGCTGCATCCCTCAAAACAGAAACGTTTCCTGCTGGTTTTAACAAACTATTTTTCGAAATGGGTCGAAACCGGCTCATATGCCAACACTAAAGATGCACAAGTGGACGCCTTCATCTGGAAGAACGTCATCTGTCGCCATGGAGTGCCTTACGAAATCGTGACGGATAATGGATCACAGTTCATTTCAAATCATTTTGAAGGTTTCTGCAACAAATGGAAAATCAGACTCAGCAAGTCTACTCCAAGATATCCACAAGGGAACAGACAGGCCGAAGTAATCAATAAAACAATCCTCGACGGCCTGAAAAAGTGTCTCGATGAGAAAAAGGGACGTTGGGCTGAAGAACTGGAAGGAGTACTTTGGTCTCACCGCACCACCCCAAGACGAGCAACGGAGGAAACCCCATTTGCCCTCGTATACGGAGCAGAGTGTGTCATCCCACCAGAGATAGAAGGGCTCAACCACCTGTTGATGCTTGACGAATTGGACCTGATCAACGAAAGAAGGGACAAAGCCTTGACCAGGATCCAAAACTATCAGAACGCGACAGCAAAATACTACAATTCCAACATTCGAGAACGAAGATTCTACGAAGGAGATTTAGTCTTGCTGGAAAACTGGGAGAAAATTGGGAAGGACCTTACAAAATCACCGAGGTCATCAAACCTGGAGTTTACAAACTTGCCAGCATGACAGATGTTCCAGTCCCGAGATCATGGAATGCAATGCATCGCAAGAAGTATTATCACTAAGCTACTTTACCTGAACTACGGGGCGACTTGATCCCTACAAAGGGGTACGTAGGCATCTCGTCTTAGGATGGGTTCAGTTGCCACCCTCCTTTCAAAAGGGGGAGTGGGTACGTATACGCATACTCGTATACTCCCATCTTTGTAACAGATTCCATGATCTATCAAAGCTTTACTTTTAAACACAATTTTACCTAAGCATCCTTCAAAGGATCACAAAGTCTTAACAAAACAGACATTCGAGCAAATCAGACTACGACGGGCATCTCGCCACATCTTCACTATTGCTGGCCACAATAGTGAACTCTCGCATCATTCTCGGATCTAAACTCTCACATCCGTCTCAGGATTAAAAAGCGCGCTATACAAATATTCGTTCATTGTTGGAGCGGATACGTTTATGGTAACGCATCCGTAAACCAAAATGTTCGTCCTAAACTATACAAAGCATATGTTCATTATGGGAGCGGAAACGTTCTTGGTGACGCATCCGTAAACCGAAATATTCAAACTAAACTATGCAAACAGATATTCTTTATCGGAGCAGATAAATTATTCGTAACCTATCCGTAAACCGAAATGACCATCCCGAGACTGATCATCTCATAACTACGCAAAGCGACCCCTTGTATCCGTTCGTTGGAACAACTACTTCTCAAACAAAGACACCGCAAGCAAAGCATTTGCGAATCTATCATATGAAAGCACTACACTTAGAAGTTTGTCGAACAAAAGACATATATTCCATCAATCGCAAATTAGCTAATCAGTAACTTAGCAATAACAATAAGTTCTTAGACAACTTGGATAAAGCCGTCCAGGCATTAAACAAAAAAATGGAGAATTTTAAACTAGACAAAGAAAAGAGGATCATAATCCTCTGTTATCTTAGGGGTTGTAACCACCCTCTGCTCCGGCTCCACCATTTCCTCAGCTATATCGCCTCCCGACGCTTTTTCTTCCTCAAGGAGCGCCTCAGCAAACTCTGCGACTTTTTCCTCTAGAGCAGCCTCAAGAGCTTCCTCATAAGATGGTTCGGGGAATGTCTCCTCGGCAATCTCCATTGAATGAAGATCAGCTAAACCAGGCGTTCCCTTGTTGGAGCCGGAAAAATCCTAGATCCCAACGCTTGCGGCAGCAGTTTCCATGGGCTCGCCATCATTAAGCTCCTTTAGTATGTCAGAACGGACTGGACACAGTTTCAGGATTCCTCTCATGTCTGCCACGAGCTGAGCGAATGCCTCGTGAGCTCCCACCAAATCCTCCTTCTGCTCAGCTAGACTCTTTGCCTCGGCATCAAGGGAGGGCGATTCGTCGCCTTGGAGCAGCCCAATGAATTGAAGATTACCTTCAATCTGAGCAAGGTTAAGCATGTTCTCCTTCAGCTCACCGTCAATCTGGCCAAGAAGCTTTTCGGCTCGGGAAACTTTGCCTTCGAGCATCATCATGGTCTCGCGTTTGGCCTCTAGAACGGCTTGCTCGACCTTACTCTCATGGAGCTCGTTCCCTGCTTCTAGCTGCCTTATCAAGCTAGCTATATGAGCATCCCGTCTCGCCTTTCCAGACTCCAGCCGCATGATCCGATCGTCGGCTTCTTTTATCTGCTTTCTATACCCTTCTGCGTCGGCTTCAAGGTCTTTGATCCTCTTGACAGCTTTCTCCTGTTCAGCAGCCTGGTTTGCCTTGGCTTCTTTGAGCTTCCCATCTAGGTCAATGGCTTTTCGCCTAGCATCTTCGACCCTCTCGCGATCCTTACGGGCATCAGATTCGTACCCCATTACCATCCTATTAAGGTGGGATATGAACTGCACAACAACAGGAATACTGTTAAATAAGCTTAAATGGATCGGGTAGCGAAAACGAAATAAATAAACATCACATACCTTAACGCCCCGAAGCGACATCTTGCCATAGACTTGGTCCCTAAGCAGGGTATCGGATGGCGGAAAATGATCACCTGGACAGGTGATCTTTGAGAAGATAGCCGCTGACCCTGAGGCATCATTATAAGCCCCCTCAGCATTTAGGGGAATGGCAGAGAGAGGGATTGCTTCGGGGATAGCTCGAGTTGCTTCAGTGCGTCATAGTCACTTTGACGCTCCTTCACCCTTGTCATCCACTGATGACTGTCTTTTTCTGCTCAGAGCTTTCTTCTCCTTGCCCTTCCCTTTGCCCTTATCTTTATGCGGCAATATTTGAGAATCGGTTGGACGAAGTCCTAAGACGACTCCTTGAGGAACCGAGGAAAGAGTTGGTTCGGGGTGATTATCGATGGAGGTTGGTTCGGGGACGAGAGTAGTGGAAGGCTGGGGGTTCGGGGGACGAGACTGACTCAACGCTTTCGTTTGTTTTGCTCTCTCCTTAGCTTCTGCCTCTGCCTTGGTTTTTGCAGCAGCCCGATCTCTGAAAGTAGGTCTTCCCATGGTATCTTGTGAAGAATGAGAAGAAGATGACTGCTCAACTGATTGTCCTTCGGAAAGGGCTCGGGCTCTCTCCACTCGTCCAAGGTTGAAGTCTCTTAGCCAATTGCACTTTCGAGCCGAAAGCGTTTCGTGAATCTCAGATAGATCGGGAGGTAATGAAAGGCGGAGATGACGCACTGCAAAAAAAAAATATTTATGCAAGGTCAGAAAAACCTAAAAAAGGAAAATTGCTAAATAATAGAAACCCGAGCCGTGGCCCAAGTCGAGCAATGGATCGGCTACCAATTTCTCCCCAGCCAGACTTGACAAGTTGAAGAAAGTTCGGACCCACCGAAGCTTCGGTGATAGGGACAAAAAAGAAGTAATTTTCCTAGTTGTCGTCTTTGGTCGGGAAACCTCTTATAATATTTCTCCTGGCTTTACCCGACACATAGTACTTCAGCTCTCTCTTGTTATGACGCCTGAATTCGAGCAGCTGCATCAAGTGTTCAACGCCAACTTCCACATCACATTGATAACTCCTGGTCAGAATGCCAACCATATGCCTGATTCCCCGAGCGTTGATTTGGGCAATGGCCAGATTGAATGTCCAGAGAAACCGTGAAATAACTTCAGGGATCAGGAACCATAACAGGCAGTGGTAGAAAAAACTTTCATAAAGAGTGAAGTGGTTAGGGGGAGGATTACTGGCTCGGTCTGATGGCGAGGGAAGCACAAGCTCGACTTCCTCTCAAATGCCAAATCTATGCCTAAGAGCCGTTAACGAATCCAAGGTTGAGAGGGATGAACCGGGTGGATCGGGTCGCCTCTTGATTTTCCTCTTCTTTGGATCTTGACGGTTAGGACCCATCAAACGTTCTAATTCCTGTCTACCCACGGCTGGATCAAAAAACCAATCTTCTTGTTCAACTTTTGGTGGATCGGGATCCATTGCGTCAGTAAAGGGGTTCACCGCCTTGTCGAAAGGAGAACCGTGAAGTTGAAGCACTTCGAGTCTCGAAGGATTCCCAGAATTGCTGCCGGCTCTCGAGGATTCAGAAAGCACCATTTTCCTGCCAAGGAGAGAAGGTCCTACCCCCGAACCACTTGAATCATCCAAATCCTCTAAAATGTTCGCACCAGAGGAATCTTCCCAGCTACAGCTTTGGGCGAGAAACAAATCAGAAGAGAAAGATGGTTCGGGAATTGAAGATTGCCCTAAACTGCCGAACAAATGGGTATACAAATCGGGTGATGCAGATACGGGTGACCGAGACATCACTTGGGAACGGATCAGGATCCTTGGAAGATGGACAAACAGGTTGAGATCTCCAGAAGCTCAGAAGAAAAGATCTAAGCTCTATAAGATTCAGAAAACAGATCGGGAGTGCCAAAGCAGTTCATCAAAACAAATCAAAGCCTTCAGAGGAATCGATGAACGGGTTAAGATCTTCTAAAATAATTTAATGCAGATCCAAATTTTTAAGCAAACCGCCGGAAAACTCAAAAACAACGGCGGCGATAGTTGAAGATGGATCGGAAAATTCCAACGGTTCGGCGGCAAAGGAAGAACAACGGGGTTTCTACTTAAAAATAACTTAAGTGAAAATTAGAGAGAGAAAGAAGAGAGAGGTTACCTGCTATGAAGAATTTTTCGGAGAAATGAAGTAGTGAGGAAATGAGAAGTATCAAAAGATATATAGGCAAATGATGACATCATTCACCTCGGGAATCAGCAAAAATGCTTGCACTCCCCGATAAAGGTGATGGCGTATCAAAATTACGAAAAACCCCGAGCCAAGTTTGTGTGACAGCAAACCCAAACTGTATCCCTCCAAACTGATAATACTACAAGTACGGCGATACCGCTTAGCGACAGTTTGGGGCCATCTGCAAATGACGGTTCGGGGTCATTACCAAAGACATGGTTCGAGATTATCCGCGACTCACGCTTCGGGATCATCATCAAAAAGACCGTTCGGGGCAACCACGAGAATTGTTGATCTCAGACTCGACCACTTACAGCTCGGCAATAACATCACTGATACTGCCAAGCTGGGGGGCTAACTGTTGGGGTCAGATTCCACCTCTTGAGAATCAACGATTGAAAAATGGCTAAGTATGAAAAAGCACTAGCAGCTGGATCACTAACCGTGACAGAGTTGGACTGGGATCCCTAACCGTGAAGGAGTTGGATCGGGATCCCTAACCGTGAAAAAGTTGGATCGGGATCCCTAACCGTGAAGGAGTTAGATCGGGATCCCTAACCGTGAAGAAGTTGGATCGGGATCCCTAACCGTGAAGAAGTTGGATCGGGATCCCTAACCGTGAAGGAATTGGATTGGGATCCCTAACCGTGAAGAAGTTGGATCGGGATCCCTAACCGTGAAGGAGTTGAATCGGGATCCCTAACCATGAAGGAGTTGGATCGGGATCCATAACCGTGAAGAAGTTGGATCAGGATCCCTAACCGTGAAGTTGGATCGGGATCCCTAACCGTGAAGAAGTTGGATCAGGATCCCTAACCGTAAAAGAGTTGGATCGGGATCCCTAACCGTGAAGGAATTGGATCGAGATCCCTAACCGTGAAAGAGTTGGATCGGGATCCCTAACCATGAAGGAGTTGGATCGGGATCCCTAACCGTGAAGGAGTTGGATCGGGATCCCTAACCGTGAAGGAGTTGGATTGGGATCCCTAACCGTGGAAGAGTTGGATGGGGATCCTTAACCATGAAGGAAGAGTTGGATCGGGGTCAAGCCAAACGGATCAAGTTCAAGGCAAGGAGATCGAAATTGTCGCTACCCGAATCATGACACGAAGCAACCCCAAACCGTGAACCATGGCGTCACCCGAGCCGTGAGCCATGATGTCACCCGAACCGTGAACCATGGCTTCACCCGAGCCGTGAGCCGTGATGTCATCCGAACCATGAACCCTGGCTTCACCCGAGCCGTGAACTATGGCGTCACCCGAGCCATAAACCATGGTGTCACCCGAGCCGTGAACCATGGCGTCACCCGAGCCGTAAACCATGGTGTCACCCGAGCCGTGAACCATGGTGTCACCAGAGCCGTGAACCATGGTGCCACCCGAGCCAAGGTTCGATGGTAGGGATTTGGACCGAGGCGACGAGCCCATGAATTCAAGCCCACAAAAGAGATGACAAGGTTAAAGCCCATGAATCAAAGTCCATGGTAGTAGCCGACTTTGCTAAAAGGAAATCCCTAGGAATTAGGAAGTCGTCCTTACCTCTTTAGGCATTAACTTAGCCGACTGAAACTTATATATGTACTCATGTAAACCCTCTGAAAAGGGATCCCGCAATTTACCTAGCAAAACTCTGTACTTTTGCTCTGATACAAAAAGCTTTCTAAGCAGTTTAATAAAGGAAAAACTTCGGATCTCTGTTTGTATTCTTGGTGGTTTTTACTCAGAAGTTTCGGATCTCTCTAAAAGACATGACAAATTCAATTGGCGTGGATTCACACTCCCACAAAAATTAAATTCAATTCAAATAAGAAAATTAAATATATAGACTCATGTGACAAAATTTAATTGGAAACCAAATAACAAAAAATAGGAGATTCAAAATAAATAAATAACTTTTATGAATTTTTTTTGATGGTTTTGCGTCTGTGTTTATAATTGAGTGATTAGAAATTTTTTTACTTTTGGTTTATTTCATGGGTTATAAATATTTATTACAAATCCGTATATACGCGGATCATAGATCTAGTAATAAAGAAAAGTTTATATTCATATAATATATAATCTTACTAAGCTCTAAATGGACCAAAGACGTGAGAGTCTATTATTCCTTATTTTAAATGAGCTTTTAATTGGGCCTAAACAGTAAAATTATGGTGCTTGATAAAAGCAAATAAAATGAGGACCATGAGCAAGAGTTGGAGCAGCAATTGCAGCAGCTGGTTTCATCTAATATGTTTGGGAAAATTAATTGAACAATGCCTCCCACAGTTGTCACCACCAGTTTATGTCTTCTCGTCTTCAAGAACTCTTGAGTCTCTTCTTTATGCTTAATGTGATCTCCATTGTACACTTTCATGTTCTCATACCACACCTCGTTTGGTTTTAATTGCAGAATGGTCATCTTTGATCAAAAATCCTTCAGAAATCGATCAGGATGTAGCATAGTGATTTGTGCTAGTATCATCATTGTGTCACTATCAGTGGCGGAGGTAAATGGATGATAGGGGTCAATTTACCCCTACATTTGTTTGTAATAAATCTATTATGTGGTTTAATAACAATTATGGTAAGCCCAATATATAATAATTCTTGATCCATATGCAAAAACAACCAAAACACGTAAGAAAAACAAAATTAATCTACTTGGATTTGTGTTAAGACTTAAGTACTAATTGTAAATTGAAATAATAGACAAATGCTTGACTTTATTCAGTAACAAAAATAAGTATTTATATATATGTACGTTTCCTTATCCGATAGAATCAAATCTAGAATATATATTCATAGGTATGTTTTAATAACAATTATGGTAAGCTCAATTAAAAAAAATTCTTGACCCCTATGCAAAAACAACCAAAACACGTAAGAAAGAAAAAAAATAATCTACTTCGATTTGTGTTAAGACTTAAGTACCAATTGTAAAATGAAATAATAGACAAAGTCTTGACTTTATTCATTAACAAGAAGAAGTATTTATACATATGTATGTTTCTTTATCCAATAGAATCAAATCTAGAGTATATATTATTGACATATATCTTTTATGCTTAATGTGATCTCCATTGTACATTTTCGTGTCCTCATACCACACCTCGTTTGGTTTTAACTGCAGAATGGTCAAAATCTCTTTGATCAAAAATCCTTCAAAAACCGATCATGATGTAGCATAGTGGTTTATGCTAGTATCATCATTGTGTCACTATCAGTGGCGGAGGTAAATGGATAATAGGGACCCCTACATTTTTTTTTGTAATAAATCCATTATGTGGTTTAATAACAATTATGGTAAGCCCAATATAAAACAATTCTTGATCCATATGCAAACAACCAAAACACGTAAGAAAGAAAAAAAATTAATCTACTTGGATTTGCGTTAAGACTTGAGTACCAATTGTAAAATGAAATAATAGACAAATGCTTGACTTTATTCATTAACAAGAAGAAATATTTATACATATATATGTTTCCTTATCCGATAGAATCAAATCTAGAGTATATATTCAGAAGTATGTTTTAATAACAATTATGGTAAGCCCAATATAAAATAATTCTTTACCCCTATGCAAAAACAACCAAAACATGTAAGAAAGAAAAAAATTAATCTATTTGGATTGTGTTAAGACTTAAGTACCAATCGTAAAATGAAATAATAGACAAAGGCTTGACTTTATTCATTAACAATACCTAATACCCCCCCCCCAAGTTGGTAGTGCAAAATTTCGAACTCGCAACTTGGACAATAGATTGATGAACATCGGTCCCAGTAGAGTTTTGGTGAATAGATCTGCAACCTGTTCTTTCGTGGAAATATAAGGCATTGTAATCAATCCATCTTGAACAGCATCTCGCACTTGATGACAATATGATTCAATATGTTTTGTGCGCTCATGAAAGACAGAATTTGCTGCGATGTGGATGACGGCTTGACTATCACAATGTAGAGGAATAGGGTGTGGATGATCCAATGATCATAGAGTTAGCAGTGAGCTACTGAGCTAGTTCGGGATCAGCAGATGGTTTTGGGATTGAGCCATCGATGAATCCAAGCTTCTGTTTTGCTTGGAGTGAATTTCTGGGTTCGGTAGACCACTCAGGATAATTGTCTTCTTTTAGAATGACAGAGGAGATGAGTGCACTAGGATTATATGATGCATTGAGAAGGTATCGTGAAAAAGATGAAGCCGTGGAGGGGGGGGGTATTAGGTCTTGTTAATGAATAAAGTCAAGCCTTCGTCTATTATTTCATTTTATGATTGATACAAAATCTATGAGCTTTGGAATTTTTATTTATGAAAATCTAAAATATAAATGCGTACATAACAAAATTAAAAAATATATAAATATTCTTACCGAAACACAAATGTAAAATTGATTAGGATGTCTTAGTGTCTATGGTTGTTGTTAAAGACTTAAAAAGAAGAAGAAAAAAGAGTTATATAGCCAATTTCGATAGATTTAATCTAATCATGTAAATCATGAAAATTTTATATTAGGCCTAGAAGATATATGTCAATAATATATATTTTAAATTTGATTCTATCATACAAGGAAACATACATGATGTAGTAGAGGTGGCGGCGGCGGCATGATCAAAAAGAAAGAAAAAAAATTATATTTGTAGATTATATTTAAATAAGATAATACAGTCTTTTTTGGTACACTTTCTATATATATATTGTTTTCATTAATTTTTACAATAGATAATTTATTTTGACCCAATAATAAAATTTTCTAATCTTGTCACTGGTTAACACTCATATTTAAACCCGCATTGCATATAAAATTACAGAGCTAGTCTTTCTTTATAATGTATCATTGTATACTAGGTGAATACTCATGTATACGCGTGGGTTATTTTTCCTAAATATATTTTCCGCTCTGGTAAATTAACAAACCAGTCCCGTTATGTTAACAAAATTGAAGATTTGATAAGAAATTTTGGTATAACATGGAATATATTTTATGTAACTTATCATCTCATCGGAACTATGAAGAATTGCCCATCCGCAATTACATAACAAATGTCTTACAAATCAGCAACTTCTCATTGATGTTGGGATTTGATATTCAAACTGGAAAAGATACAACTTAAAGATTTTATTTCCACATTATTGCAACACATAGAACACTATTTTGACATTCACAGGAAACATGTAATTTCTATGATAAGTAGAATACTTTCATAATAAAGGAACAAAATCACATGTATAGGAGAACTTATCATAACTATATAAACATATTATCATTTCTATAACAAAGAATGAATTTGCTTCTCACTTAACACTAACTGAAACAACTCCAAGATAAAAAAAAATTAATTGACTTTGGAGTTTGTCTGCTGTAAACTCGAAGACCAGTTTGCTTTGCTTTAACGATTAAACTCATGGAGTAAAAGTGATATCTTGTCATATTTCTGTAGAACAATCTTCGAAGTAAGGAGAAACAAACGTTTGACGCAGAGGCAAATTCAACGGAGAGATGCAAGATTGCGGGAGCCGAGACTCCGTGGCAATCTCCGCTTCTTAAAAACCATCCGTTGTCGTTTTGTCCGTCTTGCTTTCTCATTGGGATCCTGTTTAATATGATTTCATTGAAGAGAAATAATTGTTGCATTGACTAATCCTGTTAACGAAATATGAATTTTTTTTTTTTTTAATTTAAGCTGGAGAATGCTGATGCGTCAACTTCTTGTGAGAAACACTCAACTTTTATATATAAGATTATATATATATATATATTAATATTAGTATCTGCTGTTAATATCTTGTATAAATATAGTAGGACCTTAGTTACGTTAATGTTTTGTTGGGAAACCAAATTGAATCTTGTATCTAGACGTTAATGCGGGATGATGCAATAATTCTCTTCACTCAATTTTCTTTTTTCAAAAACATGCACTATGCATAACCCAACGACAACATTGTACAAACCACTAGACATTGTACAAATCACTATACTATTATAATATTACCATACTGATATGTTGTTTGAATCAATTATTGAGGTATAAAGAAAACAAGTTGATTAAATTTCTAAATATATGTTGATTAAATTTTATAAAACTATATATTTAGTTTATTTCATATGATAACAAGATAATAATCATCTAAGTTTGGTACCATTGATCCGCTACTACGGCCATTTACATATAATTTGATGGTTTTCCACGTCATGTGGGGATTATAATTTTTTAATAAATTGATATGGTTTTATTTAGATGTGGAAATCCGATTTACAATTTGATTTATTTCTGATTTTTCGCTCTTTGACTTTATCGATTTATAAATATAGAGACCATAAAAATCGACTATAACTTGGTTTGATTTTGGTTTGGCTTAACAAAATTTTAATTTGGTTTGATTTGAATTCAATTCGATTTTAGTCAAAAATAACTTTAAATTACAATAAAATAACGATTTTTGTTTCTATTTTATGACTATATCTTATTATATAAATTTTGATGCGTCAAATATTGTAATTAACATGATCGTTATACGTGTCAATTAATCGATCATATTTTGATATATGTCAAACAAATCTTATTTGAAAATAATATTTTTATATTGGTGCAGCTGTGGTATCATATCTGGATTCAAATCCGAAAATTATTATAAATATGCATATATTAAAATTTTAAAAATGTTGGTTTATTCGGTTGGCTTTGGTCTGGGTACACCACACTGATCGAGTTATAAATAAATTTCGATTTATTTATCAACCTAACCGTCTAGACAACCGACAGACGCTCGGCCAAGGTATGACTTGCCAAACACAATCATGTAGTACTCTTTCTCCTTTTCTTCTTCTTTGGTATGCTTTTCTTAGAATAATATGGCAATTTTAAATTTAATATAATTTATAAAAATATGTATATTATTAGGTAAAAAAAATTATCTAAAGTTTTTAGGACAATTTTTTATGTTGACACAAAAAATTATTTTTGCAATTTTATTATTCAAACATTTGTTTTACAATATGAATTATTGGTGGAGCAATGTAGAATACAGGAAGAAAATTTATTGGGTGAAAGCGAAAACGTTATCCTTACCGAAGGTTTTTGGAGGGCTTGGTTTCCGAGATTTGGTGTCTTTCAACCAAGCTCTTCTTGCCAAGCAAGCATGGAGAATACTCAATGATCCTACTAGCTTGTTTAGTAGAGTGTTTAGAAGTAGGTAGTTTGCTAATTCACATCTTTTGTCAGCCAAAGAAGGATGAAGACTTTCATATGCTAGGAGAAGCATTTTGTTTGGGAGAAAACGGTTAAGTCAAGGTCTTAAAAGAACCATTGGAAATGGTAGACATACGCTGGTTTGGGTGGACAAATGGTTATTTGATGGCTGTCCGAGATGACCGATGAATCTAAATCCTCTAATGAACATAGATTTACGAGTTAGTGACCTTATCCATCCTACAACTCGTAATATTGGGATCCAGGTAAATTGCAGGAACTGTTCCCGCAAAAAGACATTGATATGATCAGACAATAGCGTCCCTTGTTATCTCGTAATGACTCATTTTGTTGGGCTGCCACGAGACATGGAATGTACTCAGTGAGGTCTGGTTATGAGTTTGTTACTCGAAAAATAAAGAAAAAATTGTTTCTTGAGGCGGAAGCTCAACCATCAATCAACCCAATTTTTGAAAAAGTATGGAAGCTTAAAACTGTGCCAAAGATCAAAAATTTCATTTGTAAAACGTTTCATGGGGCCATTGCTGTAGCAGAGAGTTTAAAAACGAGATGAATGAGATTTTTTGATGGGTGTTTGGCATATGGCTATGAGGAAGAAACGGTCAATCACATTCTATTTGAATGTCCGATAGCACATAAGGTTTAGGCTCTATCTAATATCCCATCTCCTATCTTGGGTTTTGGTGCTTCGATCTATAAGAATCTGCACTATTTGATAAATATATCGTTGGACACTAAAAATCCAGAAGAGATCCGCCTTGTTTCTCCGTGGATACTATGATTGTTATGGAAGAATAGGAACAAAGTTTTGTTTGAAAATATGTCGTTTCCAGCTGACCAGGTTATTGGAAAAGCTTTTGAAGATGCCAAACACTGGACTTTGTCACAAAACAGAGAGGTTTCGATGGAGATAGTCTCATTGATACACGAACTTAAATGGCAAGCACCAACTTTGGATCGGGTTAAATGCAATATCAGTTTCTTTTGGAACAAAGCAAAATTTTATCCGGTGCATCTTGGGTATTAAGAAACTCGTGTGGTGTGGCTCTGTTTCATAGTAGAAGATCCTTCTCCCGTATACTTTCATCCTTAGAAGCAAAACTGAAAAGTTGGAATTAGGCGTTGGAAAGTATGAGAAGTCTACATGTTGAGAATATCACTTTTGCTGTTGCAACTAAAGAGATGATCGATGCTCTGCATCAACCTAACGACTGTCCAACAATGGCAGGTAAGCTCGACGAACTCTTTAAATATACAAAGGACCAAGTGGAGTGTGACATTGTTTTTGAACCGCCTGGATGTAATAAAGTTTCCCTGGAAATTGCTAAGAGTGTAGTTAAAGAATTAAGATTAGCTTCATACGTTGCAGTCGGAGGTCCAAGATGGTTGGAAGAGGTAATAGAGGGGGAGAAACCAGTTATCGTCGTGTAACTAAATCCTTAGGTTGAATCAATTTGTGTTAAGAGTATTCTGGAAGTGAGGCATCTCATCCCCTGTTTAGGGGTTTGTTCTGTACTTATCTGTGTAGTTTTTTTTGTTTGGTTTGTAATGGACTTTGAATTTTTATTGGTTTTATAATAAAATTTTATTCAAACGAAAAAAATATATTTGTTCATATAGTTTATTATGTTTTCACCATTCAAACATATTATGGACCGCTTGATCCCATTTGATCTATCTATCTACTTGATTTGTACCGTTTGATCCGCTTTCATTATCATTTGGAGCGAAAGTCTAAAATAAGATAATAAAGTAAAGATGAAGATGTTCTTGCGAATACAAAAGAGAAAAAAGGCTTAGCCATTCGCATTTTCGTTGAGCTCTCGTGACCTCTGGTTGAGTTTAGGGGCATTGTCAAAAAAGACAATATGGATAAACAACACGTTTCGACCGACGAAATATATGGACAGCTTTTTCAACTACGTAGATATTTTATATCTGCCAATCCTATCAAGTCAATCTTTATATATAAATGAAATTCACGAGCTTTTATTTTTCTTTTTTTGTCTGGTTGATGTAATGATGTTGCTTAGAGTTGAGTGATCACCCGGTATATTTTTATGATAATTCAATGTTAATATCATTGATATGGTAAGTTTAAAATATTACATTTAGTTGAATTTAAATTTGTAAAACATGTATTAATAGATTTATGGTGTAAAATTAATGACAATATGTAAAGATTCCCACCATGGCATATAGTTTTAATTGAAATGTATAATTGGTTAAATTAAATGACGTGTTCCCTAAAACACTCTTTGAACGACACCTAATATTTTTTGCACTATGTCTTCTCAATTAATATATATATTTAGGATTTGTTAGCCTACCACAAATTATGACACTATATCAATGCAGTATTATTTTTTTTCGTTCTTGATATATATTTATTCTAACACGTATTTTTAATATTCACCAAAAGATTTTTAGCAAACGCAATCAACAATTTGTATTTCTTAATTTTGATGTAGGATATGTTTAGCTACAGATTATAAAAAACGATCTAACGAAAGTTTTTAACGAAAATTTCGCAAAAAATTATGGTTCCTCATAAAATCAGATAAGAGAAGGTGCAAGAGGAAGAGTTGGAGCAGCATTAGCAGCAGCAGGTTTCCCATCTTTCCGGAGATCACTAACTGCCGTCAAAACTGTTTTAGAATCATCTTGTCTGTTTTGGACAATTAATTGAACAATGCCTCCCACTTTTGTCACCACTAGTTTATGTCTTCTCATCTTCAAGAACTCTTGAGTCTCTTCTTTAAGCTTAATGTGATCTCCATTGTACACTTTCATGTCCTCATACCACACCTCGTTTGGTTTTAACTGCAGAATAGGCAAGATCTCTTTGATCAAAATCCGTCATAAACTGATTAGGATATAGTCTAGTGGTTTGCGTTAGTACCGTCACTGTGTGACCTGCCGGACTCAACCCTGCATATTGCATATTAAAAAATCTGTAAAAAACTGTGTTGTCTTTGATGCATTTACCTTAGGGTAGACTCTTGGACTTTGTACAGCCTCTAAAGGACTCATTTTGAAGATAAAGTGATTGAGGAACACTTGGATCACCGCAGGAAATATATATGGCCCACCGCTCGCACCAATTACTCCGACCAGCTCTGTGTCCTACAAGAACGAACAGACAATAATTAGTTTACCTACAATCCTCTGTTTTTGCTCTGTTTCATTTGGACTTTAGCGAACCTCCTCTGTTTTTGTTTTGTTACATTGAGACACTAGTGAACCAAAGCTTCTTGATTTTGCGTTTTAAATTACCTTCGTGATGATTAGAGGCATCATGGAAGACAAAGCCCTCTTTTGGGGGGAGATGTAATTCGCCGGTGCTGGAGGGAGGCTATTAGGAGAGTTTAGGGTTGGTATGGCAAAATCCTCCATTTGGCCGTTGAGTATAATACCGGTAGAGGGCGACATAAACCCTGACCCGAACGCATAGTTCAAAGTTGTTGTCATCGACACAGCGTTTCTATCTTTATCCACCACACAGAAGTGACTCGTCCCTTGGTCCTCAAGCTGATTATATCTATCATAAACAATTTAAACAACAATACATTAAGATAAATCCTAAAAGGATTATCCACAAACCCACTTCGGTTAAATCAATCACTTACCTGTTGAGATAATATTCTGGTGGGAAGGTCGTGTAATCGGATATTTTCTTCTGGATTCTTTCGGCATAAGACTTAGAGAGCAAATTGTCCACAACATTAGCAATTCCGTTAACAAACGCGGGATCTCCAAGATCCATTCGAGCAGCAAGCATATGTTTCATGACTTCTATAACACGATGCAGACAGAGATTCTCATCAGTATTCTTGACTTTCTTATATCCCTCCAATACATTCATTACCTGCGTTTGTTTCAACATCAAAACATGAAAGCTATTAACAACATTGCACAATGTTTATATTCGAAGAAAAGAGTCATCAGAATTCCTCACCATTGCAAAACCGGTCGTTCCACAAGCCGGCGGCCACATTCCTTGTATTTTATACCCCATAACATCATCAACAACCATCGCATCGGTCACCTTAACTTCAAAACTCCGCAAATCTTCCATCGTCATGATCCCGCCGGCCTCCCTCACGTCCTTCACAAGCTTTTCCGCCACATCATCTTCGTAAAACGCCTTCATCCCTTTCTCAGCCACTGCTTCCAAGGTCTCGGCGAGTTTCGGGTTGTAACATATATCCCCTTTCTTCAACAATTTGTCTCCATTAGTAAAAACACTCTTTAAGCCACTGTCGTTCTTGATCATATCCTCGTTCTTGGATAAGGCGTAGGCGAGATGCGAACCAACCACGAAACCGTCTCGAGCTAGTTTAATAGACGGCTCGACCAGTAGTTTCCATTGGACACGACCGTGTGTCTCCCATGCTTTGTAAAGTCCGGCTATCTCTCCCGGAACTGCTATAGACAATGGTCCTACCACTCTCTCCGCTTCTCTGTTCTCGAACATATCCTATTACATTTTTTAAGAATTCATGAAAATTGCAAAGTTTAGTAAAGGAAGTTTTGAAATTATATAACATAATTACATAATTTTCAAACCTTTGAAGCAGCCAATGGAGCGGTTTCTCTCATGTCATAAGCCGTAGCTACCGAGCCGGCTGATGAACCAACGACCATCAAGGCTCCGCCGCCGATTCCACTCGAAGACGGATTCATGACACCTAAGCAAAACGCGACGGCCACTGCGGCGTCCACGGCCGTGCCGCCGAGTCGTCCTAGCACCTCGGCGCCTATCTTTGAACATGTTTCGTGATCCGCCGCCACGACGCCGTGTTCCGACGTCACAACCGACTCTTTTTCATTGCTTTTGGTTTCAGTTTCTTGGCCGGAAAACTCTCTGCTGAATACAAAGCCTGATAATTATACAAGAAGATTAAAAGTGTGAAACGTTTGTAGAGTCTGAAGATAAAGACGGCAAATCAAAAACAAAAAAAAGTCGAATCTGGTTAAACTGAGCAAACCAAACCGAAGAAAAAATAAACCGAATTCAGTTTTTTATTTTTCTCATATCCGAATATGCCGTAGCCGAAACCGCATCAAACTTTACAAAAAAAAACCAACTAAAACTTCGGTGTTTGTGATGGAAAAATCCGAATAACTTTCGGTTTTTATTATTAGCTTTTATTTTCTATATTTCATAATTGGAAAAAAATACGAAAAGCAAAACCAAATCCGGATTGGCAACACCCGGTTAAGGGCGGCGACCTTACGGCACACTAACAAACGGTGTATCTGAGATTCCGACAATAAACGAAGACAAAGATCACAATGCAATTGCAATTCCGATTTCTTATTGACTTACTTTTATTGATGTGAGAATCGCGCCGTTTCAGTTGTTCCTGTATCG
Source organism: Pseudoturritis turrita (assembly GCA_900406555.1). Lineage (NCBI taxonomy): Eukaryota > Viridiplantae > Streptophyta > Magnoliopsida > Brassicales > Brassicaceae > Pseudoturritis > Pseudoturritis turrita. Next base: position 59,356 of record OVBL01000654.1, on the reverse strand, counting down.
TTGTAACGTTTTGTTCGATGCCCAAAAGTGGATCTTTCAATATACGCCGACCCATTATTGTTGTACTGTTTCAGTCGAGAGACAAGTCTCGATTCAAGATTTGGATGGAGATACAATCGCAGAGATATGTTTATATATATATAGAGAGAGAGAGAGAGAGAGTAGTTTTATTTTTCTTTTTCAATCCAATGCACTAGTCTTTCTATATAACAAACTACTCCTATTATAACTATTTAATGTATTAATAGTTAATATATTAAGTACTTTGAATCAGTCATGTGTTCCACGATATATATATATATATATATATATATATCACTATCGTGAAGCAATAGTGGAACAACTCTTTGTTAGCATATGCTCTTAAAATTCTCATATTATTCTGTATATTTTATGGGTGTCCAATCCGATAAATTTGAAACGATCCGAACCGAAATAGAGTAATGTGGTTGGATATCGGATATCTTCAATAATTGTTTGGATATATGTTTAAAGAACCTGTCGGGTTTTGGTTTGGTTCGGACATTACTCGATTAACCCGAGTAATCCGAATAACGATATATAGTAGTATATATACTGTTTCGGGGATTTTTGGTCATTACGAACTATCACTGGGGTGACAGGCTCCTGCACGATCAATAAACACGTGAAGGCCGAAAAACACGATTGGGGGATGTTTTCTGACGGCTCTCCGACGCTCAAGTTAAAAAAAGCAAAAAGAAGAGAAGTGAAGAGACCACGAATGAGACGTGGAGAGCGAATAAAAGAGTCGAAAAATGAAGGAAAAGAGTTGAAATGGTGTCACTGTGTCGAACAAGGGATGGTCCACGGTGTATCAGGAAGTTTGAGTAGAGAAATTTAGAGGGTGAGACAGAGGAAAAACATAGTGTTTTTTTTGGGAAAAGGTCAATGAACGACTGGAGAAAAGAAGCCAAGGTGGGCTAAGAAGATGACCTAAATCGGCCGAAAGATACTAAGTTCCGAGAAGATGGGCGTTAGTCTCGAGAGAAAAGAATGGGCAAAGTGTTTTGTGTAGTGAATTCACCGTCCCTTATGCGAAAGAATAGATGAGTATTTATAGAGTTTTATCTGCCTGGACTCGGATACCGGGCTCCGCATCCATAATCGGGTCGAGTTTCGGTTCGTGAGTTGGACCCGGTACGATGCACTCCAATGCTTTTCACCTATCACCTTTGTCTTCACGTGCCAGCTATCCGACAATACGGCTCAGCAACACTGAACCCTTTCTTTGCAGCGTCTGATGCGGCGGGTCTATCGCCGGGGTACTCCTTGGAATCAGCTTTGTCTGATTTAATTATTTCTGTGGAGCAGACTCCACTTGCTTTTACCTTGTTTTTACTCTAGGCATGCATAAGGTGAAAGTCTTTTTACTCGTTTGACTAAATACTTGGACTACAATATTTGAAAGAATTGAGCGTTTCGCGCCTTAAAGAAAGAAATCTATACCTAGCCCGAGTTCCTGATACAGGAACTCGGATTCCGTGTGTTGCTCCCTGAGAGTGGTGGCCACCTGTACGTTTGACCACTCATTTGCCGACCCAGATCATCCCCGGTAGCGTGGTCTTATCCATCAAGTTATCTGGACCATTGTAGATTCAGGTAAAAATACCTCTAGGACTGGCCCAATGGGATAACTACACAATGGTGCTAAGAAATTTGCCTAAAATAGATACACATGGCGCTAAGAGATTCGCCTAAGTTAAAGGGGATTATTTTATCCCCAACAATTGCCCCCCCCCCCCCCCCCGGCTGCTCGAGTCTGAGTGTTGGACTCGGGCAATGAATGAACGTCTCTAAGAGTGATATTCAATCTCTCAAGGACATAACACATGTATGGAGTTTGAATCGCCAACATGATCTCCTGCATATGCTTCCTGAAACATCAAACATGGTGAAATTAAACCGAACCCGGAGGCCTGAAAGTTATGGAAATCTCCATGGAAGCTGGAGCCTGAGTCCGGAGATCTGAGGGCATGAGAACCCTAATGGAGGTCGCGATGACCTGAGTCCGGAGACCTGGGAAGGCATGAGAACCTCTTCGAATGTCGCGATGATCTAAGTCCGGAGACCTGTAGGCACGAGATCCCTGAAGGCATTTGCCTGAGTCCGGAGACATGGAAAAGCTCGAGATCCCCATAGGAGGTCGAGATGGCCTGAGTCTGGAGACCTGAAAAGGCATGAGAACCTCTTCGAAAGTCGTGATAACCTGAGTCCGGAGATCTGGGAAGGCATGAAAACCTCCACGAAGGCCAAGGGCCAGAGTTAATTGACCTGCCCCCTCATAAACTATTGGACCGGGATCTAGCATTCTGAAGGGTAGTGCTGGGGAACCTAATCCCTCCTCTAAGTATTAATCGTAACGAAATCTTGCCTAGAACGAGATACTAGGATGGACTGGGCTATATCCCTGATAATTTTTGTTCCCCATTTGTTTTGGGCCTTAGACCTCTTTTAGATGGATCCTTATGCCTCTTCTTATAATTAAATATATTATAGTAAGGTATGAAATCGCGTACTTTATTTTTAATGCGCTCTTCTTTTGTTGACATGTCATTCTCACAGTGGTCGCATCATGCGGCGGGGATTTATTACCCTCATTGACATGTTGCCTTGTTGCGTGCGATTTTCAACCATCTTGTATTTATGGTTCGATTATTTCCCGAGGAGGCCGTAAACCGTCATATGGGCTCTTCCTTTTTTTATAAGTTCTGAGGATTCCGTTCTTTTTGCTTTCATCCTTTATATTTTCCTCACCAATTCCTCCTTTCAGATAGTCCCTCATGTTTTACTTTATGGAAACTCCAGCGGGAGCAGATGATCCTGATCTGGGCTTTTCGTCGGTCCCTTCTTTTCTATTTACAACTCAAATCCGTGCCCATGCTTCTCCCATTAGCGATCATCCTTCCTTTTATGCGATTCTTACGACGGAAATCTTTTCTTCGCATGGCAGAGACGTCTCCTCTCCACTGGTACCTCGACAATCATCCGAAGGAATGTTTCCTTGTCCTCAATTCCCTCGACGAGGTGGTCTAGTGGTGCCTAGGGGTGACCCTGTCCCAGGTGCTCCACAATTTATTTAATCAGGCCACCTGTATGGCATTTTCCTATCATCTCCCCTTAATTTTCGGTCGCTACTTTTTTGAATGAATTGAAATGTGGTGCTTCGTTTCCAGGGAGCTTCAAACAACGGAAGGCAACCTTTCGAGGATATATGTTTCATTCGAGGATGTCCCAGCCTTGGATTTTTCTTTCTGGAAGTATGCCAGTGCTGGGACGTGGCGGCTCCGGTTGTCGATTTTTTTTTATATTTCCCTTTTCTTGTTTCCTAACCCTTATTTCGCCGTCGTTGTTGTTATCTTATCACCCTTGTATTCTTATTTGTAACTATTCTTACATCGTGGGCTTGAATCCTGAGAGTCATCTTATCCTGTACAAATGGAAAGAATGTTGTTTTCGAGGAATCACTACATTTCCTAAAAAGAGAATTGATAAAAACGAATTAGGCTACTAGAATTTTCAAAGCAGACACTCGGTATTCCGGGGCGACCTCAAAACACGACACATGAAATTTTATAAAACTTGCAACAATATTTGAAGGAAAGATAGGGATAATCTAGATATGAGACTTACCTGTTTTTTATTGGGACAACTCCTTGGGCATGCGGGTGTCAACGGCTTTGTTGTCGAAGTCTTGGTTGAAACCTTCTGGGGGCTGGGTGTTACTCTCCTTCCTAAGTGCGAAGTTGAGCCTTAAATTATCGAATTTTCCTAGCAACTCAGATATCTCGATTACCGACGAAATGCTTTATCTAGTTATTATATCGAGGATGAAGTGACCACAATGACGGGGTGCTGATACAGATTGGGGCCCATCCTCCGGCATCCGAAGGCTAGGGCGAGAGCCAACTTCCTTTTGAGATATCAGCTTGCTTGTGTAATAGACCGGCGCTTGCCTTTCTCCGTTCTTATTCGTCATTGCCACACATACCTTTTGCTTAGCCGCCCGTAGGTACATGTTGAGTTGCCTTTTTCACTTGGCACGACCAATTGAGGTCGTATCATGAGGTGGCTCTACATTTGAGCCAATATGAATTCTTTTTCAGGGCACGTTTTTCGGCCAACAAAGGCATATTTGAAAGGTAACAGTTTTTTGGCCAGCAAGGCACGTTTTTGTTGTAGGATCCTACCTTGCCGAGGAAATGATGTAGCTCTTTGCTACTCACAGGACTGGTCAGGTTCATGATGAATCTTTTCTCTCTGCCTTTGGGTAGAGAGGTCATCGAGCTGATGTTGCTATCTCTGCACGTCGAGTTTCCCAGACCGAGGGTATGCCATTTTTCACATTTGGTTTCTTTTCCGGTTCTAATATCTGGGACTTCTCGGGGCCTTTTCTTGGGGTCATTTGCGGGGTTGTGTCTAAGTTCAATATCGTGCTCCTCTGGATCCATCTCTGCATCCACCTCTTCTATCATTAACGGGGGAGGAATTCCTCGCGGCTCCCCTCATATTTGTCCTATTCGACTCCCAACAAGGAATTTGATCATTTGTTGGAAGGTGGATGGCACGGCCTTCATTGCATGGATCCATTGTCGGCCTAGCAACGCGTTATACCTGGAAGGACAGTCTACCATGGTGAACACTATTTATTTGACAACTCCATCCGCATATACTAGAATGGTGATTTCTCCCATGGATCGGGTCGCCTCCCTGTTGAAGCCGAAAATAGTCGTTATATTTAGGGTCAGCTGGTCTTTGAGGAGATCCATTTCCTTAAAGGCTGGCAGGACTAGCAAATTATTGGAGCCTCCATTGTCTACCAAGATTATTTTGACCAAATAGTCGGAGAGGTGAATGATGACCATGAGGGCATCATCACCCAAGGGGTCAGCGTTTCTTCTGGGCGGAGTCTCGAACAAGATGATGGGACTCTCATTTAAAGTTGGCGGGTGATATGAGACTCCCCTCGAGTCATTTTTGCCTTGAATTTCCCCTACTTGCTACTTTTCATGTTTTTCAGCGGGTTCGCTTGTGATGAAGTTGATGATTCTTTTTGGGTGAAGGGATTCCGGTTGTTGATCGTCCATTGCGGGGCCTTTCCCAAGCTTCTCCTGCTCGTTTATCATCTTTTGGACTTTGTCCGATACGTACTACTTCAGGAACCCTTTCTGGATTAGGTTATGTACCTTGATTCTCAAGGCCATATAGTCCTCCGTACGGTGGCCATCACATTGCTGATAGTCACACCAGCGGGATCCTCCCTTTTGTTGGTCATCCTGATCGTTTATTCTGGGGCCATGGAACATGGTCTCTCAAGCTTCGGAGGTTGCAAATCAACTGAGTGGCATGGATATGTAGCCCATCTCCCCAAGTGTAGGTGGCTTCGGTACACCTTCTTCAGGCTGATTGTTTTCTTTGGTTTGATTCACCACGGCGGTTGCTGGAGTAATTATGGGTATCAGAGTGAGACTTGTCATCATTCTAGTCGTAACTGGTGCGTGATCCATCCTTTTGTTGCCTCTATCATATTGTGACCTCTTCGATGCGTCCGATCGATTGGTTAAGGTGGCAACTGACCGTTGTTCTTTGTCCTCCTCCCATTTGATCTCGGCGTTCACCTTCAGCATGGCATCTTCCATCGTAATTGGGGCAAATTTTGTTAGAAACATGTAGGGGGCCCGTCTGGAAGTAGACCTCTCTTGAATGTCGATGGGTCGGTAGATACGTTGCAATTCGATTACAACCATTTTATGGTTAATTCTTGTAACGTATCTTTTGAAGGATTCTTTGGGGGCCTGCACTACCTTGTATAGATCGTTGGATACTTTAGATGGTTTCTTACTGCTGGAGAATTGTTGAGAGAATGCGTCGTTTAGTTGAGCAAACGAAGACATTCTTTGTAATGACCATGATAAGAGCCAAGGAGGGCCCGTGGAACCAACCTTGGAAAGTTTAGGGAATCAAGTCGTGAGAGTTAGAATTAATTGAGGAGACTTAGAAAAGAGTCAAGGAAAATTTCATTTGGGTCGAAGGAGTTCTGGATCGAAGCAATGGACCAAAGGAATTGTACATGTAAGCCACGATCCAATTTGAACCAACAAAGGACATTGGGGTCAAATGAGTGTAAACTACGTAGGCTTAGGTCAAGGGAACGATCTGGATCAAAAAGAAGCAGGCTTAAGTTGGGTTAACCATGGAAAGTTGAGATGGATCGGAAGTTTTAGTCGCAACGACCCAACAAGTACCTATGCTCGGGATGGAACTGAGTATCGGGGGCAATGCCTTTTATCTTGGAAAAATTAGAAATAACATAAAAAGGGAACTTGGTCGAGATATTTTCAGTTTAGGTCGAGGAATTCAAAATTTGGGTCGAGAAAATGCATTCAGGGTTGAGAAAAACTGAATCTGGGTCGAGGAAATTTAATTTGGGTCAAGGAAAATGCTTAAAGGCCAAGCCAGTGTGACAGCGGGTCGAGGCAGTATGGCCACGGGTCGAGGCAATACGATCGCGGGCGCGTATGGATAACGCTGGGAGTCGACTGGGTCGCAGATATGGACTGCTGCGTGTCCTGCATGCATCTGCATGCACAGAAAGCGCATGGACGCTGATTGGGGCGCAGATCCGGACTGCCACGTGTCAGTCATGCGGCAGCAAGAGTGTTGGGCAAGATTTATGGGGGTTTTCTCTATAAATATGACCCCTACCATTAGAAAACTTACACATTTCCATTTTCTTACCCAAACGCTGCTGAATCTTATCCAGACCCGAGTCTAGAAGAATTCGTTACCCAGATCCGTTCTGTGGGTAATCAAAGGTAGAAATCACGGTAAGATCTAGTTTTTCCTTCCTGATTTTAATCCCAGATCCGTTTGGTTCATTTGTTAAGGTAGATCTCTATCCTTAGGCTCAGTTTGATCGAGTCATCGGAGAAGTGAGATCCGTTCGCGTTGGAAGTCCAGTCCCATGAATAAAAAGTTGTGAGTGCGGTGATGTTTGCTGTTTGGGCATGAGTGTATTTTGTCTTACTGTGCATGCATGTCTGATTTTCTGCTTGTTAGCAATCGAGACTATTGCATAGGTTCTGTGAAGTTATTTAAGTAAAATTAGTGAAATAGCTATGCATGTTTAAGTGGTAAAGGATAGTAAGTTTCGGTGATGTAGGTATGATTGTGCTAACAAATGATATGCAGGAGGAATAACGTGCTTGTGATGATTCGTTTATATGGATATCCATCCATGTTTGATTCATATGTTATTGTAGAAATATTGCTTGAGGTTCTTAGTAAATTTCTGTGAAATTGACTAAGTATAAGCATGATGTTCGAATGCATGCTGAGTTGTTTGGGTGCTGATATTCATTGAAGTATATTGCTAGGTGAATTGCATTATATTGAATATTTGATAAAGCAGAATGCATGTTGGATTGCATGGTTGAGCTTGTGATGAGTATTGGTAATGGTGTGTGTGCGGAGTTTCTAGCTTATGACTTGGTTGAGCATAGCTAATTTTGAGACCATGTGTTGAAATGTGAATACGGTAGGATTATTATGCATGTTATCCTTAGATGCATGCATATTTAATAACCTAATGTTGTGAGGCGGTCCGACGTTCCCAGATGGGTCGCGGTTAACAGCACCACCATATGCTATGAGATAATCGCACAAATCACGGAGGATACGTGGGTAGCTCCCATAGCCGTGTATACATGATGGTGTATGATTTCGGTGGTGAATTGGGGTTTTGTTAGCCTTTGTGGCTACAATTCCATGTAGTGTCCGGGAATGGACGACGAGACTGCAAGACCTTGGCGAAAGTAGAATCCGGATTGCATTGCATATAGACTTAGTACTGTTTACTGTGTAATCAATTCTTTGATTACTTGTGTTGTGGAGCGTCGGGTCTTTGATTGTTGGTGATTGTTTGATGGTACCGCTGTTGATCGCTTTTGGCGATGATGTGCCTTGTTATTTGATTGTTGTCTTGATTGATTGCTGAGTGTTGATTGTTATTTTGGGTTTGGTTGGGAATGATTATGCATGTTAAGGAAGCTGGACTCACTGAGTAATGCTAGACTACTCACCCCTCATCTTCCTTGCAGGTTACCAGTAGTCGGGAAGCCATAGAGGAAACATCGGATGTTAGGCCATTGGTGTAGTTTGTGTTGCATTTGTAAAATGGCAGTGTTTAATATGTAGGGTTATGACTCGAGAATTCCCAACCGATATGGTTTTGGTAACGGTTTTAACGATGTACTATACTTAGTAACAAGAAATGTTTTCTTAAAAAGCTTACGAGTGTCTAATGGTATTAGCTTTGTCCGAGCTAACACAACTATGTTCTCTGGTACGGGTTGGCAAGCCTTAGGCCGGGGTTTAGAGGTATGGTACATCGGACGGATTGACTGAGTCCTTGGATTTTTTCTAAGAGCCTAGTCGAACCGTCTGTGGTATTCTTCAGTAGTAGCATTCTCGAGCTGTATGGTTCTTAGATCGGTTCGGGGGTGTTACATTCTTTCTCCTGGCAGGTTGATAAACCATTGAATTGATTGACCCACGAAGCTAGAACCGAAGCTCTTACACATGCATGCCTCCCTGAGTTGGTATGGCATGGACGTTTCCATCATCTGTTGCTTGTACTGCCATGTGCTCGTCAGGGTCATGTGTTCCATCGTAGAATTGCATGATGGGAAAGCTGAACTTCGCAGGGATTTCACGGCATTGATTTCTTTACTGAAAGGCGAGTCGTTGAATGAGTCCCGAGCGGCCCTTTTGGCTGGCGGCTGTTTGGTCATTTTCACCCACCTGAAGTAAAGGGACGAGAAAAGGTATAAAAACGGCTCGGTGTCAACTAAGTGTCGCGAACACTCGAGCCAAACTCAAACGGCTTGGGTGTCACACAGAAAATGGTTCGGGTAACGCACCGAAAGTGGTTTGGGTGTCACAATGAAAATCGTTCGAGTGTCACACCGAAAACGGTTCAGGTGTCACACCTAAAATGGTTCGGGTGACACATGAAGACTGTTCGTGTCACAGTTAGAGAATCCGAGCCAAAACGAAAATGGCCCGAGCCGTGAAGGAGAAAGACACCCGAGCCGCGAAGGAAAAAGACACCCGAACTGCGAGAGAAAAGACACCCGAGCTACGAAGGAGAAATGCCACCCGAGCCAAACATGGGCCGTTGCCACCTGAAGCAACTATCACAGGGAAAAAGGCCCATGAAGATATGACAGACGTGAAGAAAGGAAAAGAGCAAAAATAGGAGAACTTCCTTATCTTTTTAGGAGTCGCCCTAGCCGACCTAAAATTTCTATATATACTTGTGTAAACCTCTCGAAAGAGGGATCCGCAATTTTTACCTAACAAAAACTCTGTAGTTTTGCTTTCATAAGAAAACTTTCAAAACAGCTTAATATAATCATCTTTGGATCCTCGTGTTTGTGGTTTTAATCTCAGAAGTTTCAGATCTCTTAAAAGTCTTGACAAATCTAGTTGTGTGGATTTACACCCCACAGCAGCAGCTGTAACACCCCCGATCCGATCTAAGAACCAGACAGCTCGAGAATGCTACAACCCCGATGAATAAGACGGACGGTCAGACCAAAATCCTTGGAACAAATATGAGGTTCCGGTCCATCCATCCATCTTAACGTCCCTCTCAACTCTGGCCTAAGGCTTGCCAACCCGTTCCAGAGAGAAGAGTTATGTTAGCTCGGACCAAACTAATATCATTTGACACTCGTGGCTATAAGAAAAAGCATTTCTTTATTTATACTTAGTATACTACATTATCAAAACGTTACCAAAACAATATAATTTTGGGTACCCGAGTCAAATTCATACATACATACTAAACATTATTCCAATTTGCAAAAGCAACATAAACTACACTTATGGCCTAATGTCAGATGTTCCCTCTAAGGCTTTCCCGACTACTGGTTACCTGCAAGAAAGAGGAGGGGTGAGTAATCTAGCATTACGCATTGAGTCCGGCTCTCCTAACATGCATAATCATTCCCAACCAAACTCAAAATAACAATCAACACTCAGCAATCTATAAAGACAACAATCAAATAACAAGGCACATCATCGCCAAAAGCGATCAACAACAGTATCATCAAACAATCACCAACAATCAAAGACCCGACGCTCAACAACACAAGTAATCAAAGAATTGATTATACCGTAGACACTACTAATTCTATATACAATGCAATCCGGATTCTACATCATCATCAAGGCCTTGCGGTTCGGTCGTCCATTCCCGGGCAACCCGCGGAATTGTAGCCATAAAGGCACATAATATCCCAGTTCCCCCATTGATCTCATACACTATCGTGTATCCACGGCCAAAGGAGCTACCCCAATACCCTCTGTGCTTGTGTAGTTATCCCATAGCATCCAAAAATGCCGTTAACCACGATCCATCCGGAAACGTCGAACCGCCTCACAATATTAGGTTATTAAATATGCATGCATCTAAGGATAACATGCATAATATCCCTACCACATTCACATTTCAACACATGGTCTCAAAATTAGCTATGCTCAACCAAGTCATAAGCTAGAGACTTCGCACACACATCATCATAAACACTCATCACAGACTCAACCATGTAGTTCAACATGCATTCCACTTTATCAAATATTAAATATAATGCAATTCACCAAGCAATATACTTCAATGAATATTAGCACCAAACAACTCAACATGCATTCAACATCATGCTTATACTTAGTCAATTTCACAGAAATTACTGAGAACCTCAAGCAAGATTTCTACAACAACAAATGGATCAAACATGTATGGATATCTACATGAATGAATCATCACATGCATGTTGTTAGTCCTGTATAGGGTTTAGGGTTTAGGGTATCATTCGTTAGTATAATCACACACACATCCCCGAAACTTACTATAATTCACCACTTTAACATGCATAGCCATTTGTATAGATTTTCTTAGTAAAAATCAGCAACTCATGCATAAAATTCTATCATCTACGTCAACGGATATAAAGCATAACAACAAGCAACCAACATGTGTTCAACTCATCAACACACGACAAGCATCACCGCACTCAGTTGATTTGGAGGTTTTTCTAGGTGGAAATCCAACACAAAATGGTTCTTCTTTCCACGACTCGATCAACCTGAAGCTAAGGCAAATCAATCTACCTTAACGACAGGCTAAAATAGATCTAGGTTAAAACAACCGAAAACACTAGATCTTACCTTAGATTCTACCTGGAATACACTTTACCCCGGGTTGGATCAAGGTTTTCTCTCCTATCTCATATCTGGAAGGATTTTGGTAGAGTTTGGGTAGGGAAAAACCAAAAATGGATGAACTAAGAGAAGGTTGGTTGATATATATAGCCCCAAATCCAAAAATCTCATTTTAAGTAAAATATGCCAAATGTAGACCATGCTGCCGCATGGCTGACACATGGCAGTCCGTTTCTGCACCACAATCCTTGCCTAAACACTTTATGTGCATGCACCCGCATGCAGGACAAGTGGCGGATCAGTTCTGCGACCCAGTCATGACCCAACGTGACCAATACGCTCCTGCCCGCGGTGGGAAAAGGTTCCCTCGTCCAGACTGATTCTTATCAACTCGTGGGTCGTACTGGCTTGACCTGTGGGTAAGAATTCTCGACCCACTGAGTTTTCTCAACCCATGTTTGAATTCCCTGGCCCAAATTAGATTTTGCTCGACCCAAACTCAAAATTGCTCGACCAAAACTTTATTTCACGCCTTTTCTAACATTTCCAAGCTTAAAGGCCTTGATCATACCTTAAAAATTCTTGGTTCCTCCAACCGTGCTTAGGGGTCTTCAGGATCATTACACCGGATGTCCTTATGGATCACCGGAATCACTACATATGCTTACTCTTCTTTGGATCCACATGGTTTCCCTTAACCCAAGCCTAAGTAATTTCGACTGAATGATCCCAATGTCCTTTGTTGGCTTGGATTGGATCACGGCTTACACGTACCATTCCTTTGGTCCATTGCTTCGATCCAATCTGAAACTCCTTCGACCCAAATGAGGTTTTCCTCTACAAAACCTCCTTTTTATGTCTCCTTAAGTCTTTCCATCTCTCAAACCCATGAGTCCCAAACTTTTCAAAAACGACTTCTCCGGCCGTCCTTACCGCTCATCGGGGTCATTACAGCTGCAGTCGAGGAATTCTTCTAATCACAGCTTCCAAGTTAACTATTTTTGTTTACAGGATTTATTCTCCCAGGCCGGCAAGATTGGCTCCGTTCTGCTGTGCTCCTTTCACCCTAGCGTTATATCCCCGGGTGCATGGAGTTAGCTTCATTAGGATCATTGTTTCCCTGTCCCCCGAATGGCAGGGGTACCGGACAGTCGTGTTTGACTCTTTCGTTTTCGAAAACTGGTAGTCGCATTCGAATGGGCTCTCTAGGCATCAGCGGGGCTCGTGTTTGCAGTAAAGCCGCGAAGGCTCCATGGAAACCTCCTTGGTTTGGGTCGTTGTTGACGGGGTGAACGGGTTGTACCATGTCTGGGCTGGATGGCACCCTTTGTTGTGATTCCAATACGGTGACTTATCGGGCGAGGTGATGCAGTTGTTCCCTGAGTCAGGCGTTATCCTCCATACTTCTCATGAACTCCATGTAGAGGTGTGGGGATTACGGCAGCGACGGTTCCCCGCGTTCTATCCCTACTGGCAACGCGGTTAAGTTGTCCCTAAGTAGACGGGATCCATCGTCAGTTCCTCGCCTTTAGCTTTGATTGTTTGAGAGATGCCCCGTCCTCCTTCTATCGCCAAATTGTTTCGGAGATTTTTGGTCCTTACAAACTACCACTTAGGGGACATGCTCCTTTACGATAAAAAAATACGTGAAGGCCGGGAAAACACGATTGGTGGATATTTTCTGAGGGCTCTCCGGCGCTCAAGTCAGAATAGAGCAAAAAGAGGAGAAGTAAAGAGACCACGGGTGAGACATGAAGAGTGAAGAAAAGAGTCAAAAAACGAAGGGAAATAGTTGAAACGGTGACACGGGACCGAACAAGGGATGGTCTGCGGTGTATTAGGAAGTTTGAGTAGAGAAATTTAGAGGGTGAGACAAAGGAAAAACACAGTGTTTTTGGGAAAATGTCTATGAACGACCGGAGAAGAGCAGCCAAGGTGGGCTAAGAAGATGACCTAAATCGGTCGGAAGACACTAAGTTCTGAGGAGATGGACCTTAGTCTCGAGAGAAAATAGTGAGCAAAGTAACTTTTGTAGCAAAATTGTTGTGTGTCTTATGCGAAAGAATAGAGTAGTATTTATAGAGGTTTTCCTGCCCGAGTTCTGATACCGGGCATCGCGTCCATAATCGGGTTGGATTTTGGTTCGTGGGTTGGACCCGGTACGATGCATCGAGTGCTTTTCACTTCCCACCTTTTTCTTCACGTGCCGGCTATCCCACAATACGGCTCTACAACACTGAACCCTTCTTTTATTGTACCGCAGCATCTGACGCGGCGGGTCTATCACCGGAGTGCTCCTTGAAATCAGCTTTGTCTGCTTTAATCGTTCCTTGGAGCATAGTCCACTTACTTTTACCTTGTTTTTACCCTAGGCATGCATAAGGTGAAAGTCTTTTTACTCGTTTGACCAAATACTCGGACTACAATATTTGAAAAAAGTAAATGTTTCGCGCCTTAATGAAAGAAATCTATACCTAGCATGAGCTCCTGTTACAGGAACTTGTGCTCCGTGTGTCGCTCCCCGAGAGTGGTGGCCACATGTACGTCCGACCACTTATTTCCCAATCCAGATAATCTCCGATAGCACGCTGATGGGGATGGTCAAAGGTGGCCGTATCCATCGAGTTATCTGGGCCATTGTTGATTTATGCACAAATACCTCTAGGACTGTCCCAATGGATTAACTATACAATGGCGCTAAGAGATTCGCCTAAACTAGATAAACGTGGCGTTAAGAGATTCGCCTAAGATAAAGGAGATGATTTTATCCCCAACATATACTATATATTATATATAATGAATAAATATTTGTGTATAATATCCATGAGCCAAAAAAAAAAAAAAAAATCTAACTCATTTAATTATTTTGCTATATACCTACACATCACAATAAACCTAAAACTTTTTTTCTCTAATAAAAGTTTATGTTTCTATCTTCTTCAACGATATTTTGATGAATAGAGATGTGCTTCTTTCAAAAACTTTTTTTTTTTAAATCAAAAATTTTCTTCATAGTTAGTTATTATATATTAATATTTCTCAATTTTTCGTTCTCGTATTACAAAGTGTAGATTTCAAAACCAAAACTCAAATTTATACAATTTAAACCAAATATCGTAATTATACTTTGTTCGGATTTAAACCAAAAAACTCGAAAACCGTATGATTCCGAACTGAACCGAACCAATATAGATATGATTTTTGTTTTATAGCTACTTTTCCATTATCGAATAACCCAAAATCCGAACAACCCAAACTAAAACCTATTCGAAATCCGGATTAGACATCCCTAGTATATATACACTACGATCTTATTTACGCTTATCTCTTGTTGACAACCATAATTGTATTTTGTATTTATCGTTCGATTACATCAATGAAAAATAAACAATTCACAAGCATTACACTCTACAACTTCAAAACATTATGCATTAATTCCCTTGTTTACAAACGTTGGTTTGATTTTTTTTTTCCAGCAACATGAAATATACAGATTTAAATTCTGGTGATAATAAATTGCAAAAAAACTCTTTATCATTTTCTTTAACAGATCTTGGCGTCACTCCGGCACATCGTGCATCACAGACACCGGTTTCGGTCTCGTGTCATTTATGTTGATCCACCAAACTGAGTTTCATTCAAAATGCCCTATCTCCTTTCCATGGATCGGAAACCCCCAATCGTGGAAGAAAAGGGGGTTTCTTCTCTTCCATCAAGCTCCCGAATCTCTCTCTCCTCTTCGACCACAGATCTTGGCGGCGATGAAACCCCAACACCAGATCTTTCGTGTCCAAGTAAGTGTTGATGGTCAACGATTCCTAAATCTCCACCATCGACAAAACCTATGGTGAATTTACTTGTCGTCGCCTCTGCCAATACTGGTGTAGCTCCCAATCCGAAAAGTCAAGACGAGCCATCGTTGGAGAGCATTGTCTTTGACCTCGTCTCAGATTAATCATCTTCTCAACCGGTAGTGGTTAGTGAACGACCGGTTATCCTGCCTTCGACAGAGAACTTGAAAAAGGGAACATTTGGTAGTGGTATCTCGACTCTACTCTTTGTATTAGCGACGGAGTTCAATGTCTCAACACCTTCTAGTACTTTCCTGACTCATAAAGGAGCATGGGCTCAACCTATCAAGATCCTCTCTTCAAATTCATAGTTGAGCTCTACTATCCGAGTAGTTGATGGGGACGGAGCTGCTGGCTTAACCTCATCGGATTTGTGCTCGTCCTTGTCACAATCACATAAAGGCCAAGCTATAGGGCAGCAAGGAATCGAGGCGCCTATCTCTAAATCCTTTACGAGAGTGGTGTGGGCTATGCAAAACCAGCTGATGGAAAGGAAGATTGATATACCTCATTTTTTACCGTTTTAGTATATTTTTCATAGTTTTTAATAAAGAAACTACTTGATTTTCAAATTTTATTTTTCTTTTTAGTGTTTTGGAGTTTTCATAGTTTTTACAGGAAATTAGAGCAATTTGGAGTAAAAAAATGCAAACAAGCATTTTGAAGATTGGACACCTTCTAAGCATCAAATTGTTATATCAAATGGAGATCTTTCCACCATTTGATCAAGCTCAATTTTGGACACAATATATTTAGGAATGTTACCTTTCATTTACAAATGGTTTCAAGAAAATCCAATGGTTGGATCTCAAGATATGCTCAAACTAAAGCAAGCAGAGGAAAAGAGGAAGTCACCATCCATATTCAAACCCGTATATTGCATATAAAATTACAAAAAAGAGATGAGATTTATATAGGTTGATAGAGAAAGAGAGGGAGCTAGTGTATCATTATATTTTATATATATATATATATATTATAGTATCTGCTGTTAATATCTTGTATAAATATACTAAGACCTTAGTGACTTTATGTTTTGTTGGGAAACCTAATTGAATCTTGTATTTAGACGTTAATGCGGGATAATGCATTAATTCTTTTCACTCAATTTTCTTTTTTCAAAAACATGCATTATGCATAACACAATGTATGACAACATTGTACAAATCACTATACTATTATAGTATTACTATACTGGTATGTTGTTTGAATCAATTATTGAGGTATAAAGAAAAAAGTTGATTAAATTTATAAATATATGTTGATAAATTTTATAGAACTATATATTTAGTTTATTTCATATGATAACAAAATAAATAATCATCTAAATTTGGTACCATTGACTCGTTACCACAACCGTTTACATATAATTAAATGGTTTTTAGCCGTTTACATATAATTAAATGGTTTTTCGTGCGTTGATTATAAATTTTTAATAAATTGATATGGTTTTATATAGAAGTGGAAATCCGGTTTACAATTTATTTTATTTTTATATTTTTATCAATTTATAAATATAAAAACCATAAAAAATTAATGTTTTTTTATTTTATCGATTTATTTTGATTCCGATAATAAAATTTTCTAGTTTTTTCATTGATCACTACTCGTATTACAAAGTTCAGAGTTCAAAGATCGGTTGTCTAGATAGATAAAAGTGATTGATTCGTCTATTTTTTTTTCTTTTGCCGCCGTTCATAGCTCGGATTTCTCATGATCCCCACTATTTTTTTGGGATTGGTCGACGCTCCAAGTTCATGAGTCAGTTTTATATGCCTTTTAATATTATTTTCGTTATTTAAAGTGTTCATGTTTTACTTAACCGATAGAATTGTTTTTATGTAATATTTTTTATTATATAATCAATTTTTTTTTAATAGAATGTATTTTCTCCAAAAAAAATAAAATAATAATATTCATAATCTAAGTTTGGTACCACTTGTCCACTACGACCGTTTACTAATAATGAGATAAACTAGATTAAAATTTCGCGCATAAACCAATGTTTTGGAAATCTCAATGGAGACTTGTAGTTCGACTTCCAACTACATCTTTATATAAGAAACAAAAATTTTGAATTGAAAATACACTTAGCATTCGAATGGTGACATCAAATTAAGCAGTATAGATAAAAAATTGTACGAAGCGGAATATGGTACAATTGTAGATCATGCAGAAAAATGTATTTGCGGAATAAATACGGTTTATATTAAAAAAACGAGACGGAATAATGTTTGATTAGTGAAAAAATAACTTGCGTTACAATGTTATATTACTATGTGTGTCTAAAATATTTTTTTTATAGTTTGTTATTATTGTTCAATAAAATTATTTCGTACAATTTTTTTGTATTTTTTGAGATAAAAATAAAATAAAAAATAATATATCACATCTAAACCGCACCTTATGTGATGTGTGTCAATAATGTGGTGCGGATCAATAAGTTTGTTCATCAATTTGAACCGCAGGTGGTACATCCAATTTCTTTTATTATTTTATTAATCAACCGCACTTGCACTATTTTGGTTGTGAATGGTGAATTAGAAGACCGATTTGTAACAGTACCAAACAAACCGTCCCGCATGTTTTTCCCATTCATAGCCTTAGGACATCTCCAAGAGACACCTTAAAACTTCATTTTTGAGGTTTTTGGTTCTCCAAGAGTAACTTCAAAACCTCAAATTTTGAAGTTTCATCTTTTTCTTGCATTTTAATCCCTACAATTACATATATCTTAAAAATAATCTTATTAGTTTATTTTTTTTTTATCATTTTAATCCTTACAAGTTTATGTCTCATAAATATTTTACATATATTTTATAAATTTAATTTCTACATATAAAATTAAATAATAAAGAGGCTCATTTATCATTTCGAAATGCATTGATTGATCATATTTGGGAGTATTACGGAAATAATTTTATTGAGTAATTTAGTATTTTATTTGTAATATATAGTTTATTCTGTGTGTTTTATTATTGTTTAAATCTAATTTTATATTCTGATGTAATGGTTTATCAATTAATGTTATTTGATTATCTATTTAATGGATATATAGGTTTTTATAAAAGTTATATGATCTTTATTAATTTTGATTAATAGGAAGGATTAAAATGCAAAATTTTCTTTTTTAAAGTTAAATTTGAGGTTTTACCATTGGAGAACAACACCCTTAAACCTTAAATTTAAGGTTTGGCAAACCTCAAATTTGAGGTGTCTATTGGAGATGCTCTTAGTACAAAATTGAAAGAGCAGTTATTATAAATAGTTTAAATATAATATGTACATTTTTCAAGAAAGTAGATAACTCAAAATAATGGTCAGTGGCTTGTCCATGTAAGGCAAGCTCTCGACATAAAATTGGATAAATCATAAATGGCTTCTTAGGTGGGGCAAAGAAAAAAAGATAACTCTGAAATAATATAACCTTTACATGGCCATCAGGAAAGCTTTTGACAGGATGGAATGGTGCTTCATTGGGACCATTATGCGGAAAATGGATTTTGGAGAAATCTGGATCACTTGGGTCATGCAATGCATCCGATCTGTCTCGTATCATGTTCTCATCAATGGGAACCCGAGGGGAAACATTGTACCCCACAGAGGCCTTCGTCAAGGCGACCATTTGTCCCCTTTCGTCTTTATCATGTGTACGGAAGCTCTTACTGGTTTACTGAGAGGGGCTGAGGAGAAGGATACCATGACAGGAATGAAAGTAGCAAGAGCAATTCCCCTGGTATCACATCTCCTCTTTGCAGATGATAGTTTATTTTTCTGCAAAGCGGAGGCCCGTGAGTGCAAGGAAGTGATGGAAATCCTACGTCGTTACGGGCAAGCGTCGGGCCAATGCATCAACCTAGACAAATCTTCCGTTCTCTTTGGGAAGAAGGTTGGAGACCACCAAAAGGAAGAGATCAAGAATGCAATCGCTATCACCTCAGAAGGGGGTATGGGGTCCTACTTAGGGATCCCAGAAGACATCAGTGGATCCAAGTGCAAACTGTCCGCCTTTGTCAAAGATAGGCTCCACAACAGGATTAATTTGTGGTCCTCTAAATGGTTATCTAAAGGTGGCAAAGAGATCCTCATCAAGGCCGTTGCTTTAACTTTACCAACCTATGTTATGTCTAGCTTTCTCCTACCCTTAGACATATGTGAGAAGCTGACAAGTGCCATCACCAAGTTCTGGTGGTCTTCCAACCCCAATGCGAGAGGCATCCATTGGGCCACTTGGGAGAAGATGCGTACTAGCAAAGTTCTTGGAAGTGCTGGTTTTCGTGCAATCCACGAGTTCAACTTGGCCCTTCTGGCCAAGCAACTATGGCGACTTATCCAATACCCAGACTCCCTCCTTGGCAGGGTCCTTAGTACACCCTTGAGAATCACCTCTGAGACTAACCCATCCTATGGATGGATGAGCATCATCACGGCTAAGCCTTTGCTTAACCTTGGGATTTGACATAAGATACACTCTGGCCTTAATACCAGAGTTTGGCAAGATCCATGGATCCCGGCTATACCGGCAAGGGCTACAGTACCCGTAGTACACCCACTAATGACTGTGAGAGACCTAATTACTCCAGAGACCCTGGATTGGAATGTGGATATCCTGGCGGAGCTTGACTCCCCAGAGGACATACCACTCATCAAATGCTTACCGGTCAGCAAAACTCCCCACATGGATAGTTTTTGTTGGCAATATACCAAGACAGGGTTATGCACTGTGAAGTCTGGCAACTGGGTGGCTCGCAATATTTTGAAAAATCAAGGGGAACTAGGTTGTACGGAGCCAAGCGTAACGGCCCTTAGAGCACATGCTTGGAAAATCGACCCCCCCACAAAATCCCTCATTTTATTTGGCTGATGCTATCCGAATACATACCGGTTACCAAAAACTTGATACATAGAGGGATGCGGTGCGATAATTGTTGCTCTTGGTGTGGAGCTACGGACGAGTCTCCGAATCATGCCATTGTTGAATGTCCGCCGGCGATACAGACATGGGCACTAGCTTTGACACCATCTTTGTTGGGGTCGGTTTCCACCCCATCGAGATCAACGGCTAAAAATACTAAGTATGGGTATTAGGCCTAGCCAAATGAAAGAAAGCCTAGCCAAACAAGCCCTGGTCAGATGACGAGCCGTAACCCCCGGTCCTGCATCAGGGAGTAGCTGCGATGAGCCAACATGCTCGGTGAGAAGATGGCTCGGCAGCATGTCTAATAAGTTGGCTCGGCGACATCATGAGCCAAAACAGCTCGGTAACACAAGCAGGATGGCTCGACAGCACGTCAAAGTAAGTTGGCTCGGCAACATGACACACCAGTATTGGTTCGGCAACACGACATGCCAGTGTTGGCTCGGTGACACGAGATGCCAGTGTTGGCTCGGCGACATGACACACCAGTGGTGGCTCGGTGACATGACACGCCAGTGATGGTTCGGTAACAAACGCCTCGGCAAGTATTCCCACCACGGTGACGAGCCAACATGTTGGCAAACCAACGAACGGTGACGAGCCAACATGTTGGTGAACCAAACACTTGGTGACGAACCAAATACTTGGTGACGTGCCAAACACTTGGTGACGAGCCCAACACTTGGTGACCAACCAACAAATGGTGACGAGCCAAACACTTGGTGACGAGCCAAACACTTGGTGACAAGCAAAACACTTGGTGGTGCGCCAACAAACGGTGATGAGCCAACATGTTGGCAAACCAACAAACGGTGACGAGCCAACAAGTTGGCGAACCAAAAAACGGTGACGAGCCAAACACTTGGTGATGAGCCCAACACTTGGTGACCAGCCAAACACTTGGTGACGAGCCAAATACTTGGTGGTGCGCCAACAAACGGTGATGAGCCAACATGTTGGAAAACCAACAAACGGGGATGAGCCAACATGTTGGCGAACCAACAAACGGTGATGAGCCAAACACTTGGTAGAGAGACGATGAGCTGGATCTCTGGTGACCCGGCAAAGCAGCAAGCCCAACATCTTGTTAGGCCGAGGCAACGAACTACAAGAAGTCGGTGGGCCAAGTTAGCAAGTCAAAGTGGGAAGCCCATAACCGAGCCGACTTATGAAGACCAGAGAAAAAAGAAAATCCCGAAGAATAAGAAAGTTTTCCCTTATCTTTTAGGAAGAGGCCTAGCTGACTTTTTTTGTTTGTATAAATAGACATGTACCCCCTTTGAAAGAGAGGAGGCAATCTGACCTAGAAAAACACTTGTTACTTTCTCTGCAAACAGCTTTTGAAACAGTTTGAATAAAATCACCATCTTTGGATCTCTGTTCTTGGTTTCTTTTCATAGAAATTTTTCGAATCCCTAAATTTCCTTACAAAATTCAGTTGTGCGAGTTTCGACTCCAGAGATCCTGGATTGGAATGTGGATATCCTGGCGGAGCTTGTCTCCCCGGAGGACATACCACTCATCGAATGCTTACCGGTCAGCAAAACTCCCCACATAGATGGTTTTTGCTGGCAATATACCAAGACACTGTGAAGTCTGGATATTGGGTGGCTCGCAATATTTTGGAAAATCAAGGGGAACTAGGTTGTACGGAGCCAAGCCTAAGGGCCCTTCGAGCACATGCTTGGAAAATCGATGCCCCCCACAAGATCCGTTATTTTATTTGGCTGATGCTATCCGGATACATACCGGTTACCAAAAACATGATACATAGAGGGATGCGGTGCGATAATTTGTGGGAGCGTGAATCCACACTAATTGAATTTGACGAAGGTTTGTTAAGAGAGATGAAATTTCTGAGCAAAAACCACTAAAACACAAACAAAGATCCAAAGATGGAATTTTATTAAGCTGCTTAGAAAGCTTTTTGTATGAGAGCAAAAGTACAGAGTTTTGCTAGGTCGAATTGCGGATCTCCTTTTCTGAGGGTGTACATGAGTATATATACAAGCCAGAGTCGGCCAAATCTATTCCTAAGAGAGAAGGAAGATTTCCTGTTTCTTCGGGTATTTTCCTTTTTTAAGTCGGCTCGGCTTGATGGGCTTCTTGTCCAGGTTCGGTCCACTCCCGTTTGTGGGCTTGTTGTGAATTATTTGTTGTCTTGGGCCAGGCTTGGTTTCGTCGAAACCATTTCCTTTGGCTCGGGTGACACCATGGTTCATGGCTCGGGCGACACCATGGTTCACGGCTCGGGTGACACCATGGTTCACGGCTCGGGTGACGCCATGGTTAACGAATCGGGTGACACCATGGTTCACGGCTCGGGTGACACCATGGTTCACGGCTTGGGCGACACCATGGTTCACGGCTCGGGTGACACCATGTTTCACGGTTTGGGTGACACCATGGTTCAAGGCTCGGGTGACGCCAAGGTTCATGGCTTGGGTGACACCATGGTTCACGATTCGGGTGGTGATAGATGACAATCTCGATCCTATTGTCTTGATCTTGATCCGTTTGGCTTGACTCCGATCCATCTTCTTAACATGACCCCGATCCGTTTGTTCTGCTGTGGGTTGCGATACCCGATCCGCCTGCTTTGCCACAGATCAGGGTACACGACCCAACCTTCCCTATGGGTCGTGACACCCGATCCAACTTGTCTCATCACGGTTAGGGGGCACCCGAACCAGCTCCTCTTGTCGCGGTTAGGGGCACCCAAACCAACTCACTATGTAGCGGTTAGGGGGCACTGTGAGAGTCGAAACTCGCACAACCAAAACTTGTAAAGGATTTCAGGGATTCCACAAACTTCTATGAAGAGAAAACACGAACAGAGATCGAAAGATTGTTTTATTATCTTTAGCTGTTTTTAAAGCTATTGCAAAGAATCACAAGTGTTTTTCTAGGTCAATTTTCGGATCTTCTTTTCAAAGAGGTACATTATGTATTTATTTAAGAATAAGCCGGCTATGCCTTTTCCTAAAGGATAAAGGAAAACTTCCTTATTCTTCGAGATTTTTCTCTAGTTCGGATGTGGGGTACTCTCTTTGATTCGTTATCTTGGCCCTCCAAACTCTTGCGGCTCGTTGTTTGGCCCAACAAGATATTAGGCTGGTTACTTTACTCGGTGAGCTGGCTCGTCGCTTATCTCACCTGCTTCTCCCATTGCCGAACCAGGGAGTTTACTTGTCACATCTTTTACCCTAATGCCGAGCCAAAGAAGCGTCGGCTCATCGCCTCTCCTCATCGCCAAGCCGAAAGAGTGTTGGTTCATATCCAAGTGTTTGGCTCGTCACTAAATTGTGGTTTGCCAACATGTTGGTTCGTCACCGTTTGTTGGTTTGCCAACATGTTGGCTCGTCACCGCTTCTCCTTGCTGCTGAGCCAAATGTTGGCTCGTCACTCACTGCCTCATGCCTAGCCAAACGTTGGCTCGTCACTCACTGCTTCATGCCTAGCCAAACTCTTGGCTCATCACTCACTCCTTCATGCCTAGCAAAACGTTGGCTCGTCACTCACTGCTTCAAGCCTAGCCAAACGTTGGCTCGTCACTCACTGCTTCATGCCTAGCCAAACGTTGGCTCGTCACTCACTGCTTCATGCCTAGCCAAATGTTGGCTCGTCACTCACAGCTTCATGCCTAGCCAAACGTTGGCTCGTCACTCACTTCTTCATGCCTAGCCAAATGTTGGCTCGTCGCCTAGCCAAATGTTGGCTCGTCGTTGCTTCCTGTCGCCGAGCCAAGGATGTTGTTCGTCACTGCTTCCTGTCGCCTAGCCAAGAGTTGGCTCGTCGCCTTCTTTCCTTTGTCGCCGAGCCAAGTTTGGCTCGTCTCCTTTCCATTGGCACCTAACTAAGTTTGGCTCGTCTCCTTTCCTCCGTCACTGAACTAAGTTTGGCTCGTTTCTTTGCCTTTGTCCCCGAGCCAAGTTTGGCTCGTCTCCTTCTTTATGGCTGGCTAAACGTTGGCTCGTCACTGCTTACCTCTGTCGCCGAGCCAAGAGTTTGTGCTTGCTTGGCTAGGCTTTTCCTCCATACTTAGTATTTTCAGCAGTTGATCTTGATGAGGTGAAAACCGACCCCAACAGTTAGCCCCCCAGCTCGGTAGTATTATTAATAATAGTGACGAGGTGAAAGGTCGAGATCGAGATCAACTATCTTTGGGCTACCGAGCCAAATTTGTGGTGAAGCTGTCATTCGGGCATTGACGTATGCTGAGCCAGACTGATAGTGTTACCGGAGCCGTTTCTTCAAACTGGACGTCGTTTCACCGAGCAATCCTTGGTGATCATGTTGCCGAGGCATGATTTCTTGGCTCGGCATTTTGCTTGATCATTTTTGTTGTCGATCTACGGTAGCGCATCATGTCGCCGAGCTGTTTGGCTCGTGATGTTACTTTAAGCGGTTATATTGCCGAACCATCTTTTCTTTGACACAATGCCGAGCCAAGCTACTCCTTTATCTGTACTGTCGATCTATTTTAGCTTGGATTCTTGTCGAGATGCTGGCTCCTTTACTTGCCGAGCCATTGTGACATGCTGCCGAACCATCATGCTGAGTTTGGTTTGTCTTTGGATCGGCAGTATTACCGGTTTGGAGTTTCTCTTGTCATGATCACAACTTTATTGAGAACTGCAAACATTTTCGCATGCTCCCGAGGCCGTGTGGCGTCACGCGCTATACTTTCATGCGTCTTTATATTCAGATCCTTGTCTCACTCCTCATAACTCACTTCTCTTCATTTCCGAAAAATCAGGTAGCTCTCTTCTCTCTCTTCTTTTCTCTCTTTTTATTTTCAAGTTTTGCCTAGGTTTTCATCGATTCTTCTGTTCCGCCGCCGCCACTCTTGAATTTTTTGACCCATCTTCAAACGTGGCTCGGCGACTCCTTGCATTTTCCGATCCATCTTCAAACGTATCTGGTGACCTCCTTGCATTTTCTGATCCGTCTTCATCCATCTGCGGCGAGTGTTGGGGTCAAAACCCACCCAGCTGTGATCAATGGAAAATGGCTAAGTATGAAAATACGAAGAATCGGACGAGGCCGAAATTGTGCCTAAGTCATTTCTGTACGAGTCCACTTAAGCACAAGAGAGGCCATTCTGGTCAAAGCAGCTCCATTTTCGGCAAGGCTTAGTCTTCACTTAGGCAAGCTCGTCTCCACTTAGGCAAGCCTTGTCTCCGCTTAGGCAAGCCTTGTCTTCGCTTAGGCAAGCCTTGGGGCATGGTCACATCGGCAATAGCCCACATCGGCAAGCCTTGGCATTGGCAAGCCTTAGCTTCGGCAAGCCTTGGCTTCGGCAAGCCCTGGCTTCGGCAACAGCCCACATCGGCAAGCATTGGCATCGGCAAGCCTTGGCTTCGGCAATAGCCTGGCTTCGGCAAGGCCTGGCTTCGGCAAGGCCTGGTTTCGGCAAGCCTTGGCTTCGGCAAGCCTTGGCTTCGGCAAGCCCTGGCTTCGGCAACAGCCCACATTGGCAAGCCTTGGCTTCGGCAATAGCCCACTTCGGCAAGGCTTGGCTTCGGCAAGGTCTGGCTTCAGCAAGCCTTGGCATCGACAAGCCTTGGCTTCGGCAAGCTTTGGCTTCAGCAAGCCCTGGCTTCGGCAACAGCCCACATCGGCAAGCCTTGGCATTGGCAAGCCTTGGCTTCGGCAAGCCTTGGCTTCGGTAATAGCCCACTTTGGCAAGGCCTGGCTTCGGCAAGCCTTGGCTTCGGCAATAGCCCACTTTGGCAAGGCCTGGCTTTGGCAAGGCCTGGCTTCGGCAAGGCCTGGCTTTGGCAAGCCTAGGCATCGGCAAGCCTTGGCTTCGACAAGCTTTGGCTTTGGCAAGCCCTGGCTCGGCAACATCCCACATCAGCAAGCCTTGGCATCGGCAAGCCTTGGCTTCGGCAAGCCTTGGCTTCGACAATAGCCCACTTCGGCAAGGCCTGGCTTCGGCAAGCCTTGGCTTCGGCAAGCCCTGGCTTCGGCAAGCCCTGGCTTCGGCAACAGCCCACATCGGCAAGCCTTGGCATCGGCAAGCCTTGGCTTCGGCGAGCCTTGGCTTCGGCAAGCCTTGGCTTTGGCAACAGCTCACTTCGGCAAGCCTTTGCATCGGCAAGCCTTGGCTTCGGCAATAGCTCACTTTGGCAAGCCTTGGGATCAGCAAGCCTTGGCATCAGCAAGCCTTGGCTTCGGTAAGCCCTGGCTTCGGAAACAGCCCACATCGGCAAGCCTTGGCATCGGCAAGCCTTGGCTTCGGCAAGCCTTGGCTTCGGCAAGCCTTGGCCTCGGCAAGCCTTGGCCTCGGCAAGCCTTGGTCTTCGGCCACGACCCACGGTCTTCGGCAAAACGACCCGCGGTCTTCGGCCACGACCCACGGTCTTCGGCAAAACAACCCACGGTCTTCGGCCAACTTCGGCGACAGTCACTTAGGCACAAGGGAGACTTCGGCGGGCCACTTCGGCCGAAAGACATTTCTATACGAAACTGTCTAGCTGAAGTCAAAACTATACGAAACTGTTCTGCCGAAGTCAGAACCATACAAAACTGTCTGGCCGAAGTGGTTTTTATACGAAGCTAGAAGACGACGCGGCCGAAGTCATTTCTATACGAGGATAGAAGACGACGCGGCCGAAGTCATTTCTATACGAAGACAGAAGACGACACGGACGAAGTCATTTCTATACGAAGACAGAAGACGACACGGCCGAAGTCATTTTTATACGAAGCTAGAAGACGACGCGGCCGAAGTCATTTCTATATGAAGACAGAAGATGACACGGCCGAAGTCATTTCTATACGAAGACAGAAGACAACACGGCCGAAGTCATTTCTATACGAAGACAGAAGACGACGCGGCCGAAATCATTTTTATACAAGGACAACGAGCCCATCTTCGGCCCGCGATAGGTCAAAGGCCCACGAAGCCAAGCCGACTTGCTAAAACGGAAATCCCGAAGGATTAGGAAGTTTTCCTAATCCCTTTGGGATTGACCTGGCCAACGAAGATGACTATATATATATCTATGTACAGCCCTGAAAAAAGGGATCCGCAATTTACTTAGCAAAAAACCCTAGACTTTTTGCTCTCAAACTCTTGTACGAAAGCTTTTCGACACAGCTTAATAAAAAAACATCTTTGGATCCCTCCGTTCGTGGTTCATCCGCAGAAATTTCATCCCCCTTAACAAACCTCCGACAAATTCTAATTGTGTTGATTTCGACTCCCACAGCGAGTGCTTGAATTTTCCGATCCATCACCATCCAGATCGTGTTGTTTCCTTGATCTTTTGTCTCCGAGCCAAAATTCTTCAAATAAAGAGTGAATCCGAGCCAAGATCCCCCCATTTTTGCCAAGTATCAGCGTATTCCCGAGCCAAAATCCTCAATATCTCATATCGCCGAGCTAGAAGACTCTGTGGGTTTGGCAAATCGTGACTTGTTACTTGGACGGAAGATGGTGTTATCTCTGCAGGTTTCCGAGCCAGCTGAGCCTAGTTCCCCGCTGGGTCGATTGCAGATCGTCGTCCCCTCTTTGGTTGATGAAGCTTTTGATGCCGAGGCGGATGCTGAGGCAGTTTTAGTTCAGAGAGCTCTCGATAAATTCAAAGCTGAGCCGACAGAATGTTATTGACGAGGCAGAAAAATACGGTTGGAGAGATTGTTTGCGAGCTACCAAGCTAGGTTTCTGATCCGGGGAAGATGAAGATACCAGTCTACGAAGGTAAAACTGATCCAAAGGAGCACTTGACCGCCTTCGCAATAGCAATGGACGAGCAAACTTCAGAGAAGGAGAAGAAGACGCTGGACAATGTCTCTTGTTCGTTGAGCATCTTAAAGGCCCAGCTCTCCAATGGTTCTCCAGGCTGGGAAGAAATTCGATCGAAAATTTCAATCAAATGTCGTTGGTGTTCCTTAAAGATTATGCTATATTCATGGAACACCGAACATCCAATGCGGATCTGTGGACCATGGGGCAAGGACAGAACAAGACATTGCGAACCTTCATCGGACGGTTCAAGTCAGTACTGTCGAAGGTAGAAGGGATAAGTGACGAAGCCGCACTGCAAGCGTTGAAGAAAGCCCTGTGGTTTGACTCCAATTTTCGAAAGGAGATTGCGCTGAACACACCGACCATGATCCAGGATGCATTGCACCGAGCGACGGACTTTGCCTCCAACGAAGAAGAAGTGAAGATCCTAGCCCAGAAACACGGAAAGGTGAAGTCCACAAACCACCCCCCCTCTGCTCCGAACCTACCGAACAACAGAAAGGGCAACCAAGGCCCTGGATACATCCAACACGAAGGGGGATTCAAAGGAGCCCATAACTACCAAGTTGATTCGTCAAGCTATGGGCAAGGACGAGGTCAAGGCCGAGGAAGAGGTACATGGAGTAGCACGTGGACCAGGGGCCAAGGAACTTACGACGAAATGGCTTATTGCAAACATCACCATATCTTCAGACACTCAACTACAAATTGCCGCATCCTAGGTTTGAAACCCGCTGCCAAGCTGGCGGCTGGCAAACTCAAAGGTGATATTAGCCTCAAGGACTTCGACATGGATACCAACGCAAACCGCCCCGAGTAGGCAAACAAAGATCTCACTAAGCGAGGGAGGCAGGACGACGAAGTGCCACAATCAGGCCCAAGAAGGCGGATCAACATGATAATGGGTGGGTCTCACTATTGCTCAGATACCGTCTCATCGATTAAAGCTTTTCAACGACGAGCCGATGTCAGCATTAATTGGTCCGCACCCTCCAAGTTCCCAGACGATGTAATCTCATTCGAAGAAAGAGAAACAGCCGGAATCGATAAATCACACGATGACCCTCTCGTAATTGAGTTGATCATCAGTGGCTATGATGTAGCTCGGGTGCTGGTGGATACGGGCAGCACAGTGGACATAATCTTCAAAGAAACTCTCAAACGAATGGATATCAATCCGTCCGACATAGTGGCTACCCCTAAACTATTGACTGGATTTTTCGGAGAAACGACGATGACAATTGGGACGATCAAGCTGCCTGTAGAAGCTGGGGGTGTCATCAAGCTCGTCGAGTTCTCGGTAGCCGATCACCCAGCAATCTATAACGTCATCGTTGGCACACCTTGGTTAAACTCAATGCGCGCCGTAGCCTCGACCTACCATCTCTGCGTCAAATTCCCAACACCGAGCGGGGTCAGAACGGTTTTGGGAAGTCAGAAGGAGTCCCGCGTATTCTTCCTAGCTGCACACAAGCTCAGGAATCCTGTCACCGATCCAATAGCCAAGTCAGAACGCAAAAAGATGAAGATAGACAGGGAGCCAGTAAAAGAGCTCTCCAAGCTCTGATAGCAATTACAGATTGCGGAGGATCGCGAAGAAGAACCAGCCGAACAGCCCTGCGACCCCGTAATATCAGTTTGTATCGACGACGAACACCCGGAACGATGCGTAGAGATTGGATTCGGCCTCGACGAAAAAATCAAGGACGAACTGGTTTCATTCCTAAAAGAAAATGTGGACACTTTCGCGTGGGCAGCAGAGGATATGCTCGGAATTGATATCGGCGTAACCAGTCATGAATTGAACATCGACCCAACCTTCAAACCAATCAAGCAAAAACGGAGAAAGTTGGGTCCTGACAGGGCGAAAGCAGTGAACGACGAAGTCGAAAGACTCTTACGAGCCGGGTCGATAATGGAAGTCAAGTACCCGGATTGGCTGGAAAATCCCGTTGTGGTCAAAAAGAAGAACGAAAAATGGCGGGTGTGCGTCGATTTCACCAATTTAAACAAGGCGTGCCCGAAAGACAGCTTCCCACTACCACACATTGACCGACTGGTCGAAGCAACGGCCGGTAACAAGCTCTTATCTTTCATGGACGCATTCTCTGGATACAATCAGATTCTAATGAATCCCGACGATCGTGAGAAGACAGCCTTCATTACGGATCGTGGAATCTATTGCTACAAGGTGATGCCTTTCGGCCTCAAGAATGCCGGAGCCACATATCAGCGCTTAGTAAACAAGATGTTTGCTAATCAACTCGGAAGAACGATGGAGGTTTACATAGACGACATGCTGGTGAAATCGCTAGAGCCAACGGATCACGTGTTACATTTGGAGGAATGTTTCCGACAGCTCAACTCGCACAACATGAAGCTCAACCCGACAAAGTGTAGATTCGCAGTCATGTCCGGCGAGTTTCTTGGTTACTTAGTTACCCATCGCGGAATTGAAGCAAATCCAAAGCAGATCAACGCCCTCATCCAGATGGCTTCCCCAAAATCAAAACGTAAAGTACAGAGACTGACTGGCAGGATGGCTGCACTCAACAGATTTATTTCGCGGTCCACCGATAAGTGCTTACCGTTCTACGACACTTTACGAGGAAACAAGAAATTCGAATGGACAGAGAAGTGCGAAGAGGCTTTCCAGCAGTTGAAGAAATATCTCGCCAGTCCCCCGGTGCTTGCAAAGCCAGTCGAGGGAGAGCCACTCTTCCTATACACCGCAATCTCCACCACGGCAGTAAGCGGAGTACTCATTCGCGACGAACGGGGCGAGCAGAAACCAATTTTTACGTCAGTAAGACCCTCACCGACGTAGAGATAAGATATCCGCAGATGGAGAAGTTGGCTCTATCGGTGGTCATGTCTGGCAGGAAACTAATGCCGTACTTCCAATCACACTCCATTGTGGTCTTCAGTCCTTTACCCCTACGATCGATTTTGCACAGCCCAAGCCAATCCGGGCGATTGGCCAAGTGGGCTATCGAGCTCAGCGAGTACGACATCGAGTATCGCGGACGAACCTGCGTAAAATCGTAAGCGCTTGCCGATTTTTTAATCGAGCTTCCGGAGGAGAGCCCCGCCGAAGGAAACCCGAATTCGACTTGGCAACTTCACGTTGACGGCTCATCATCCAAAAATGGTTCATAAAGCAAAAGATGATGTCATCATGCATTGGAAATCCGGCCAAAACACAGTTGAATGAAGAAATTTCCACTGGAGAAAAAAATTATCAGTCTGAAGACAGAGAACCTGGTAGATATAAAAAAAAATGGACTCAGCGTCATGTCAGCTCAGCTCGTACCAATCGACACGGCACATTGATCCCAGCTTGGACTTCCTCTACCTCGGCACTATCATCACTGAAAACTACCGAGCTGGGGGGCTAACTGTTGGGGTCAAAACCCACCCAGCTGTGATCAATGGAAAATGGCTAAGTATGAAAATACGAAGAATCGGACGAGGCCGAAATTGTGCCTAAGTCATTTCTGTACGAGTCCACTTAAGCACAAGAGAGGCCATTCTGGTCAAAGCAGCTCCATTTTCAGCAAGGCTTAGTCTTCACTTAGGCAAGCTCTGTCTCCACTTAGGCAAGCCTTGTCTCCGCTTAGGCAAGCTTTGTCTTCGCTTAGGCAAGCTTTGTCTTCGCTTAGGCAAGCCTTGGGGCATGGTCACATCGGCAATAGCCCACATCGGCAAGCCTCGGCATCGGCAAGCCTCGGCATCGGCAAGCCTTGGCTTCGGCAAGCCCTGGCTTCGGCAACAGCCCACATCAGCAAGCCTTGGCATCGGCAAGCCTTGGCTTCGGCAAGCCTTGGCTTCGGCAAGCCTTGGCTTCAGCAATAGTCCACTTCGGCAAGGCCTGGCTTTGGCAAGCCTTGGCTTCGGCAAGCCTTGGCTTCAGCAATAGTCCACTTCGGCAAGGCCTAGCTTTGGCAAGCCTTGGCTTCGGCAAGCACTGGCTTCGGCAATAGCCCACATCGACAAGCCTTGGCTTCGGCAATAGCCCACTTCGGCAAGGCTGGCTTCGGCAAGGCCTGGCTTCGGCAAGGCCTGGCTTCGGCAAGGCCTGGCTTCGGCAAGCCTTGGCATCGGCAAGCCTTGGCTTCGGCAAGCTTTGGCTTCGGCAAGCTTTGGCTTCGGCAACAGCCCACATCGGCAAGCCTTGGCATTGGCAAGCCTTGGCTTTGGCAATAACCCACTTTGGCAAGGCCTGGCTTCGGCAATAGCCCACTTCGGCAAGGCCTGGCTTCGGCAAGCCTTGGCATCGACAAGCCTTGGCTTTGGCAAGCTTTGGCATCGGCAAGCCCTGGCTTCGGCAATAGCCCCCATCAGCAAGCCTTGGCATCGGCAAGCCTTGGCTTCGGCAATAGCCCACTTCGGCAAGGCCTGGCTTCGGCAAGGCCTGGCTTCGGCAAGCCTTGGCTTCGGCAAGCCCTGGCTTCGGTAAGCCCTGGCTTCGTCAAGCCCTGGCTTCGGCAACAGCCCACATCGGCAAGCCTTGGCATCGGCAAGCCTTGGCTTCGGCAAGCCTTGACTTCGGCAAGCCTTGGCTTCGGCAATAGCTCACTTCGGCAAGCCTTGGCATCAGCAAGCCTTGGCTTCGGCAAGCCCTGGCTTCGGCAACAGCCCACATCGGCAAGCCTTGGCATCGGCAAGCCTTGGCTTCGGCAAGCCTTGGCCTCGGCAAGCCTTGGCCTTGGCAAGCCTTGGTCTTCGGCCATGACCCACGGTCTTCGGCAAAATGACCCGCGGTCTTCGGCCACGACCCACGGGCTTCGGCCACGACCCACGGGCTTCGGCAAAACAACCCACGGTCTTTGGCCAACTTCGGCGACAGTCACTTCGGCACAAGGGAGACTTCGGCGGGCCACTTCGGCCGAAAGACATTTCTATACGAAACTGTCTGGCCGAAGTCAAAACTATACGAAACTGTTCGGCCGAAGTCAGAACCATACAAAACTGTCTGGCCGAAGTGGTTTTTATACGAAGCTAGAAGACGACGCGGCCGAAGTCATTTCTATACGAGGACAGAAGACGACGCGGCCGAAGTCATTTCTATACGAAGACAGAAGACGACACGGCCGAAGTAATTTCTATACGAAGTCAGAAGACGACACGGCCGAAGTCATTTTTATACGAAGCTAGAAGACGACGCGGCCGAAGTCATTTGTATACGAAGACAGAAGACGGCACGGCCGAAGTCATTTCTATACGAAGCCAGAAGATGACACGGCCGAAGTCATTTCTATACGAAGACAGAAGACGACGCGGCCGAAATCATTTTTATACAAGGACAACGAGCCCATCTTTGGCCCGCGATAGGTCAAAGGCCCACGAAGCCAAGCCGACTTTCTAAAACCGAAATTCCGAAGGATTAGGAAGTTTTCCTAATTCCTTTGGGATTTACCTGGCCAACGAAGACGACTATATATATATATCTATGTACAGCCCTGGAAAAAAGGATCCGCAATTTACTTAGCAAAAAACCCTAGACTTTTTGCTCTCAAACTCTTGTACGAAAGCTTTTTGACACAGCTTAATAAAAAACCATCTTTGGATCCCTCCTTTCGTGGTTCATCTGCAGAAATTTCATCCCCCTTAACAAACCTCCGACAAATTCTAATTGTGTTGATTTCGACTCCCACAGCGAGTGCTTGAATTTTCCGATCCATCACCATCCAGATCGTGTTGTTTCCTTGATCTTTTGTCTCCGAGCCAAAATTCTTCAAACAAAGAGTGAATCCGAGCCAAGATCCCCCCATTTTTGCCAAGTATCAGCGTATTCCCGAGCCAAAATCCTCAATATCTCATATCGCCGAGCTAGAAGACTCTGTGGGTTTGGCAAATCCTGACTCGTTACTTGGACGGAAGATGGTGTTATCTCTGCAGGTTTTCGAGCCAGCTGAGCCTAGTTCCCCGCTGGGTCGATTGCAGATCGTCGTCCCCTCTTTGGTTGATGAAGCTTTTGATCCTGAGGCGGATGCTGAGGCAGTTTTAATTCAGAGAGCTCTCGATGAATTCAAAGCTGAGCTGACAGAATATGTTATTGACGAGACGGAAAAAATACAGTTGGAGAAATTGTTTGCGAGCTACCAAGCTAGCACATCGACGAGGCGAAAGCCTAAGAGGAAAGCTTCTAAAAGGCGACCTGATCCGCCTGGTTCGTCATTGTGCACCGCTGAATCCTTGGAGGCACTGAGGCATCGATTCCATATTTCAGAGTATATAGATCTGATTGCTCCTGCCTCAACAGACCGAGCTGAATCTTCGCCTCAACAGTCTGCTATGGTTCCCTATCCCCGGGTTGATCATCCGTTTTCTGTCGAAGCATGGGTTAGCCCCGAGCCAAATTACTCCCCGAGGTATGCGCCACTTGGTTGGAATTCTGGTTCAGAGCTACGAATGTGATGTGACCGTTCGCATCTCCCATCTTCGGCAGTTCCTTGAATTTCGAAAGATCAAAAACTCCAAAGCCTACTACATCTCCAATAAGAAGCAAAGGAAAATCATTGAAGGCTTTCGAAGCAAAGACGGTGATTGGGGGCACTATTTCTTCTTCGTTCCTATTAATGATGCTACGGTAGAAGCCGAGAGCATTCACTATGTCAAGGCAGAGTGGGGAACTATAGGTGGGCGAGCCATAGACTTTTTAGGAGTGGTTAAAGTTTCACTTTGTAGCGAGATGACCAATGCCTTTTTTTTCGTTTTTGCAGTTCGGCAGATTCTCCCTCGTTACCCAGAAGATACTCTTACGCTTCGGAATGTGCTTGCTGCCGAAAAGTGCCACTGGGAAAATCACTTCTCCCTAAAGAGAGTCGAAAAAGCCCGAGCCATCTTTACCGGTGTGGAAGTATCAGATAGCTCGGAGTCTTAATCCCCACCTCCAAACTTCCAAAAAATAGCTATGGGAAAGAGGCTGACGATCCGCGATAAGCAAGCTTTAAAGGAGAAGAAAGACAAGGAAACTTCCAACTGACCTGCTGACGTGGTTAAAGCAGCTACCGAGCCAACTTCTGAAATGGTTGGTAAGAATGAAATAGGAACAGAGCATCAAACTCTTACTGAGCCTCCAACTCTTAAAGCCGAGGCAAGGGAAGTGGTTTCAGCTCTTGTCCCGGCAGCCAGGCCATCTAGCTCGGTGATATCTCAACACAGAGTGGGAGAGAAAAAGGCTTCCGATAAACGCTCCGAACCGGACAAGGAGAAGACTAAGGAGAGGCAGGAGAAAAGAAAACGCCACAAGCCCGCCGATCCAACTACTACCGAGCCTTTGCCATCGTCGTTTAGACACGAGGGACCTGAGCCAGTATGCAATGACGAAGCAGCCTCAACGACTCTCTTCTCACAAGTACGTTGCTCGGGGGATAGGTTGCCACCTCTTGATGTGCTCTCTCACGGTGATATGTACGCCGACATGTCGCTCCGAGGCACCAAGGTACGTTTGGAGATTATCCGTTTCGATGAATAAAAAAAATGACTAAATACTGACCCTTTTTCCTTTCTGCGATCAGTTTGTCGCATCTATCAACAAGATCGTCGCCGCCTTCGAACATGACATAAGAAAAGACAGGCGCCGGATCAAAGATGCCCGCAAGGATGCATCTTTCTTTAAAGAGAAGGTCACCAAACTGGAAGAAAAACACGCCGCCGAACTAGCAACTGCTTCAGCTCAGATTGAAGGTCTCGAGAAGGAGAGAGCATATCTTAAGAATGAGTGGGACAGAACAGGCAAAGCTTGGACCGCTCGAAGCAGAAGAAAGCTTCTGAAATCGAATCCTTGAAGAGACAACTCTCGGCTGTTAATGCTTTGCATGAGGCAAATGTAACAAAAGCACGCAAGGCAGCGAGGCGAGAGATGTCGGAGAGGTCCCAAGAGCGGCTTGCCAAGATTGAGAAGAGTATTGATGAGCTGAAGGCGGCAAAAGAAAAGGAGCTCAATCTAGCTCAGGTCGACAGCAACTTACAGCTGCTCGAGATCTTGCAAAAAGAGGATGCGCCTGCTCTGGACTCCGAGGTGACGAAATTGGCAGGGTGGAGACTTGATCTGGCCGACGCAACCGATGAGTTTGAGAGGGTTGAGGCCGAGCTGAAGAAAGATTTGATACTTTCACCTGTTTCCCCAGATTCCGCAGACACTCTCCTGGGTACCGAACCAACAGAGAATGCAGCAGCGACAGCCGGAGTTGCAGATTTTGCAGGCTCGAATGTTGGCACACCGAGGATTGCCAATCTTGCCGCTGAGAAGCCTTTCGAGTCGGATCTTCGTGAATGATCCGTCTCCTTATTTTCTTTAACTCGAGAACTTTCTCTTTTGTTTGGTATTGTTGAGAACAAGTGCCTGGATGGCTTTATCCACCCTTTTTGTAGTGATTGCTGTTTATAGGCGTAACTCTTTGTTTGGATTTTTTGCTTATGTTTTTTCTCAAGTGATCTTTCACTTTTGCTCCGATGTGACATTGCGAACAATTTTGTTTAGTAGAAGCATGGTTGTCTTTGTATTGAGTGTTTGTGTCCGTTCAGGGTATTTTGCGGTGTTCCGACTTATGTTCCCGTTGATTTGATGATGAAACATATTTAAAATCTCATACTAATCGGTAGGTTTAGTATCATGTTTCAGAGATTTTTATGACCAGTGTACCAAGAGGTGTTTACTGGGTTTTAGAGTTTAATTTGAGTGTTAAGACTTGCGAGTTTTCGACTTACGGGTCCCTCTCAAAGATAAACTTGTAAGAATATCGTCCAGGATATACCTTTCGGATATTAGACCAGGATATACCCGGTCAGAATTTATATAGCGCGCATTTATACCCGTAAGAGGATGTTGAGAACCCTATCCCATATAGATATAGTGGTTATAAATCCGTAAAGGATGTAGTTGTTCGTCTGTTGTGGCCAGCAACAGGCGAAGTGATAGGATATCCGTGAAGGACGTAAAGATGTGTTTCGTGTGGACTAAGTGACACGAGTTTTGTGTTTGAAAGAGTTTGAAGTTAGTCTCTTTGAAGAGTGATGCGAGATATGGGAGTATACATGTATACGTACCCACTCCCTCCTTTTTTAAGGAAGGGGACAACTGAACCCATCCGAAGACGAGCTGCCTACGTACCCTTTTCAGGGACCAAGTCGTCCCGTAGTTCATGCGAAGTGACTTAGTGATAATACCTCTTTAGGTGCATTGCGTTCCAAGATCTTGGTACCGGAACTCCAGACATGTTTTGGTGATTTTGTAGGGTCCTTCCCAGTTTGCTCCTAGTTTGCCAGCATTTATTTCGGCTGTGTTCTGAAAAACTTTGCGGAGAACCAGATCACCTTCTTTGAACTTGCGACTCCTGACTTTGGCGTTGTAATACTTAGCCACTGCATGTTGGTAATTTTGAATCCGAACCAGCGCCTGATCTCTTCGTTCGTTAACCAAGTCTAACTCGTCGAGTAACATGAGGTGATTCAGTCCTTCCTGCTGTGAAAGAAGTCGGCGTCGAACTCCGGGAAATTGGACTTCGGCTGGGATGACACATTCTGTACCGTAGACAAGAGCGAAAGGAGTTTCACCGGTGGCTCGCCGTGGAGTGGTTCGGTGTGACCATAATACTCCTTCGAGTTCATCTGCCCAGCGTCCCTTCTTTGCGTCAAGGCGTTTTTTCAGGCCATCCAGGATAGTCTTGTTCACTGCTTCTGCTTGTCCATTCCCTTGTGGATAGTGTGGCGTAGACTTGCTGAGTCGTATCTTCCATTTTTTGCAGAAAGCTTCAAACCTTGTAGAGATAAACTGTGAGCCGTTGTCGGTGAAAATTTCATATGGAACTCCATGTCGGCATAAGATATTCTTCCAGACGAAGTGTTCTACTTGGGCATCCTTTATGTTGGCGTAAGTAATCTGTCAAAACCAGCAGAAACCTCTTCTGTTTGGACCTATGCAGAGGCCCGACGATATCCATTGACCAGCGCATGAAAGGGTAGGGCGCTGAGATTGACGACAGCAGCTCCGTTGGTTGGTGAATCATTGGGGCATGTCGTTGGCATTTTTTGCACCTGGCAGAGAACTTCTCGCAGTCCTTCACCATAGTCGGCCAATAGTAACCATGACGCTTGATCTTGATTGCCAAAGCCCTTCTACCGGAGTGGTTGCCACAAGAGCCACTATGGACCTCTTCCATGATGTTTCTTGCTTCGGCGCCTTGGACGCAAGCCATTAGCGGTCCTGAGAATCTCCACTTGAAGACGTTTCCATCTAAGAGAACATATCGAGCAGTTTGAGCTCTGAGTTTTCTGGCAGCCCACTTATCCGATGGTGCCTCGCCGTCCATGATATATACTCGGATTGCTCCCAACCACTCTTTGTCACACCCATAGTCCGTTTCTGTTTGTTATGGGTCTTCCTCCATCTCCACTGCTTCACCTTCATCCGGAGGATCTGTTTTAGGCTCTTCTTCCATCTCAATGACCTTGTCCTCCACCGATGGTGTCATGTTTTCGTCGTCTAGAACGGTGGTGGCGGTGCTGTCCTTTTCTGCGAGATTTGGCCCAGATATACCTTCGGCCTGAGTGGCTGTTTGGGAGCGAGTGACTGCGTTCACGGTGGCAGAGAGGTTGACACTTGGGTGTTTGATGAATTTCACTGGGATTATCCTTTTCAAATCCGGATCGGAGGTGGATCCGAGTGCTGCTAGCGCGTCTGCCGAAGTGTTTTCCCCGCGTGATATCCGTGTTAATGTGAACTCTTCGAACTGTGCAGCCAGTTCTTTGACGATATTCAGATAAGCTTCCATTTGGTCGTCTCTTGCTGTGTACACGCCGCTGACTTGGTTGACCACCAACTGCGAATCGCAGTAGGCTTGGATGTGCGAAACCTTGAGTCCAAGAGCGAGTCTCATTCCAGCAATCAAAGCTTCGTACTCTGCTTCGTTATTGGATGCGCGAAAACCCAAGCGGAATGACTGTTCGAGGATTTCGCCTGTTGGAGAGGTTAACCGTATTCCTACTCCGGATCCTTGTTTCGATGATGATCCATCCGCGTGGAGCTTCCATATTGGACTCGGAGCTGGCTCTTCTATCACTTCTTCTGGGAGTTCTATCAGAAAGTCTGCAAGGACTTGAGATTTCGCGCAGGTTCTGCTCCGATACTCGATGTCGTATTCACTCAGTTCTATTGCCCAATTTGCCAGTCTCCCAGACTGGCTAGGGCTGTGCAGGATGGATCGTAGGGGGAAAGTAGTCAAAACCACAATTGAATGTGACTGGAAGTATGGTCTCAGTTTTCGAGCGGACATTATCACAGACAATACTAGCTTCTCCATCTGTGGATACCGGGTTTCAGCGTCGGTGAGAGTTTGGCTGACATAGAAAATAAGCTTCTGCTCGCTGCGTTCTTCCCTGATGAGTACTCCACTAACTGCTGTCGCTGAAACGGCTGTGTATAGAAAAAGTGGCTCGCCTTCCACCGGTTTTGTAAGTACTGCAGGGCTGGCTAGGTATTCTTTCAGCTATTGAAAAGCCTGCTCGCATTTTTCTTTCCACTCAAACTTCTTGTTCCCACGTAGTGTGTCGTAGAAAGGCAAACACTTATCAGTTGACCGAGAGATGAAACGATTAAGCGCGGCGACCCGTCCTGTGAGCCTTTGGACTTCACGCTTTCTCTTTGGTGACACCATTTGTATGAGCGCATCAATCTGATTCAGGTTGG
This sequence comes from Pseudoturritis turrita, assembly GCA_900406555.1. Classification (NCBI taxonomy): domain Eukaryota; kingdom Viridiplantae; phylum Streptophyta; class Magnoliopsida; order Brassicales; family Brassicaceae; genus Pseudoturritis; species Pseudoturritis turrita. Next base: position 19,892 of record OVBL01000654.1, on the reverse strand, counting down.
CTTCAATTCCACGGTGGGTGACCAGATAACCAAGGAACTCCCCAGACGTGACCGCAAATCTGCACTTGGTTGGGTTCAGTTTCATGTTATGCAGATTCAGCTGCTTGAAACATTCTTCTAGGTGAGCTACGTGGTCCTTCTGCTCTAAAGACTTCACCAGCATGTCGTCTATGTAAACTTCCATCATCTTCCCCAGTTGGTCAGCAAACATTCGGTTCACTAATCTTTGGTAAGCTGCGCCGGCATTTTTAAGACCGAACGACATTACTTTGTAGCAATATATCCCACGGTCTGTGATGAACGCCGTCTTCTCTTGATTGTCTGGGTTCATTAGGATTTGGTTGTTTCCGGAGAAAGCATCCATAAACGAAAGGAGTTTGTTGCCTGCGGTTGCTTCCACCAGTCGATCAATATGTGGGAGCGGAAAGCTATCTTTTGGGCAAGCTTTGTTCAGGTCGGTGAAGTCCACACATACACGCCACTTCCCATTATTCTTCTTGACCACTACTGGATTGGCGAGCCAGTCAGGATATTTTGCTTCGACTATTGATCCCACGCGTAGTAACCTATTCACCTCGTCATTCACTGCTTGTGCTCTTTCTGGTCCAACTTTTTGCCTTTTCTGTTTGACTTGTTTGAAAGTCGGGTCCACGTTTAGCTCGTGGTATGTCATGTTGATGCTGATGCCGGGCATGTCTTCTGCTTCCCACGCAAAGGTGTGTATGTTCTTCCGAAGGAAAGAAATTAGCTCTCCCCTTATTGGGTCTTTCAGCTCGGCCCCTATTTCGATGCAGCATTCTGGGTGATTGCCATCAATGTTCACTGAAACAACGGGGTCGCAGGTGGGTTTGCCCTTCCTTTCACGATCCTCCGCAATCTGTAATTGCTATAAGAGTTTTGCCCACTCCTTCTCGGGTTCCCTGTCGATCTTCATCTTCTTTCTCTTGGTGGTGGTCTATGTGACGGGGTTCCTGAGTTTGTGCTCGGCTAGGAAACAAATACAGGACTCCTTTTGGTTTCACATAATCAGATCGTTTTGACTCATCATGGGGTCGGAAATTTGATGCAGAGGTGATAGGTCGACGGTACGGCTCGCATGGAGTTTATCCAGGGGGTGCCCATAATCACATTGTAGATCGCAGGGTGATCTGCAACCAAAAATTCCACGATCTTGGTTACTTCTTCAGCTCGGACAGGGAGCTTTATTGTTCCGAGGGTCATGGTTGTTTCTCCAGAGAATCCAGTTAAAGGTTTCGGCGCGGCTATGATTCTGGATAGGTCAACGTTCATCCTGCTGAGAGTTTCCCGGAAGATCACGTCTACAGAGCTTCCCGTATATATCAGAACTCGGGTGACGTCATAATTATCTACGTTCAATTCTATCACGAGGGGGTCATTATGTGGTCGGTCGATGCCGGATGTTTCCCTTTCTTCGAACGAGATGACGTCATTGGGGAGCTTAGAAGGTGCTGACCAGTTGACACTAGCATCGGCTCGCCGCTGGAATGCTTTGATCGAAGACACTGTGTCTGAACAGTATTGTGATGCTCCCATTATCATGTTTATTCTTCTTCGAGAGCCTGACTGCTTTGCCTCATCATCTCGCCTTCCCCGCTTAGGAGGGTCACTGTTTTGATTTGTCTGGTTCGGATGATCCTTCTCCTTCTCTCGCTCGAAGTCCTTCAGGCTAACAGCATTACCGAGTTCTCCAGCCACTAGTTTCGCCGCAAGCTTTATTCCTAGGGTTCGGCAATTGGCAGTCGAGTGACCATGCATGTGATGATACTCACAGAGGCTTTTTCGTCGTACGAACTTTGACTTCGTGTCCACGTGTTCCAAGGTGTTTTGCCTCGGCCTGCTCCCACCTGGTAGTTGTGGGCTTCTCCAAAATTAGGTTTTTCGTGGTGTACGTACCCGCTCCCTTGACTACTCCTCTTGGGAGGAGGTGGGTTCGGAGTTTGGAAAGGTCGGCTCGTCATTCTGGCTGCTCCATACTTCTGAGACAGGACCTTCATCTCTTCTTCGTTGACTATGAAGTCAGAGGCTCGGTGTAGCGCGTCTTGGATTGATAGTGGTGTGTTTAGGGCGATCTCTTTTTGGAACTCCGATTTGTACCACAACGATCTCTTCAATGCGAGCATGGCAGCCTTGTCACTTACGCCCTCAACCTTTGACATGACCGCTTTGAATCTCCCCATGAAGCTTCGTAATGTCTCCGTAGGACCTTGAGTTAGTGTCCAGAGGTCAGCGTCAGAAGCTCCTCGATCCATAAATATGGAGCAATGCTTCAGAAAGGCAGCAGACAGTTGCTGGAAATCGTCAATGGAGTTTCGATCAAGCCTGGAAAACCATTGGAGTGTTGCGCCTTTTAGATGCTCCACAAACAGCAGACAAAAACCGGCATCTCTCTCTTTTTCCCTGAAATTGGCTCGGCCCATTGCTATGATGAACGCCGTTATATGCTCTTTAGGATCGATGTTTCCTTCATAGACTGGAACCTTGATCTTTCCTGGGTCAGAAATTCTCACTTTGGTTATCCGAGCTGTAAACGGCGTGTTGTGTGCTTCTTCTAGTACGCGGTCAATCTCTGGCACTTTACTGGTTGCCTTGTGCACCTAGGATCGGACGGCTTTCATCTCAGCAGTGGCACGATCCAATGAGGCTCAGATTTCGTCCAACTCTTCTCTCTAGGCTCGGCTCGTTGTCCTCGGCTCGTCAGCGTATTGCGCCTGTTGTACCCACAAGAGATTTTCTTCTTCCTCTGACAGACTTCTGGCTCAGTTCAGGTTGGTTTCACCTTCGCTGGCTCGGGACCCCATTATCGTTGGTGCGAATCCTTCATTGGTGATATTCTCTGTGTCGCGATCTCCTCCTTCATCGAGAATGATTGCTGCAGCCGACCAGTCGTCAGTTCGTAGGCCATATCCATCGCTGGTTCCTCTTGCTCCTCGGGTCAGTCGAGGTGGCTCAGTGATATTTGATCTTGTTGTCGTAGGTGTTTGCTCATTAGTTGAATGTGGCGGTGGCAATCCTCCCAAAGTCCTCGGTGCGTCACGTGGTGTCGAAAAATACAGGGTTGTTGGGTTTAAGCCAAGCCGTCTGGTTTTCCCGCTAACAGGTGGATTCATAGTCAAACCAATTCCTCTGGATCGCATGTTTTTGGCTCGGCTCTCCGTCGTTAGTGTCTCAATTCTCTCCGCCAGCGAGCTATTCAGTTTGTCATGCTCCTCGGCCTTCTTCAGCAACGTGGTCATCATGTTTTTCAACTCTGTCAACGTTTCTGAGGTGCCTTCCGTGTTTGCCGGCGGTAGATCGGTTCCTGTCCTTGAAGGATCAACGCCAGTGTTGCTTGCATCGTCACCGCTTCGGTCTCCATCGGTGGTCATTGCACTACAAGAAAACAGGACATGAGTGACTCCCTAAACGGTCCCAAAATAGTCGCTAATCTGCAATAAGCGACTAATTTGAGACTAATAAAAGTAGTCGCTAAATTTTGGTCGCTAATTGAAACAGTCGCAAATTAGTCACGTATTACGAACTATTTTGTGACTACTAAATTCAGTCGTAAATAAGCGACCACTTTGAGACAACATTTAGTACTCGTATATTAAAGACTAAACAGTGACAGATGTTGGTAGTCATATTTCTGAGACTAATTTGTAACTGCCTTTATATATATATATATTTTTTTTTTCAAATTTGAAAAGCTGAAATTAAAAAAAAAAACAGAAAGTTGAAACTTTTAACACAAAAGATACATCACATATAAGATCCATAAGATCCATAACTTATGTTTCATAGTACTACAAATATGGAATAAAAGATAACATAAGTTCATGTTCTAACACAAAATGCATTTAAAAGAAGGGAGAGGATGATGTCTACTAGGGTTTGTTCTTCCTTCAGCTCCCATTATGTCTAAACGCAATAGACGATGATGATTTTGTCGAATCATATGCGCTTGATTTCAATCCTAACCCATTCTCTTCTTCGGTTATATTGCTCTCTTTAGACTCCACCGGTTTCTTCATCTTCCTCCCATTCTATGTCACATCTTCTTTACTTGTTACTGAACCATTTGTATCGTCATCCATCTCTTCTTCCTTTTCCACTAGCTCGTCTTCTCTTTCGACTTCATCTTTCAACGGCTTATGTGGCCTCCCTCTTCTCTTGTAAGCCGAAATCTTTTCTTCCTCACCGCTTCCTTGATCTTCTCTAGCAGTAGCATTCTGCTTCTTGCCTTTTCCTCTACCTCTTCTCATAACTGTATCCAATTCCACAATACCAAAAGCCTCAAGCAACCTGCAAGTTAAAAGGTTGCTTTTTTCAATCCATTTTTTCTATTTTCTGCAGTAACCGAACATTATCTATATATGCACAAAAATACATCAACACAATGAAGGTGAACTAAACTCAAAACAAAGCTAAGACCAAGAGAATGAAAAGGTGAAATGCAAATACTCCATTTTAGATCAAATATATTAGTTGAATTATTGATTGAAGAATCAACATAGTCAAACGCAATCAAAAACAGGAAAGCAAGATTACACTTGGAGGCAATAGAAGTAATGCATTGAACAAACTTATTTGACAATACCTAAATACAATTTCTTTCCAAAAAAAACAATGAACATATAAGCAACACTTCACAATCACTAGACATTGAACAATGTGATCTCTTCAGAACCTATAATTTCCAACCACAAACTAAGCTACAAGCAAGGTTCATCGATTATCTTCCATGAAAACTAATTGCATGAACAGTTAACAGAGAAAACAATCCCTAATTTACTTCCAATCTCTTCAAACTTTTTCAGAACAGTCAACACAAGATTCACTACAACCAAAAAAAAGTGAGAAAAACAGAGACTCACCTGTGAACCCATTTCTCAGAATGAGACAAATCTCCAAAACTTGCATAAATGTGTTCTGTTTTTTGATATGGAAGAGAACGATCTCCAGACATACCCGTAATAACAATAGCTTTAACATCATTCCTGCTCAAGGCCTCCTCGTAATTACTTTTGAGGTTGTATAGCACTGTACAGAAATACACAAAACAGAATAGCGCACAAAGATCAAAAACTAGTTGTCCGAATTTCACATAATCAGATCACAAATTCGACCGGAAGCTGAAATCAAATCGGGGAGACAACAAAAACCAAAACACAGAGCGAGAAAGGAATTGGACAACAATCAAACACCGAAATGACCTAAATCTGTGAGGTAAAATCAATAAAATTCTGGATCAAATAAATCTGAGAGTAGCGTACCGTCGAAAGATAGATAATTGACGGGAGGGTTGATGAGTGTTATGACTGCGACGCCATCGGAACTAACTTCCATCACCGTCTTCTCCTTGGTTCGTGAAGCCATTTTTGGACTCGGTTTCTTCTCTTACGATCTTCGTTGAGTCAAAACTCAGAATTAAGAAATAGAGAGAGAGAGAGAGAGAGAGAGAGAGAGAGAGAGAGAGAGAGAGAGAGAGACGTACGTGTTGACCCGAGACCGTCGTTAAACAAGAGCCCCAAAACCTCGCCGACCCTAGCCATCGGAATCTCATCCGACAGAACCACCGAAACCGAAATCTCCGATTGCAGATCTATACCCAACCAGATCCGAAGCCAAACTGCAAATCCATCCAGGCCGAAGATCCGAACCAGTGAATCGATGATTATCACCACTTTAAACAAGCGGTGAGATTCGCTGTCGGCTAGAACGGCGGAGGCTGCTTTGCTATTGGAACAGCAGCGGTGAATCTGGAAACCTGAGGGAGAGATGATAGTGGTGGAGGAAAAAGTCTCGTATAACATAAAGCGTTTGAATTTTCATTTAAAATTTTTGTCAAATTTAACCCGACAAATATTCTAAGTGTTTGCCAATTCCCGCCTATAAGCCCAAAAATATCTCACTAAAAATCCAAATATTTCAAACCTTAACATATAAAAAATTACAAATTTTTCAACTTCGTAACAAAGTAGTCACAAATTTGGACGATAGTAACAAAATAGTCGCAAATTACTAACAGTTTTGTGACTGTTTTTTTAGTCACAAACCTATACCCTAAATCCTAAACCCTAACAGTTTAAAATCATAAAAATAGTCCACATGATTAACCAATCAGTCTTTTCCGATTTCATGAAGTATATGCAAAAATTAAATCCTAAACTAATACTAATTAACTAAATTTTGAAAAAAATAAACTTAAACAAACTTTACCATAAAAAACATATGTAATATATGTTAAGATGTTATGTAAGATGCAAAGATGTTTAATCAAATACAAAGTTATAAGTTTTCAAGAAGTATATTATCTATTTAGTGTAACAACTAGTTAAATCTATGTAGATACTTAAAACTACATATGTTCACAATTTTCTATTGTTGTTTTTTCAAAATCACACGAATGAGTTGGTAAATAGAAGCAAATCAGTCACACTTTCATAGCATCGTCACAAATTAGTCGCTTGTTATTGGGTATTTAATTACGGTTTTGTGACTCAACTGGGACGATCATCACAAGTTGCTAAGAAGTCACGATTTTGTGACTACTTTTGCGACTGCGTTTTCTGACTAATAAAATGGTCGCTAATTGGTCTCACTTTGCGATTACTTTGCGATGAAAACTACGTAGTCGAATATTAGTCTCATTTGAGTCGCAAATTATACGGCTATTACACGACGATATAATTTTGTCGTAAATTTGTGACTATAAAGCCTCTAATTATGTGTTGGTCGCTTATTAGTCGCAAAATGGTCACAAAGTAGTCACAAAATTTTGTGACTAAAAAAAAAGTCGCAAAAAGTAGTCACTCTTCTGCTGTTTTCTTGTAGTGTTGCTCCAGATCTCGTATTCGGTGGTTCTTAGGTGTCAGAAAATTTGAGACTCCCAACAGACGGCGCCAAATTGTGGGAGTCGAAACTCGCACAACCAAAACTTGTAAAGGATTTCAGGGATTCCACAAACTTCTATGAAAAAGAAAACACGAACAGAGATCGAAAGATTGTTTTATTATCTTTAGCTGTTTTTAAAGCTGTTGCAAAGAATCACAAGTGTTTTTCTAGGTCAATTTTCGGATCTTCTTTTCAAAGAGGTACATTATCTATTTATACAAGAATAAGTCGGCTAGGCCTTTTCCTAAAGGATAAAGGAAAACTTCCTTATTCTTCGAGATTTCTTCTCTGGTTCGGATGTGGGCTACTCTCTTTGATTCGCTATCTTGGTCCTCCAAACTCTTGTGGCTCGTTGTTTGGCCCAACAAGATATTAGGCTGGTTGCTTTACTCGGTGAGCTGGCTCGTCGCTTATCTCACCTGCTTCTCCTATTGCCGAACCAGGGAGTTTACTTGTCACATCTTTTACCCTAACGCCGAGCCAAAGAAGCGTCGGCTCGTCGCCTCTCCTTATCGCCGAGCCGGAAGAGTGTTGGTTCATGTCCAAGTGTTTGGCTCGTAACTAAATTGTGGTTTGCCAACATGTTGGTTCGTCACCGTTTGTTGGTTTGCCAACATGTTGGCTCGTTACCGCTTCTCCTTGCTGCCGAGCCAAATGTTGGCTCGTCACTCACTGCTTCATGCCTAACCAAACGTTGGCTCGTCACTCACTGCTTCATGCCTAGCCAAACGTTGGCTCGTCATTCACTGCTTCATGCCTAGCCAAACGTTGGCTCGTCACTCACTGCTTCATGCCTAGCCAAACATTGGCTCGTCACTCACTGCTTCATGCCTAGCCAAACATTGGCTCGTCACTCACGGCTTCATGCCAAGCCAAACGTTGGCTTGTCACTCATAGCTTCATGCCTAGCCAAACGTTGGCTCGTCACTCACTTCTTCATGCCTAGCCAAACGTTGGCTCATCGCCTAGCCAAACGTTGGCTCGTCGTTGCTTCCTGTCGCCGAGCCAAGGATGTTGTTTGTCACTGCTTCTTGTCGCCTAGCCAAGAGTTGGCTCGTCACCTTCTTTCCTTTGTCGCCGAGCCAAGTTTGGCTCGTCTCCTTTCCTTTGTCACCGAACTAAGTTTGGCTCGTCTCCTTTCCTCTGTCACCGAACTAAGTTTGGCTTGTTTCTTTGCCTTTGTTGCCGAGCCAAGTTTGGCTCGTCTCCTTTCCTTTGTCACCGAACTAAGTTTGGCTCGTCTCCTTTCCTTTGTCACCGAACTAAGTTTGGCTCGTCTCCTTTCCTCCGTCACTGAACTAAGTTTGGCTTGTTTCTTTGCCTTTGTCACCGAGCCAAGTTTGGCTCATCTCCTTCTTCATGGCTGGCCAAACGTTGGCTCGTCACTGCTTGCCTCTGTCGCCAAGCCAAGAGTTTGTGCTTGCTTGGCTAGGCTTTTCCTCCATACTTAGTATTTTTAGCAGTTGATCTTGATGAGGTGAAAACTGACCCCAACAGGCACCCGAGCCAACTCTTACTTTCACGGTTATGGGTACCCAAACCAACTCACTTTGTCGTAGTTAGGGTACCCGAACCAACTCCTCCTTTCATGGTTAGGGGTACCCGATCCAACTCACTCTGTCGCAGTTAGGGGGCACCCGAACCAACTTTCATGGTTAGGGGGACCCGATCCAACTCACTCTTTTCATGGTTAGGGATACCCGAACCAACTAACTTTGTCGCAGTTAGAGGGCACCCGAAACAACTCCTCCTTTCATGGTTAGGGGTACCCGATCCAACTCACTTCTTTCATGGTTAGGGGACCCGATCCAACTCACTCTGTCGCAGTTAGGGGTACCCGAACCAACTCCTCCTTTCATGGTTAGGGGTACCCGATCTAACTCACTCCTTCCATGGTTAGGGGGACCCGATCCAACTCACTCTATCGCAGGTAGGGGTACCCGAACCAACTCCTCCTTTCATGGTTAGGGGGTACCCGAGCCAACTCACTTTGTCGCAGTTAGGGGGCACCCGAACCAACTCCTCTTTTCACGGTTAGGGGGACGGTTGTAAATGCCTAAGCTAATGCTGTTCTTTCATACTTAGCAATTTTTCAATCGTTGATTCTCAAGAGGTGGAATCTGACCCCAATAGTTAGCTCCCCAGCTTGGCAGTATCAGTAATGTTACTGCCGAGCTATAAGTGGTCGAGCCTGAGATCAACAATTCGAACTATTTCTCCCAATTTCCCTGAACCGTCTCTTTGGCAATGATCCCGAAGCGTGACTCGCGGATGACCCCGAGCCATATCTTTGGTGATGATCCTGAACTGCGACTCGCGGATGGCCCCGAGCCATCTCTTTGGTAATGATCCCGAACTGTGACTTGCAGATAACTGTGTTTATAGCATTATTAATCCAATTCGGGTTTTCTCTGCTCTGATACCTTTATAGGGGAGTGCAAGCATCTTTGCTGATTCCCGAGGTGAATGATGTGACTATTTGCCTATATAACTCGCGACACCTCCCATTTCCTCACTACTTTATTTCTCCGAAAACCTCTCTAAACAGGTAACTTTTCTCTTCTTTCTCTCTCTAGACTCTTTTGCTTAAGTTTTAATTTTTAGCTTGAGGCTCCGTTGTTCTTCCTTCACCGTCGATCCGTTTGAATTTCCCGATCCACCTTCAACTGGCTCCGCCGCTATCTTCGAGTTTCCCAGCAGTTTGTTTGAAGATTTGGATTTGACTTTCAATTTTTTTGAAGGATTTCGACTTGTTCTTCAATTTTTTAAAGGCTTTGATCTGTTTTGATAGGCTGCTGAGAACCCCGAATTGTCCTCTGAATCTTAGAAAACCTAGATTTTCTTTCGCGAGCTATTAGGGATCCCGATCTGTTATATCTTCTAAAGACCCCGATCCATTTTCCAATTCAAAAGGATGTCTCAGTCATCTGTTCCTGCATCTCCCGATCCGTATACCCGCTTGTTTGGCATTTCTGGACAGTCTTTGCTTCCCAAACCATCTTTCTCTTCTGATCCATTTCTTGCCCAAAGCTGTAGCCGGGAAGATTCTTCTGGTGCACATGTTTCAGAGGATCTGGATGATCCGAGTGGTTCGGGGGGGGGGGGGGTAGGACCCTATGTCCTTGGCAGGAAAATGGTGCTTTCGGAATCTTCGAGAGCTGGCAGCAATTCCGGGGATCCTTCGAAATTCGAAGTGCCTCACCTTAACGACTCTCCTTTTGACGAGGCGATGAACCCTTTTACTGATGTAATGGATCCCGATCTGCCAAAAGTTGAACCAGAAGATTGGTTTTTTAATCCAGTTTTAATCCAGCTGTGGCCAGACAGGAATTGAAGCGTTTGATGGGTCTTAACCGTCAAACTCCAGGGAAGAAGAAAACCAAGAAGCGACCCGATCCACCTGGTTCGACCCTTTCAACCCGAAATTCGTTATCAGCCCTTAGGCATAGGTTGGCGTTTCAGAGGAAGTCGAGTTCGTTCTTCCTTCGCCATCAGACCAAGCTAGCAATCCTACCCCTAACCATTTCACTCTCTACGAAAGCTTCTTCTACCGCTGCCTGTTGTGGTTCCCGATCCCTGAAGTTATTCTACAATTTCTTTGGAAGTACAACTTGGCCATTTCTCAAATCAACGCTCGGCGAATCAGGCATATGGTTGGCATTCTGACCAGGATTTATGAATGCGATGTGGAAGTTGGCGTCGAACACCTGACACACTTGCTGGAGTTCAGGCGTCGTAATAAGAGAGAGCTGAAGTATTATGTGTCGGGTAAAGCCAGGAAAATTATTATAAGAGGTTTCCCGACCAAAGATGACAATTGGGAAGACTACTTCTTTTTTGTCCCTATCTCCGAAGCGTCGGTGGGTCAGAAATGCCTTCAATTTGTCAAGTCTGGCTGGGAAGGAATTGGTAGCCGATCCGTTGCTTGACTTGGGCCACGGCTCAGGTTTCTATTATTTAGCAATTTTTCTTTTTAGGTTTTTCTGACCTTGCATAAATATTTTTGTTTTGCAGTGCGTCATCTCCGCATTTCATTGCCTCCCTATCTGTCTTAGGTTCACGAAGCACTTTCAGCTCGCAAGTGTAATTGGTCCAGAGATTTCAATCTTCGACGAGTGGAGAGAGCCCGAGCCCTTTCCGAAGGACAGTCAGTTGAGAAATCATCTCCTTCTCACTCTTCAAGGGATACCATGAGAAGACCTACTTTCAGGGATCGGGCTGCTGCAAAAGCCAAAGCTGAGGCAGAGGCTAAGGAGAGAGCAAAACAGGCAAAGGCGTTGAGCCAGTCTCGTCCCCCGATCCCCCCAGCTTGCCACTGCTCTCGTCCCCGAACCAAACTTCGCTGACAATCTTCCCGAAACGACTCTTTCCTCTTACGACTGAATGAGTAGATCGGGTCCCCCTAACCACGAAAGGAGTGAGTTGGATCGGGTACCCCTAACCATGAAAGAAGAAGTTTGTTCAGGTACCCCTAACTACGACAGAGTGAGTTGGATCAGGTCCCCCTAACCATGAAAGGAGGAGTTGATCCGGGTGCTCCCTAACAAACGGATCGGGGTCATGTTCAGAAGATGGATCGGGGTCATGTTCAGAAGATGGATCGGGTTCAAGCCAAACAGATCGAGGTCAAGATAATAGGATTGAGATTGTCGTCTATCACCACCCGAACCGTGAACCATGGCATCACCCGAGCCGTGAACCGTGGCGTTACCCGAGCCGTGAACCATGGTGTCACCCGAGCCGTGAACCATGGTGTAACCCGAGCCATGAACCATGGCGTCACCCGAGCCGTGAACTATGGCGTCACCCGAGCCGTGAACCATAGCATCACCCAAGCCGTAAACCCAGGTGTGACCCGAGCCCTGAACCATGGTGTCCCCCGAGCCGTGAACCATGGTGTCACCCTAGCCGTGAACCATGGTGTCACCCTAGCCGTGAACCATGGTGTTACCCGAGCCGTGAACCAAGGTGTCACCCGAGCCGTGAACCATGATGTCATCCTAGCCGTGAACCATGGTGTTACCCGAGCCGTGAATCATGGTGTCACCCGAGCCGTGAACCATGGTCACCCGAGCCTTGAACCATAGTGTAACCCGAGCCGTGAACCATGGTGTAACCCGAGCCGTCAACCATGGTGTCACCTGAGCCGTGAACCATGGGGTCACCCAAGCCGTGAACCATGGCATCAACCGAGCCGTGAACCCTGGTGTTACCCAAGCCCTGAACCATGGTGTCACCCGAGCCGTGAACCATGGCGTCACCCGAGCCGTGAACCATGGTGTCACCCGAGCCATGAACCATGGTGTTACCCGAGCCGTGAACCAAGGTGTCACCCGAGCCGTGAACCATGGTGTCACCTTAGCCGTGAACCATGGTGTTACCCGAGCCGTGAACCATGGTGTCACCCGAGCCGTGAACCATGGTCACCCGAGCCGTGAACCATGGTGTAACCCGATCCGTAAACCATGGTGTCACCTGAGCCGTGAACCATGGTGTCACCCGAGCCGTGAACCATGGTGTCACCAGAGCCGTGAACCATGGTGTCACCCGAGCCAAAGGAAATGGTTTTGACGAAACCAAGCATGGCTCAAGACAATAAATAATTCACAACAAGCCCACAAACGGGAGTGGGCCGAACCTGGACAAGAAGCCCAGTAGGCCGAGCAAACTTAAAAAAGGAAAACTCCCGAAGAAATAGGAAATCTTCCTTATTTCTTAGGAATAGGTTTGGCCGACTCTGGCTTGTATATATACTGATATACACCCTCAGAAAAGGGGATCCGCAATTTGACCTAGCAAAACTCTGTACTTTTGCTCTCATACAAAAAGCTTTCTAAGCAGCTTAATAAAAGTCCATATTTGGATCTCTGTTTGTGTTTTTAGTGGTTTTTGCTCAGAAATTTCATCTCTCTTAACAAACCATCGACAAATTCAATTGGTGTGGATTCACGCTCCCACAATTTGGCACTAGAAGGAGGGGGCAAGAAAATTTCTTACTCAAAAGAACCACCACAAAACCGATCTGAAGACGATGACCAACGGCGGAGATGATAACGCTGCTGACACCAGAAACACCAGCGTGGAGGATCAGACGAACCAATCCAAGGACGTTGGGGACACTTCGACAATGCTCATGGAGATGAAAGCCATGCTGGAGACACTGCTCAAGAAGGCGGAGGAGCAAGATAAGCTGAACAACACGATGACGGGCGAGTTGAAGGCCCTGGCAACAGTGAGTCGAACCCGAGGCGTGGGATCAGGTCTGGATCCAGCAAGACGAATCGGAAGCGCCTCAACCCAACAGCCCTAGATTTCTCAACCCCGCTCAACCCGCCAAGAACCCATGGAAGATTGCCACCACTCCTTCAAAGCTCAACAAACCTAGCTTCCGGAATGCAAGGAGCAAGCGACACACCGATGGAAGAGGAGCCCGCCCCAATCATTAATCTGGAGGACGAATTCGAATGGAGCAAAATGTGGAGAGCCGTGATAACCCCAAATCCTTAGCAGGTGGCCAGACCCGAACTGAAAGATGCGAGGCCATCTTGGAAGGAGATCAAAAGCTAACTGAGGAGGAGGAGGACATACTCTGGGCCGAGCAAGCACGGGTCAACGAAGAGTGCAGAGCAGGAGTCCGAGCCCAGAAAGAAGAGATGGCTATGATGCGAGCAGTTATGGACCGAGCAGCTGCCGACATAAAAGCTGTCCGATCCATGATGCACAAAGCAACTAGCAAGGTGCCGGAGATAGATCGTGTACTAGAGGAAGCGCAGAACACCCCGTTCATAGCACATATTACTAGTACAAGAATTCCAGACCCTGGAAAGATAAAGTCTCGATCTACGAAGGAAAGACAGATCCAAAAGAGCATCTAACGGCTTTTTCTATAGCCATGGGATGCTCTAACTTCAAGGAAAACGAAAAAGACGCCGGACAGTGCCTTCTCTTCGTGGAGCATCTCAAGAGACCGGCGCTCCAGTGGTTTTCCAGGCTCGAGCAAAATTCCATCAACAGCTACAACCAACTGTATGCGGCATTCTTGAAGCATTACTTCATATTCATGGATCCCAGAACATCCGACGCCAATCTGTGGACCCTGGCCCAAGGGCAGAATGAAACACTCCGGAGCTTCATCGGAAGATTCAAAGCTGTCATGTCTAAAAAGTGGAAGGCTTGAGCGATAAAGCAGCCTTATTGGCCCTGAAGCGAGTACTCTGGTTCAACTCCGATTTTTGCAAGGAAATTGCGCTGAACACCCCCACAACGATACAAGATGCAATGCATCAAGCCGCATACTTTATCACCGAAGAAGAGGAGATGAAGATCCTAACCGAGAAGTATGGGAAGGCAAAGGCAGTGAACTACTCCCCCCAAGTCTCTACCCCTTCTAATACAAAGAGGAATAGTCAAAGTTCCGGCTATGTGCATCATGAGGGTGTTTCCGAGGAGCCCATAACTATCAAATCGATGCCCAATGTTATGGTCGAGGCAGAGGCCGAGGCCGCAGAAGAAATTCATGGAGCACTTGGACCAAAAGCGATAGTTCTTAAGATGAAACAGCCTATTGCGAGCATCATCACATCTATGGGCATTTCACTGCAAACTGCCGGATACCGTCTCGTCAATCAAGGCATTCCAGCGAAGGGCAGATGTCAACTGGTCTAAACCATCAAATTTTTGAAATGATGTGATATCATTCGAGGAAAGGGAGACGATCGGAATCGATAGACCACATGACGACCCTTTCGTGATCGAGTTAATTATCAACGACTGCGATGTGGCCCGCGTGTTGGTAGATACCGGGAGCACTGTGGACGTGATCTTCCTCGAGACTCTCAGAAAAATGAATGTGGACTTGTCCGAAGTGATATCTACCCCCAAACCATTGACTGGATTCTCTGGGGAGACCACCATGACTACAGGGACAATCAAACTACCTGTCCAAGCTGGCGAAGTGACAAAAATCGTCGAGTTCTTCGTAGCTGATCACCCGGCGATCTACAACGTCATCATGGGGACCCCTGGTTAAATTCCATGCGCGCAGCCGTTTCAACCTACCATCTCTGCCTTAAGTTGCCTACACCAAACAAAGTGAAAACAATACGAGGAAACCAAAAAGAGTCTAGTGTTTGCTTCCTCGCCGCACACAAGCTTAGAAACCCGATGACCGATCCGACGGCAAGCTCAAAGCGCAAGAAGATAAAGACCGACAGAGAACCGGTGAAAGAGCTTTCCAAACTGTTATAGCAATTACAGATTGCGGAGGATCCCGAAGAAGAAGTACCTAAGCCAACTTGCGTAGAAATTGGAGCAATGTTAGATGAAAGGATCAAAGAAGAACTCGTTGCATTCCTGAGGAAAAATATCAACACTTTCACCTGGGAAGCAGAAGATATGCCTGGCATCGATATCAGCATAACAAGCCACGAACTAAACATTTACCCAACGTTAAAATCGGTGAAGCAGAAAAGGAGAAAGCTTGGGCCAGACAGAGCTAAGGCACTCAATGACGAGGTGGAAAAACTCATGCGTGTCGGATCGATAACTGAGGTGAAGTACCCGAATTGGCTAGCTAACTAAGTGGTGGTCAAGAAGAAGAATGGAAAATGGCGTATATGCGTGGACTTCACTGATCTGAATAAAGCTTGCCCAAAAGACACTTCCACCTTCCACATATCGATCGTCTAGTCGAAACAACGGCAGGGAATGCACTACTGTCCTTCATGGATGCCTTCTCAGGTTACAGCCAGATCTTGATGAACCCAGATGATCGCGAGAAGACCGCTTTCATTATGGATCGTGGAATATATTGCTACAAGGTGATGCCATTTGGTCTGAAAAATGCCAGAGCAACGTACCAGCGACTGGTGAACAAGATGTTTGCCGATCAACTCGGAAAGACAATGGAGGTTTATATAGACGATATGCTGGTGAAATCACTAAGAGAGCAGGATCATGTCACTCATCTCAAGGAATGCTTCTCACAGCTGAACTTTCACAACATGAAGTTAAACCCGACCAAGTGCAGATTCGCGGTTACCTCGGGAGAATTCCTTGGGTACCTAGTGACTCACCGTGGCATTGAGGCAAACCCTAAGCAAATCAACGCACTCATCAATATGAATTCCCCAAAGACAAAGAGAGAAGTGCAGAGAATAAAGCAGAGTACGAAGCCTTGGTTGTCGGGATGAAACTTGCTAGTGGCCTAAAGATCGAGCAACTTCATGCAATTTGCGATTCCCAACTATTCACGAATCAGTTCAGCGGCGAATATGCAGCAAAGGATGATCGAATGGAAGCTTACCTGAAGATCGTCAAAGAATTGGCTGTGCAGTTCAAACAATTCATCCTTACACGTATCCCACGAGGTGAGAACACCCCAGCCGATGCACTTGCAGCCCTTGCATCAACTTCCGATCCGGACCTAAAGAGAATAATCCTAGTGGAATTCATCCAACACCCAAGCATCAGTCTTTCCAACACGGTAAACGCCATAACTTGTTCACAAGCCGCTAAGCAAGCAAAGGAAGTCACCATCGGGCAAGAGGAGACAGATGAAGTGCAAGAGGAATCGGCAAACTAACCATCCGCTGAGTTGGATACAGTCCCAATGGAAGAGGACATTCAAGAAAAGTCACCAAACATCGGAAGCAACGATGACCCTGTCATCAAACCACAACCCAACGTAGAAGCAAACGAGATCAACGAGGAAGCTGAATATGGCTGCGACAATGAATGGCTCGGTGCGATCAGAGAATACATATACGACGGTGTCCTACCATCCGAAAAGTGGGCAGCTCGTAAGCTTCAAGCCCAGGCAGCTCGTTATGTTTTACTCGTTGAAAATGTCTTCAAGTGGAGATTCTCAGGACCATTGCTGATGCGTGGAAGGAAAGGACGCAAGAAAAATCATGGAGGAAGTTCACAACGGTTCGTGTGGAAATTACTCTGGAGGAAGGACACCAGCAATAAAAGTCAAACGTCATGGTTATTATTGGCCAACGATGATCAAAGATTGCAAGCTGTTTTCAGCCAAATGCGAGAAGTGTCAACGCCATGCGCCAATGATTCACCAACCAACGGAAGTGCTCTCATCAATCTCATCACCATATCCATTCATGCGATGGTCCATGGACATTGTTGGTCCGCTGTATCCCTCAAAACAAAAGCGATTCCTTTTGGTTTTGACAGACTATTTCTCAAAATGGATCGAAGCCGACTCATACGCCAACGTTAAAGATGCACAAGTGGAAGCCTTTGCCTGGAAGAACATCATATGTCGACATGGAGTGCCATACGAGATCGTGACAGATACTGGCTCGCAGTTCATCTCAAATCATTTTAAAGGTTTCTGCGAGAAATGGAATTAAGACTCAGCAAGTCTACTCCAAGATACCCACAAGGGAATGGACAGGTGGAAGTAATCAACAAAACAATCCTCGATGGCCTGAAGAAACGTCTCGATGAGAAAAAGGGACGATGAGCTGAAGAATTAGAAGGAGTACTCTGGTCTCACCGTACCACCCCAAACGAGAAACGGGGGAAACACCATTCGCCCTCGTATACGGAACAGAGTGCGCCATTCCATCGGAGATACATTTCCCAGGAATTCACCGCATACTACTACCGGAGCAAGAAGGTCTCAACCACCTATTAATGCTCGACGAGTTGGACTTAGTCAATGAAAGATGGGATCAAGCCTTGATCCGGATCCTGAACTATCAGAACGAGGCAGCAAAATATTAAAATTTCAATGTTCGAGAACGAAGATTTTACAAAGGGGATTTGGTTTTGCGAAAGGTTTTCCAAAACACTGCGGAAACAAACGCCGGCAAACTGGGAGCAAACTGGGAAGGACCTTACAAGATCACAGAGGTAGTCAAACCCAGCGTTTACAAACTTGTCAGCATGACAGATGTTCCAGTACCGAGATCATGGAACGCAATGCATCTCAAAAAGTATTATCACTAAGCTACTTGTTGGGGTCAAAATCCACCCAGCTGAGATCAATGGGAAAATGGCTAAGTATGGAAATACGAAGAATCGGACAAGGCCGAAGTCGTGGCCTAAGTCGTTTCTATAAGAATCTACTTAGGCACGATACGAGCTCACTTTGGCCACGATACGAATCAACTTAGGCACGATACGAGCCCACTTCGGCCCTGATACGAATTCACTTAGGCACGATACGAGCTCACTTCGACCGTGATACGAATCCACTTAGACACGATACGAGCTCACTTCGACCATGATACGAATACACTTATGCACGATACAAGCTCGCTTCGGCAGTGATACGAATTCACTTAGGCACAATACGAGCTTACTTCGGCCGTGATACGAATTCACTTAGGCACGATACGAGCTCACTTCGGCCATGATACAAATCCACTTAGGAACGATCCGAGCTCACTTCGATCGTGATACGAATCCACTTAGGCACGATACGAGCTCACTTCGGCCATGATACGAATTCACTTAGGCACGATACGAGCTCACTTCTGTCGTGATACAAATTCACTTAGGCACGATGTGAGCTCACTTCGGCCATGATACGAATCCACTTAGGCACGATATGAGCTTGTTTCGGCCGTGATACAAATCCACTTAGGCACGATACGAGCTCACTTCGACCGTGATACGAATTCACTTAGGCATGATACGAGCTCACTTCGGTTGTGATACGAATCCACTTAGGCACGATACGAGCTCACTTCGGTCGTGATACGAATTCACTTAGGCAAGATACAAGCTCACTTTGGCCATGATACGAATCCACTTAGGCACGATACGAGCTCGCTTAGGCCGTTATACGAATCCACTTTGGCACGGCCACTTCGGCAACGACCACTTTGGCCAACGATGCCCACTTCGGCAATGGTCACTTCAGCCAACGAATCCCACTTCAGCAATGGCAACTTCGGCAACGGCCACTTCGGCAGAAGTCATACGATGCTGTCTGGCCGAAGTCATACGAAGCTGTCTGGCCGAAGTCATACGAAGCTGTCTGGCCGAAGTCATACGAAGCTGTCTGGCCGAACTGTCAAAGTCATACGAAGATGTCTGGCCAAAGTCATACGAAGCTGTCTGGCCGAAGTGCCGAAGTCATACGAAGCTGTCTGGCCGAAGTACCGAAGTCATATGAAGCTGTCTGGCCAGAGTCATACGAAGCTGTCTGGCCGAAGTCATACGAAGCTGTCTGGCCGAAGTCATACAAAGATGTCTGGCCGAAATCATTCCCATACGAAGCTGACTGGCCGAAGTCATACGAAACTGTTTGGCCGAAGTCATACGAAGCTGCCTGGCCGAAGTCGTTTCTATACAAAGCTAATTGGCCGAAGTCATTTCTGTACGAAACTGTCTGGCCAAAGTCATTTCTGTACGACGTCAACAAGCCCATCTTCGGCCTGTAACGATACAAAGGCCCATAAAGTCAAGCCGACTTAGCTAGACAGAAATCCCGAAGGATTAAGAAGTTTTCCTTATCCCTTTGAGATTGACCTGGCCGACTCAAACTAGTATATATATCTATGTACATCTCTTGAAAAAGAGATCCGCAAATGGCTTAGCAAAAACCCTAGAGGTTTTGCTCTACAAACACTTGTACGAAAAATTTTCGAAACAAATCAATAAAAACCATCTTTGGATCTTCGCTTTCGTGGTTCATACGTAGAAATTTTATCCCTCCTAACAAACCTCTGACAAATCTAATTGTGTTGATTTCGACCCCCACACTACTTTATATGAACTACGGGGAGACTTGATCCCTACAAAGGGTACGTAGGCAGCTCGTCTTCGGACGGGTTCAGTTGCCCCCTCCTTTCAAAGGGGGGGGGAGTGGGTACGTATATGTATACTCGTATACTCCCATCTTTTTAATCGACTCTACGATCTATCAAAGAAAAGTTTTCAAAGATAAACATCCTTCAAGGATCACTAAGTCTTAACAAAACATACATATTTGAACAAATCGGACTACAACGGGCATCTCGCCACAT